>JAPXFY010000019.1:71187860-71245360 GCA_030674185.1 Monoplex corrugatus
TTAGGATCCATAGTAACATGATGATTAGGATCCATAGTGACATGATAATTAGGATCTATAGTAACATGATAATTAGGATCCATAGTGACATAAGTATTAGGATCTATAGTAACATGATAATTAGGAACCATAGTGATATAAGTATTAGGATCCATAGTGACATAAGTATTAGGATATAGATCCATAGTGACTTAGGTATTAGGATCCATTGTGACATAAGTATTAGGATCCATAGTAACATGATTCATAGAAAACATAGTAACACGTGCATTAGGAACTATGGTGACATAGATGTTAGGATCCATAGCAACATAAGTATTAGGAACCATAGTAACATTAGTGTCGGGAACCATAGTAACATAAGTGTTGGGAACCATAGTAACATAAGTTTCGGGAACCATAGTAACATAAGTGTTAGGAACCATAGTAACATAAGTGTTGGGAACCATAGTAACATAAGTATTAGGAACCATAGTAACATAACTATTAGGAACCATAGTAACATAAGTATTAGGAACCATAGTAACATAAGTGTTGGGAACCATAGTAACATAAGTGTTAGGAACCATAGTAACATAAGTGTTAGGAACCATAGTAACATAAGTGTTAGGAACCATAGTAACATAAGTGTTAGGAACCATAGTAACATAAGTGTTAGGAACCATAGTAACATAAGTGTTGGGAACCATAGAACATAAGTGTTAGGAACTATAGTAACATAAGTGTTAGGAACCATAGTAACATAAATGTTAGGAATCATAGTAACATAAGTGTTGGGAACCATAGTAACATAAGTGTTAGGAACCATAGTAACATAAGTGTTGGGAACCATAGTAACATGAGTGTTAGGAACCATAGTAACATAAGTGTCGGGAACCATAGTAACACAAGTGTTAGGAACCATAGTAACAAGTGTTGGGAACCATAGTAACATAAGTGTTAGGAACCATAGTAACATAAGTGTTAGGAACCATAGTAACATAAGTGTTGGGAACCATAGTAACATAAGTGTGAGGAACCATAGTAACATAAGTGTTGGGAACCATAGAACATAAGTGTTAGGAACCATAGTAACATAAGTGTTAGAAACCATAGAACATAAGTGTTAGGAACCATAGAACATAAGTGTTAGGAACCATAGTAACATAAGTGTTAGGAACCATAGTAACATAAGTGTTGGGAACCATAGTAACATAAGTGTCGGGAACCATAGTAACATAAGTGTTAGGAACCATAGTAACATAAGTGTTGGGAACCATAGTAACATAAGTGTTAGGAACCATAGTAACATAAGTGTTAGGAACCATAGTAACATAAGTGTTAGGAACCATAGTAACACAAGTGTTAGGAACCATAGTAACACAAGTGTTAGGAACCATAGTAACAAGTGTCGGGAACCATAGTAACATAAGTGTTAGGAACCATAGTAACATAAGTGTTAGGAACCATAGTAACATAAGTGTTAGGAACCATAGTAACATAAGTGTTGGGAACCATAGTAACATAAGTGTCTGCATTGACTCTACCCTCTCCATGAACAACTTTGTTTCTCAAACTGCCAGATCTTGCTACTATCATCTCCATCGTATAAGGCTGATCAGGAAGTATCTCTCTGTGGAAACAACTGCAAAACTCGTTCTCTCCTTCATAATATCTCGCATTGACTATTGCAATTCACTCCTGTCTGGTCTTCCTGCCTCCACCATTCACATCCTACAGCGCATTCAAAACAATGCTGTACGCCTTGTACTCAAAAAGAAAAAAGCTGACCACATATCTCCTCTCCTGGCACAACTTCACTGGCTCCCTGTATCAAAGCACATGCAGTACAAACTAGACACCATGTGCTACAAAAGCCTCAATAACGCAGCCCCCGATTACCTGTCAAGTCTACTTGAGATCTATGTTCCCTCACGTACCCTCCGCTCTGCCTCCGATCCTCTGACTTTTCGCTTTCCACGCACTAAGCTCAATACCTATGGTCCACAAGCCTTCTCTGTTTCTGGTCCACTCTCCTGGAACAAATTCCTCTCTCAGTCCGTCAGCAACCTACTTTTGTCTCCTTCAAGTCCGCTCTCAAAACTCACCTTTTCTCCTCCGCATAAAATCCTAACCTCACTCACCCCCCCCCCCTCTGCAGCCTGTCTCCGCTCGGAGGGGAATCACATGGTTATAATATATAATTGTATATGCTATGCTCTCTATAATTTTCCATTGCTTTTATTCTTGCTTTTATTGCTTTTATTGCTTTTATTCTTTCTCCCCATTCTTCCCATGCGTGTGTGAGTGTGTGTGTGTGTGTGTGTGTGTGTGTGTGTGTGTGTGTGTGTGTGTGTGTTGTGTGTGTGTGTGCGTGCGTGTGTGTGCGTGCGTGCGTGCGTGCGTGCGTGCTTGCGTGTGTGTCTGCTTCAGCGCTTAGATTTGATTTTATCAAGATTTTGCGCTATATAAATATTGTAATTATTGTAATTATTATTATAAGTGTTAGGAACCATAGTAACATAAGTGTTGGGAACCATAGTAACATAAGTGTTAGGAACCATAGTAACATAAGTGTTAGGAACCATAGTAACATAAGTGTTGGGAACCATAGTAACATAAGTGTTAGGAACCATAGTAACATAAGTGTTGGGAAACCATAGTAACATAAGTGTTGGGAACCATAGTAACATAAGTAACATAAGCAGGGTCTATGGAATCAGCTTGATGAGTCATGTAACAAAAATCCTGTTAAGAAGAATCATGATGAGGACAAGGAACAGAATCAAAAGAGAAATAGCAGAAGAACAGAGTGGATTTGTCGAAGAGAAAGGAACTATTAAAGCCATATATATCCTAAGAACTATCACAGAGAGGTCAGTTGAATTGAATAAGGATTTATCGTACTTATGTTTTCAATGCTTTATGTTTACTAAGGCTTTTGGTTGGTTAAAAAAAAAAAAAGAAGAATTTATCAACGAACTGGAAGGGCTCTCAATATTGACAGAAAAGACCTAAGAATCATCAGAAATATGTATTGGGAATAAACGACAGAAATGAGAATAGAAAGCGATATAAGCTATTTCCAAAATATCAAAAGAGGGGTCAGGCAGGGTTCTGTTCTGTCACCTGATTTGTTTACACTTTACAGCAAAACTATCATGAGAAACCTAGAACAATACTCTGTGATAAAGGTCAGAGGAAAAACGATAAACATCATTCGTTACGCAGATGACACCATGCTAACTTCCCCTGACGTCATCACTCCACCATCTGTCCATCAGTTGTAGATCTCTGTCAGCTGTCTGGTGGCAGTTCATTTTGTGGTCTTCCCCTGACGTCATCACTCCGCCATCTGTCCATCAGTTGTAGATCTCTGTCAGCATCTGGTACCAGTTCATTTTGTGCTCTTCACCTGACGTCATCACTCCATCATCTGTCCATCAGTTATAGATCTCTGTCAGCTGTCTGGTACCAGTTCATTTTATGGTCTTCCCCTGACGTCATCACTCCGCCATCTGTCCATCAGTTGTAGATCTCTGTCAGCATCTGGTACCAGTTCATTTTGTGGTCTTCCCCTGACGTCATCACTCCATCGTCTGTCCATCATTTGTAGATCTCTGCCAGCTGTCTGGTACCAGTTCATTTTGTGGTCTTCCCCTGACGTCATCACTCCGCCATCTGTCCATCATTTGTAGATCTCTGCCAGCTGTCTGGTACCAGTTCATTTTGTGGTCTTCCCCTGACGTCATCACTCCATCGTCTATCCATCATTTGTAGATCTCTGCCAGCCGTCTTGTAACAGTTCATTTTGTGCTCTTCCCCTCCTTTGCTGTCCTCCTCTGTTTCAAGTCATAACTTGACTGACAGGTCTGGAAGATGGCAGGTCTGGAAGATGGCAGGTCTGGAAGACATAGGTCTATAAGAGAGCAGGTCTGGAAGACGGCAGGTCTGGAAGACGGCAGGTCTGGAAGACAGTAGGTCTGGAAGAGAGCAGGTCTGGAAGATGGCAGGTCTGGAAGACAGTAGGTCTATAAGAGAGCAGGTCTGGAAGATGGCAGGTCTGGAAGACAGTAGGTCTGGAAGAGAGCAGGTCTGGAAGGCAGCAGGTCTGGAAGACAGCAAGTCTGGAAGATGATAGGTCTGGTAGACAGCAGGTCTGGAAGACGACAGATCTGGAAGACAGCAGGTCTGGAAGATGACAGATCTGGAAGATGACAGGTCTGGAAGATGACAGGTCTGGAAGATGACAGATCTGGAAGACGACAGGTCTGGAAGATGACAGATCTGGAGCATGGCAGGTCTGGAAGATGACAGGTCTGGAAGATGGCAGGTCTGGAAGATGCCAGGTCAGCAAGATGGCAAGTCTGAAAGATGACAGGTCTGGAAGACGGCAGCCTTACAGCATGGCCAAGCCAACGCAGTTGGTGTTTACAGATAATATTGGGATCTGTTTGTTTCTTGACCTTACTTCATCGTTTGTATGTCCACTTGATGAGCCAACAAGACACACTCTTTTGACTCGATAAGAACAGAGGAATGTGGACGTAAGGGAAAGCCAAGACACTGGATATGACATCAGCATGCTGCTTGACCAGACTACATGACATCAGCACCTGGCTTAAAGTTACATGACATCAACACATGTCTTAGCCAGTCACAGGATATGACATGAGCACGCGGATATTAGAGTCAGTACAAATTTTGTACATATGTACCATACAACACAATACCACCACAAGGTCAGTACATATGCACCAATATAATGATTGAAAGTATTACCGTCGAGCAAGCAAACTGGAATATAATGTTACAAAACAAAAACAATAGTAGTGAACTTTTCATTCTCTGATATAAACAAGAAAGCTGACGTTTATGATGCATTTTCTGCTGAATTCACACAGCGTCATAAAGAATTGCCTAACCCTTTCATTCCCACATTCCATCCATCTATATCCATCCTACTGGAAGCTAAGGGATAGGATGAAGGTGTGAAAGGGTTAAGTTTGCAGTTTGCTGTTTGTTCAAAAGGGAGACATTGTCGTGAATGGCCAGAAGGGAAAACAGATTAAGAAATTCAATTACTCATGGAGCAACTAAGCTGCTACCCCAAAGATGTAAACATATACATGGACGGCTTAGTGATCAAGAAAACACATGTGGATCAGGCTTCACTGTCAAACAGAATGGAAACACTATATGTAAAGAAAACGCTACATATGATATCACAACCTCCAGTCTAACAATGAAATTGAGGCAGTCACACATGCACTTCATTGGATCATGACATGCACTACAATGGCTAACCTCACTGGATGACGATATGAAAGAAAGCCAAGCCTTCATCCTGACGGACTCAATGAATCCTAAGCTCAATACCTATGGTCCACGAGCCTTCTCTGTTTCTGGTCCACTCTCCTGGAACAAACTTCCTCTCTCAGTCCGTCAGCAACCTACTTTTGTCTCCTTCAAATCCGCTCTCAAAACCTTTTCTCCTCTGCATAAAATCCTGACCTTACTCAACCCCCTCTGCAGCCTGTCTCCGCTCGGAGGGGAATCACATTGTAATATATAATTGTATATAATATGCTCTCTATAATTTTCCATTGCTTTTATTCTTTCTCCCCATTTATAGCCATGTGTGTGTGTGTGTGTGTGTGTGTGTGTGTGTGTGTGTGTGTGTGTGCGTGCGTGTGTGTGCGTGCGTGTGTGTGCGTGCGTGCGTGTGTGTCTGTTTCAGCGCTTAGATTTGATTTTATCAAGATTTTGTGCTATATAAATATTGTAATTATTATTATAATTATTATTATTGTTATCTATTTCAAAAAGTTCAAAATGGAGTAGGGACCCCAGAATTGCACAAAGCAATGAACAGTATCAACCTAAAAAGTCTCACGTGGATCTACTGCCATGAACGTGCTGATAAACTTGCAGGCAATACCACTACAGCCTTTGAAAGCATGTGAGCTGAGTCAAGAACTTATAAATGACTGTAGGATGATTCAAAAGATAATTCTGACACAAGAAGAGGCTGAAACAGCAGTAGTTACCCGCTGTTGGTATGAAATGTGCACCAGACAGGCCCAACACAAAAAGTGTTGGTTTTACGAGCACGTGACACAAAGAGTTTGTGGCCCCAGGCAATGCTGGCAAGCTAGCCAATACCACACTGTTCAAACACACAGGATGGACATTGTAGAATAACCCAACACTTCCAATAAGTAGTATCAGAAGCCGCAAGGGGAGGATTAGAGTGATGGAGTGGGGTAGGGGTGGGGCGGCATAGAGTGTGTGTTAGAGAGGGAGCAAGTGATGGTAGGATTTTAAGACTTGTGGTTGTGGTTGGTGGTGTTTGAAATGTTCTGGAATGAAAGATGTGTAATGCATCTTCAGAAGTTTGGGGCTGTGTACATCATGCAACAAATCCTCACCACATTTTACATGTAAGACTTAGGTTAGGGTTGGTGGTGTTTGAAATGTTCTGGAATGAAAGATGTGTAATGCATCTTCAGAAGTTTGGGGCTGTGTACATCATGCATCAAATCCTCACCACATTTTACATGTAAGACTTAGGTTAGGGTTGGTGGTGTTTGAAATGTTCTGGAATGAAAGATGTGTAATGCATCTTCAGAAGTTTGGGGCTGTGTACATCATGCATCAAATCCTCACCACATTTTACATGTAAGACTTAGGTTAGGGTTGGTGGTGTTTGAAATGTTCTGGAATGAAAGATGTGTAATGCATCTTCAGAAGTTTGGGGCTGTGTACATCATGCAACAAATCCTCACCACATTTTACATGTAAGACTTAGGTTAGGGTTGGTGGTGTTTGAAATGTTCTGGAATGAAAGATGTGTAATGCATCTTCAGAAGTTTGGGGCTGTGTACATCATGCAACAAATCCTCACCACATTTTACATGTAAGACTTAGGTTAGGGTTGGTGGTGTTTGAAATGTTCTGGAATGAAAGATGTGTAATGCATCTTCAGAAGTTTGGGGCTGTGTACATCATGCAACAAATCCTCACCACATTTTACATGTAAGACTTAGGTTCGGGTTGGTGGTGTTTGAAATGTTCTGGAATGAAAGATGTGTAATGCATCTTCAGAAGTTTGGGGCCGTGTACATCATGCAACAAATCCTCACCACATTTTACATGTAAGACTTAGGTTAGGGTTGGTGGTGTTTGAAATGTTCTGGAATGAAAGATGTGTAATGCATCTTCAGAAGTTTGGGGCTGTGTACATCATGCAACAAATCCTCACCACATTTTACATGTAAGACTTAGGTTAGGGTTGGTGGTGTTTGAAATGTTCTGGAATGAAAGATGTGTAATGCATCTTCAGAAGTTTGGGGCTGTGTACATCATGCAACAAATCCTCACCACATTTTACATGTAAGACTTAGGTTAGGGTTGGTGGTGTTTGAAATGTTCTGGAATGAAAGATGTGTAATGCATCTTCAGAAGTTTGGGGCTGTGTACATCATGCAACAAATCCTCACCACATTTTACATGTAAGACTTAGGTTAGGGTTGGGGTGTTTGAAATGTTCTGGAATGAAAGATGTGTAATGCATCTTCAGAAGTTTGGGGCTGTGTACATCATGCAACAAATCCTCACCACATTTTACATGTAAGATTTAGGTTAGGGTTGGTGGTGTTTGAAATGTTCTGGAATGAAAGATGTGTAATGCATCTTCAGAAGTTTGGGGCTGTGTACATCATGCAACAAATCCTCACCACATTTTACATGTAAGACTTAGGTTCGGGTGTGGTGGTGTTTGAAATGTTCTGGAATGAAAGATGTGTAATGCATCTTCAGAAGTTTGGGGCTGTGTACATCATGCAACAAATCCTCACCACATTTTACATGTAAGATTTAGGTTCGGGTTGGTGGTGTTTGAAATGTTCTGGAATGAAAGATGTGTAATGCATCTTCAGAAGTTTGGGGCTGTGTACATCATGCAACAAATCCTCACCACATTTTACATGTAAGACTTAGGTTCGGGTTGGTGGTGTTTGAAATGTTCTGGAATGAAAGATGTGTAATGCATCTTCAGAAGTTTGGGGCTGTGTACATCATGCAACAAATCCTCACCACATTTTACATGTAAGATTTAGGTTCGGGTTGGTGGTGTTTGAAATGTTCTGGAATGAAAGATGTGTAATGCATCTTCAGAAGTTTGGGGCTGTGTACATCATGCAACAAATCCTCACCACATTTTACATGTAAGATTTAGGTTAGGGTTGGTGGTGTTTGAAATGTTCTGGAATGAAAGATGTGTAATGCATCTTCAGAAGTTTGGGGCTGTGTACATCATGCAACAAATCCTCACCACATTTTACATGTAAGACTTAGGTTCGGGTTGGTGGTGTTTGAAATGTTCTGGAATGAAAGATGTGTAATGCATCTTCAGAAGTTTGGGGCTGTGTACATCATGCAACAAATCCTCACCACATTTTACATGTAAGACTTAGGTTAGGGTTGGTGGTGTTTGAAATGTTCTGGAATGAAAGATGTGTAATGCATCTTCAGAAGTTTGGGGCTGTGTACATCATGCAACAAATCCTCACCACATTTTACATGTAAGATTTAGGTTAGGGTTGGTGGTGTTTGAAATGTTCTGGAATGAAAGATGTGTAATGCATCTTCAGAAGTTTGGGGCTGTGTACATCATGCAACAAATCCTCACCACATTTTACATGTAAGACTTAGGTTAGGGTTGGTGGTGTTTGAAATGTTCTGGAATGAAAGATGTGTAATGCATCTTCAGAAGTTTGGGGCTGTGTACATCATGCAACAAATCCTCACCACATTTTACATGTAAGACTTAGGTTAGGGTTGGTGGTGTTTGAAATGTTCTGGAATGAAAGATGTGTAATGCATCTTCAGAAGTTTGGGGCTGTGTACATCATGCAACAAATCCTCACCACATTTTACATGTAAGACTTAGGTTAGGGTTGGTGGTGTTTGAAATGTTCTGGAATGAAAGATGTGTAATGCATCTTCAGAAGTTTGGGGCTGTGTACATCATGCAACAAATCCTCACCACATTTTACATGTAAGATTTAGGTTCAGGTTTATATTGCCTATAGCCAGGTGACATGTGGTAACTGAGCACCTCACAGACTCAGGCTAAAACTGGAGGGTCACGGAGGATGTCTGGTCCCTAGACATGTGGTAACTGAGCACCTCACAGACTCAGGCTAAAACTGGAGGGACATGGAGGAGGTCTGGCCCCTAGACATGTGGTAACTGAGCACCTCACAGACTCAGGCTAAAACTGGAGGGTCACGGAGGAGGTCTGGTCCCCAGACGTGCGGCACACAGGCCCGCTAGCGTGTGGATATGCCCCGGCGCCCATGAACCAGACCCCAGCTGTGGGTAAACAGCACCACTGCCTTGTGATTATCTTGGGGAGAAAACAAGGCTAAGAGAGTAAACCATGAAAGAAAAATCACCCTACTGCCTCTGCCTTGCAGATTGTTGTGGGAACAACAAAGGCTGCGCAGAGTCCGTACACAAACCCATGGAAGGCAACAGGAAACTACTATCGTACTTTCCCAAGAATATCCATGGCCAGACAAAACAAGAAAAATACGGATACCGACGTAAATAGGGGCTCCTATGGAGCACCTTC
This sequence comes from Monoplex corrugatus, assembly GCA_030674185.1. Lineage (NCBI taxonomy): Eukaryota > Metazoa > Mollusca > Gastropoda > Littorinimorpha > Ranellidae > Monoplex > Monoplex corrugatus. The sequence goes on from JAPXFY010000019.1 coordinate 71,197,480, forward strand.
GTCTGGTAGGGATCATTATGTTGTGCAGGAGACACCAGACCGTCAGCAAGCTACTGCAATCACACTGGAAAAAAAATCGCAACATTGAATGTGAGGACATTGCTGCAAAAGAGAAAATTAGAGAATGTCAAGATGGAGATGCAAAGGCTGAACATTAATATTTTAGGATGCGGGAAGTGATATGGAAGGGGGGCAGGCATGATAACATCAAGAGAGCATACAATTATATATTCTGGTGGAAACACATGAAAGAGGAGTAGGCATCATAATTGACAGATACAAATCAAAAGCAGTTAAGGAAAACTGGGCCATGTCCGACAGAGTTCTGCTGGTTAAATTGGGTGGCAGGCCATTTGATATTAACATCATCCAGGTATATGCACCAACATCCACAAGTACTCAGGACAAAATTGACTACTTCTACGAAGTATTAGATATGGCCAAGGCCCAATGCAATGTAAATCACAAGAAGTTTCAATAATAATGGGAAATTTTAATGCTTAAGTGGGACAGGAGAGGGTGGAGGATATAGTTGGACCTCATGGCCTTGGCACACAAAATGAAAGGGGAGGTAAACTTGTGGAATGGGTACAGATGAATGAGTTCATAGTCGGAAACACATGTAATGAAAGATGAAGTTAGAACAGCATTGAAAAAGATGGAACCAGGAAAAGCCCCAGGACCAGACAACATTACTACAGAGATGATTGACGCTCTGGAGGATTTTGGTATTGAAAAAATAAAAGTCATCCTAAATGAAATTAATGACACCGGAAAAATCCCCAAACATTATCTCAAAATCAATTTCAAAGAAAACATAGGCTGCAAAATGCAAAATCCATCGCACAATCAGCTTGATGACTCATATTAAGAATAATCATGATGAGGACAAGGAATAGAATCAAGAGAGAAACAGCAGAAGAACAGTGGATTTGTCGAAGGGAAAGGAACTGTTAACGCCATATAGGCCTACATCCTAAGAACTATCATAGAGAGGTCAGTCGAATTGAATAAGGATCTATGTTCATGATTATACCAATGATTTCGATCAGGTACGACATAAAGAATTGATCAACCAGCTAGAAAGACTCAATACTGATAGAAAAGATCTACGAATAATCATAAAGATGCATTGGGAACAAAAAGCTGCAATGAGAATAGAAAACGATGTAAGCTCTTTCTAAAACATCAAAAGAGGAGTCAGGCAAGGTTATGTTCTGTCACCATATTTGTTTTCACTTTATAGCGAAACCATCATGAGAAACCAAGAAGAATGCCCTGGATTAAAGGTTGGAAGAAAAATGATAAACAACAGTTGTTACCCAGATGAATCGTCGGCCTCTTTACATCACAGGAGATGATAATCTGCACCAGGAGGCGTTGTGGTCATGACGTGCACTTTTTGCTGTGGCTGTGCAGGCCGATTCTTGAGTAGCAATCTCTGTCACATCTGCCACATACAAATTGAGTCGCTATTGTCTGGTTTCTGGAACGTTGCTTGCGAAGAGCTCTTTTCTCATCTGCGCTTTCTGCTCTCCTCCTCTCCGCATTCACAACGCCTTGCTGAACGGCTGTCCGCCACGCTGCCCTGTCTTCTGTCAGAGTCTCCCAAGAGCCTGGGTCGATCCCTGATTTTCTAAGGTCCCTTTTGCATGTGTGTACAAAGCGTAGCTGTGGGCGTCCTGGAGTTTGCCAGTTCGCCGTAGAGAACGTCTTTTGGTATGCGTCCATCCTCCATTCGACGCACATGGCCAAGCCAGCGTAGTCGGCGTTGGCTTAGAAGGGCAAGGATGGTCTGTAGGCCGGCACGACGGAGGACCTCTGTGTTGGTCACCTTGTCTTGCCATTGGATGCCGAGGATGCGTCGCAAGCAGCGGAGATGGAAAATGTTGAGCCTGTTTTCTTGGCTGGCGTATGTGGTCCAGGCTTCACTTGAGTAGAGAAATGAGCTCAACACACATGCTCTGTACACCTGCATTTTGGTGTTCACAGTGAGACTGCTGTTGGACCAGACCCGCTTGTTCAGTTTAGCCATAACAGATGAGGCCTTTGCAATTCTGGCGCTGATTTCAGCGTCCAGAGAGAGGTTGCCACTTATGGTGGACCCCAAGTACTGAAATTTGTGGACAATATTGAGGTCGTAGTCTCCAATGTGTAGAGATGGTGGTTCTTCACAGCCTTGGCCTAAGATCTCAGTTTTCTTCAAGCTGATTGTGAGACCAAACTCTCTGCAAGCGTGGGCGAAGCGATCAACGAGCCTCTGGAGATCTTGTTCACTGTAGGAAGCCAACGCAGCATCATCTGCAAAGAGAGCTTCTCTGATGGTCTTCTTTTCCACCTTAGTTTTGGAACAAAGCCTGGCAATGTTGAAGAGCTTTCCATCGGTCCTTGTATGAAGATACACCCCTTCATCATATCTGCAGAAGGCATAGGTCAGCAACATCGAGAAGAAGATCCCGAACAGAGTTGGGGCCAAAACACATCCCTGTTTCACTCCGCTGCTGATTCTAAAAGGCTCTGATGTGGCACCATTATAGCACACAGTACTATGCATATCCTCGTGGAAAGACTCGATGACAGCTGATAGTCTTGGGGGGCAGCTGATTTTCTTCAAAAGCTTGAAAAGACCACTCCTACTGACCAGGTCGAAAGCTTTCGTGAGATCAATGAAAGCGAGGCAAAGGGGCATGTGCTGCTCGAGGCACTTTTCATGTAGTTGCCGGACAGAGAAGATCATGTCGATGGTCGATCTTCCGGCCCTGAAGCCGCACTGGGACTCAGGGTAGATGCGAGCTGCCAGCCTCTGAAGACGGGTTAAGACGACCCTGGCGAATGCTTTCCCAACAATGCTGAGGAGTGAGATTCCGCGATAATTATTACAGTCACTGCGGTCTCCCTTGTTCTTATATAGAGTCACTATCCTGGTGTCTCTCATGTCTCTCGGAATGAAGCCTTCCTTCCAGCACATGCACAACATTTCATGCAGCTCGTTGAGAAGAGCAGGCTTCTCGCATTTGATGACCTCTGGAGGTATTCCGTCTTCACCAGGGGCTTTTCCCGTCGCCAAACTGTCAATCGCCTTGCTTAGTTCTTCAAGGCTTGGCTCAGCATCCAACTCCTCCATGACAGGCAAGTCCTCAATGGCATTCAGGGCAGCATCAGTGACAGAGTTCTGCGTGGAGTACAGCTCCAGGTAGTGCTCTACCCATCTCTCCATCTGCTTTGCTGAGTCTGTGATGCTCTCTCCTGCTTTGGACTTAAGAGGAGCTGACTTGGAGGCTGCTGGACCAGTGGCTTGTTTGATGCCAGCGTACATGCTGCCAGTGTTGCCTGAATCTGCTGACTGCTGAATACTTGAACTTAACTGTAGCCAATAGTCGTTGGCGCATCGCCGAGCGGTTTGTTGGGCCTTGCTGCGGGCAGCTCTGTAAGCATCACGAGTAGTTTGAATATTGTTGTTTTTATACGCAAGTAAAACCTTGCGTTTCGCTTTCACCACTGGTTCCATTTCCTGCCAGTTTGCCTCAAACCAGTCGGGATTCTTTCGTTCTTTTTTCCCAAATATACTCAGGGCGGACTGATAGATTGTGTCCTTTACGTGATTCCACTTTACCTCAGCGTTTTGGATCTCTGGGCCACTCTTGAGCACTTCATTCAGGGTTTCTACAAACTCCCCAGCCTTAGTGGGATCGGACGTGCGACAGGCATCAATCCTTGGGCGACCTTTCTTCTTTGAGTGGTGCAGTCTTCTGGATAGAAGCTGGATCTTGCTGCGTACCAGGGTGTGGTCTGTGTCGCAATCAGCGCTGTGGAAACTCCTCGTGTTGAGGACGTTGTTAAGGTCCGACCTCCTTGTTAAGATGAGGTCAAACTGATGCCAGTGGTGGGATCTGGGGTGGCGCCATGACACCTTGTGCTTCTCCTTATTGTTGAAGAAGGTGTTGGTGATGGCCAGCTTGTGGTAAGTGCAAAGTTCCAGGAGTCTTTGGCCGTTCTCATTTTGCTTCCCAACGCCATGATGTCCAATGCTGGTTGGCCAGGCCTCAAAATCAGCACCTACGCGTGCGTTCAGGTCTCCCAATCTGAAGAGACCTTTTTTGCTGGGAGACACATTGATAAGTTTAAGTATCTAGGAACGGTCATGTCAGCAGACGGCAGATGCACATCAGAAATAGCCAGCAGAATCGGCCAAGCCAAAACAGCTTTCAAAAGGATTCTTACCAACAAATGCCTATCAATTAACATCAGGAAGAGAATTCCTAAATGTTATACATAACCGATAATATTATATGGTTGTGAGGCGTGGACAGTCAACACGCAAAGCCAGAACAAGAATAAGGCAGCCAAGATGTGGTTTCTAAGAAGACTTTTGAGAGTTCTATAGACAGCAAAGAAAACAAACGAGACAGTCTTGATGGAGGCAGGCACAAGTAGATCATTGATAAGGAAGATAAGGAAAAGACAGGTAAAGATAGGCTATTTATTTTAGGAAAGGGGAATTAAGGAACCTGGTCACAACAGGAAAGCAGGAGTTAAAGAGAGCACCAGGTACACCCAGGGAGAAAATATTGTACGGACTTGCAGGGTGGCTGAGGACAGAGAGGGTGGAAGGTGTGCTTGCAGCAACAAGGAATAGATATATATGGAGGGCCATGAAAAGTTAACACCATGTGGCAGGGCACATGATGATGATGATGATATCCCAGCTGACTAATGGAGCCTTGTCATTACTGACGCCGTGTTAAAAACGACAAGGTCTAATAAAAAGCCAACAATTAGTAACCATGCTCGTCATTAGACCTTGCAAGTCTAGAATGCAAGTAAAGAAAAATATACACAGATTACAATCATATCAGGTGAAATCTATTGTTCTCTTGTAAAAACTGGAAAATTGCAAATGAAGAGGTTCTTTAAGGAGTCCACCGTGTATTGCTTATGCCTCACAACGTACAATTCCCAGCATTCAAGAGGAAAGTGATGCTCAATGGCTCATCACATGGTATACACCTTCGTGCTTCTTCATTTTTTTAAAAGGTAGGAATGAGTGTAGGATTTGTGACACATGTGAAACCTGCATAACACTGTCTCTTTCTTACGGTTCCCTGAGGTATATGGGAGAATTTCTTTCAGGTTGGGGCAGATTTGGAAAAGTTTATCTGTCTGTTTATTCCAATCCTCCTGCCAGAGAAAAACTGTGTACTTTGGATTTCACATCTGTGTAAGGAATGAAGGATTTAGACATCTTTTCCCTGAGTGGCGTTCATTGCCTCCAATACCAACATGGCCAGGAATCCGGACAAAGACAATGTGGTAACCTTCATTTGTAAGAGTAGAAAACAGTTCAAAGAACTTCAGAAGCTCTGGGTGACTAATGTTTCGGCCAGCAATTGCCTGCAAAGCAGAAAGGAAATCAGAAAAAGTGAGAAAAAATCTGTACGCTTGGATTTGGGCATTGTTTTTAGTTCCAAAACCAGAAGCAGTCAGTTCAGCAGTATAAACGGAACTGTCAAATGGAATATGTTTTGAAAAAGAACAACTGGGAACAGCAGAACAGAACACAACAGCAGCAGCACCTTCATCAGACTTTGATCCATTGGTGAATGTTCTGAGGGATGACGGACATTTCTGACACAGTTCTGCATAAAACACTTTGTACGATAGTGAACTGGTACAGTCTTAACGGAAGGAAGCAAGATCAAAACAAAGCTTCGGTTTTTTTCAAGGTCCATGGTGGGCTGTCTGGAAATTTGGAGAAGTCTGAAACAACTGCTAAATCTGCATCTGCCTTTTCCATATGGGGACGGGTACGGATTCCTAAAGGAGGAATGACTTTCAGATATTTTTCAAATTCATTTTGAAATTTAGGGTTGAAGACACAGTCGTAGGCTGGCTTTTCTGGTTCAGAGAACAGTTTTTAAACAGAAATTTAAGGCTAATTTCAGTCTACAGTTGGTCAGGGAGGGCTCCCCTGCCTCTGCGTAAAAACTGTAGACAGGAGTTGTTCTGAATGCACCAAGACAGAGGCGCAGCCCTTGATGGTGAATGGGATCAGTAGTTTTAGATAGAAGGGTCTTTAAGAGCTACACACTGCGCGGCCATAATCCAGTTCAGAGCAAATTAAAGCTATGTACAGGTGAAGTACCGTTTTCTTGTCAGCACCCAAGTCTGTATGAGCTATGACTCAAAGAATATTCAGAGCTTTCTGGCAGGAGGTTTTAAGATGTTGGATACGACAGGAAATTCAACTTTTGATCTAAGATCAATCCCAGAAATATAGCTTCTTTTACAGCTGGAATGATGGACTTTCCTAGATGGATTTCTGGATCAGCAAAGAATTGCTGGAAGTTATGAAAGTGGATACACTGTGCTTTGGTTGCAGAAAAAATAAATCCGTTTATCTCTGCCCACAGTTGGATCCTATCTACGCACAGCTGCAGCCGTCGCTGAACGCCTGCATAGACACATAGATGCTTCCTCTTGTGTATACTGCAAAATCATCCACAAAAAGGGAACAGTCTGAGTCCAGACTTGAATTATTATTGATCTTAATACTGAACACCGCAGGAGAGAGAATGCTCCCTTGTGGTATGCCCAGCTCTTGTCACGGGTGTCGGAGAGAGCAGTACCAGCCTCCACTTGAAACTGTCGCTCAGAAAACAAATGGATAAACAGGGGCAGGGGACCCCAAAAACCCAGTTCCTGTAGATCCATAAGTATTCCTGATTTCCAGGTGGTATTAACTATATGCTTTCTCTAGATCAGAGAAGATATCCACTACATGCTGTTTGTTCAGCAAAGTATTACAGATCGTCGTTTCAGGGCGGATTAAATGGTCCACTGCGGAATGGTGATTGGGAAAACAGCATCGTTCTTTAGCCAAGATGCCGTCATTCTCCAGTTTCCACATCAGTCTGCTGTTGACCATTTTTTTCTATCACTTTGCAAAGACAACTGGTTATGGCTACTGGGCGATAGTTGGAAGGGTTAGACAGCTTTTTTCCAGGTTTAGGTAGAGGGATGATCAGGGCTTTCCGCCATGAGAGAGGAAAGAATCCTGTGTCCATATGTAATTGCACACTCGTAAGAGGATTTCTACACCGCTTTCTGGAAATGCTTCATAAGTTTGTGATGAATTTCATCAAGGCCAGGAGAAGAATCAGAGCAAGTCAGAAGAGTACATTTTAATTCGGCTGACGTCAGAGGAAGATTGATCTCTTCCATGTTATCAGAGACGAAGTTACAGGCAAAATCTATCAATGAAAAGGCTGTATGTTATACATCAGTTGAAACTGCAAACATTTCTGAGTGTTATGGTGTTTAGTGTGATAATATAAGTTATAATATAAGTTAATATTTGACGAAATGGCATACTTTCTAGTAAATGTACTGTCAGTTTCGTGAAAAATATAACAGATCTCATAATGGAAAAGACTTTGAAGGAAAAGCACCGATTTACTGGCTGAGGAAGAGTTGGTTTCAACGTATGGATCATGTCTACCAGTTAATGTCAAAGTCAACATATTTTGGCAACACGTGCTAGATGTCTGTAAAGAGTTAAGAGTAAAAATACACCCAGGAGCTTCTGAAGAGTTCGTTACTGAACGTATTTTTGTAACGACAATATAAGAACTGAAAACAAAACAATCTTACACAAAAAATGGATTAACAAAGGTATCTTCTGTGTTTCTCATCTTATGAAAAACAATGGTCACTTTTTGGCTTATGATGAATTCAGAGCTACACATGGACTACTTTCCAGTTTGATGGACCTTGATAATCATAACTATATTTTAAGTTTGAAGAAGTCACTGGAAATTATTTATTCAAGCCACAGAGGAATGAAACAGTACTGTGATACACTAATCGACAACAGTCAAGATCCAAAGTGTTGTAGTAAGTGGAACACAAGACTGTCAACAGTTATAAACTGGAAGGTTGTTTTCAAAATGATTCAGAAAATAACCGATGTCAAACTTAAATAGTATCAAATCCGCATAGTTCACAGAATTATTGTTACAAACAAAACGCTTCACATATGAAAGTCAGAAATAATGATAAATGTAGCTTTTGCAACATCCAACGTGAAGATATTCAACATTTATTCTGGCGATGCAACGAGGCTCGTCAATTTTGGTATTCTTTTAAATGTTTATTAACTGAAAAATGTGTACATACACGTGATCTGAAATTGAACCAAAAATTAATAATACTTGGAACATCCAAGAACTTTACAACAAATGATATCTTTGATTTTTATTCTTATATTTTTAATTTCTTTTTCCCATATAAACGTCGAACAGTGAAAATACAACCTATTTTTTCATATATTCTAACAACGGCTTAAATGGAGTTTCATGATATAGACACATAGCACATGTGATTATGTGCTATACAACATTCGTATCAAAGTGGTCTTATCATTTACCTCTGATGAAACAACAACAACAACAACAACAACAACAACAACAACAACAACAACGACAACGACAACGACAACGACAACGACAACATCAACATCAACAACAACAACAACAACAACAAACAACAACAACAACAACAACAACAACAACACAACAACAACAACAACCGAAAACAGCATGACGTCATTGCTGACATATGGAGGCTGCTGGTTTCGATATTGTTCGTCCAATTATTTGTTTTGTTTGACTCTCTCTCTCTCTCTCTCTCTCTCTCCTCTCTCTCTCTGCTTTTTCATTATTGTTTCATTTGTAATTTTGTGTGTGTGTTAAAGTACGAATTTATCTGTATCTCTGCACCTGCTACAGTTCAACACATACACACACACACACACACACACACACACACACACACACACACACACACACACACACACACACACACACACACACACACACATATATATATATATATATATATGTATACATATATATATGTATATGTATAATTATGTATGTATATGTGTACATAGATATTGTATATATGTGTGTGTATGTATGTTAATGTGTATATGTGTATATATGTGTGTAAATATACATATGTATGTATGTATGTGTGTATGTATGGATGTATACATATATTACAATAAATACTTGTTTTTCTACACTGTGATATCTGTTGATTTTGTATTGCATACAAGATGTTTGTAAATGTTATGTATTTTAAAATGAATGAAACAAATTAAACAAACAAACAATAACAAAAAACAAATATATATAGCAAGAAGGCTGAAATCACGGTGATCAGCAAAAAACAAGAAATCACCTCATGCAAAATAACAGCAAATGGCAGAGCACTGAGACAGGTTGATAAGATTAAATATCTGGGAACGATAATCTCACCAGACGGCAGAAATACATTAGAAATAGCAAACAGATTCGGCCAAGCTAACACAGCATTCATGAAAACGAAAATATCTATTAATTAACATCAGAAAGAGAGCTCTTGAATATTATATCAAACCGATATTGTATTATGGATGTGAAACGTGGACATTCAACACGCAAAATCAGAACAAGATTCGAGGCAGCTGAAATGTTGTTTCTAATAAGAATGTTGATAGTTCCATGGACAGCAAAGAAAACAAGCGAGACAGTCTTGATGGAGGCAGACACAAAAAGAACATTAAAGAAGAAGATTAGAAAAAGACAAGCAACATACATAGGACATTTTATGAGGAAAGGGAAATTAGAGCACCTAGTCGCAACAAGAAAGTTGACGGGAAAGAGAGCATCAGGTAGACCCAGGAAGAAAATATTGGACAGACTTGCACAGAGAGTGACAACGGAGAGTGTGGGGAAAGTACTCGCAGCAACAACGGATAGATCTATATGGAGGGTCATGATCGCCAATGCCATGTGGGAGGGCACATGATGATGATAATGACGATATGATAATGATGATGATGATGATGATGTCAAATCCATTGTTACTATATATTTTTGTATTTGAATAAATTCTTTGAAAAGAAAATATTGTACAGCTGTAAAGTGTGTTTACAGCGAACAATTCACATTGTAACACACGGTTCGTTTTTCTGCAAAAAGAAAAAAAAAGAAGAAAAGTTCGTGTTAAGAAAAGACAGGAAAAGACTTACACACACAGAACTAACTTGCAGCACATTTGAAAGGAGTAACATCAGATCAAGTTATACAGCTGAAATTTCAAAATCATTGGTACACGGTTGAAATTTCAAAGTTATTGGTACACATTTCTCTTTATGCATTACTTTAAGTTTATAAAGTTTGTGTTTTAGTGATAAATTTTGGTTTCATACTTATTTGTTATCGGCGTTAAGTATCAGCTCCATTTATATACTGACTCACGCCTCTTTTCTATGTCCTTATGTGTTTCTTTTACACTTTATTGCTCTAACTCTCCCCACCAGTTCCCACCTCCGTATTTTGTCGAAGTTTGTTTGTTTGTTTGTTTGTTTGTTTGCTATTTTCCCCGTTTAATATCAGTCACAGTGAAAATGTGTTAACCGAATGAATGAACATACATTGTACATCATCATGGGTGAGAACATGACAATGAACCTTATTCACAGAGCACAACAACACAGCGTGATTTATGATGTAGCTCATTGTCACCATGACGTGGTAGCTGAAAGAAATAGGAATGAAGATGATTTATGGCACATGACAATCATCACACAGACGGAAATAACCACACTGCTGTAACGTGGACTTGATTTACTGCAGTCTATATCAATATATACCAAGCAGTGTAGTAGTGCTGCAGTCTATATCAATATATACCAAGCAGTGTAGTAGTGTTGCAGTCTATATCAATATATACCAAGCAGTGTAGTAGTGCTGCAGTCTATATCAATATATACCAAGCAGTGTAGTAGTGCTGCAGTCTATATCATATATACCAAGCAGTGTAGTAGTGCTGCAGTCTAACAATATATCAAGCGTTAGTAGGGGCTGAAATCTATATCAATATATACCAAGCTGTAGTAGTGCTGCAGTCTATATCAATATATACCAAGCAGTGTAGTAGTGCTGCAGTCTATATCAATATATACCAAGCAGTGTAGTAGTGCTGCAGTCTATATCAATATATACCAAGCAGTGTAGTAGTGCTGCAGTCTATATCAATATATACCAAGCAGTGTAGTAGTGTTGCAGTCTATTGATTTCACGAACTGTTGTCACGCGTCTTCAGAAAATGGTAATTGAAGAATGCAGGTAGCAGTGGGCATAGACATGGTATGTGTGGTATTCTTACTTCGTTTGAAATCACCATGATTTTCAATGAGACCAGTATCACAGCCAGCTCTGCTGTTCTTTAACTGAATACAGTAGTTTTGTCTGTGTCAATGTCTACTTGTGTTTTTGGTATATGTGTGTGCCCCAGGTTTTAATCTGATATCTACTGCACACACAAATACAGAATGACTGCAGCTGCCCACGACTTTCAGCTCATCACTACGTGACTTTCCTTGTTTAACTGTTGATGATTTCTAACCACGGTGATCTATAGCTGTTGATGATTTTAACCACGGTGATCTATAACTGTTGATGATGTTAACCACGGTGATCTATAACTGTTGATGATTTTAACCACGGTGATCTATAACTGTTGATGATGTTAACCACGGTGATCTATAGAATCCTCTTTTTTCAACACCATTATAATCTGTTGCACTTGATTGCATAAGCCGATCATTTGTATAATAGTAAATTTCACATGATATAACCTATCCTACATCAGTGGCGTCTCTAACCATGATACAATGTTTTAATCTGGCTACTGTTGTTACATCCTAACATTCATTGTGACACTGATGTTGTGTCTGATAATGTCCATGTTATGATGAACTTAGACCATATCTATTATTTGTAATTGTTATCGCTATTGTGATTTTAAAGCCCAGTTGACTGTGTAAGCCATTTAGGTCTATAATCACTTCAAACATACAAAACGTCAACAGAGAAAAAAAAGACGAATAAATAACCTATCGAATGCTTTCGCGCACTTTAATCTAAGGAGATCTTAGTGTAGACATTCCTTCCATTTTTCGCAGAGGACTTAAAAACACACCTAAATACAATGCTAAGCACTTGATTGCATACTTAGGACACCAAAATATCTAGGAACAGGCATAAATTACCTAAAATTGCTTCCAGACATCTCACCCTCCTAGAGCAAAACTGTGCTTTATACATGTACCGAATTAGCAATCCTAAGAAAAAGTACGTAAGACGTTATCGAACACATACAGTGAATGGACATGCAAGGCAGAGAAATTGATAGAAAAAAATGACAGAAAACAAAGGAACAAGGAAGAAACAAAGAGAGTGACAGAAAAAAAGGAAACTTGTAGCACAGAATTTCCAGAAGGTGCGGATACTAAATTTTTAATTATAATAATTAACAATTACGATATTTATATAGCGCAAAATCTTGATAAAATCAAATCTAAGCGCTGAAACAGACACACACACACGCACGCACGCACGCACACACATGCACTCACGCACACACACACATACACACAGCCGCGCGCGCGCGCGCACACACACACACACACGCACACGGCTATAAATGGGGAGAAAGAATAAAAGCAATGGAAAATTATAGAGAGCATATTATATACATTATACATTGCAATGTGATTCCCCTCCGAGTGGAGACACCTGCAGTGGGGATTGAGTGAGGTCAGGATGTTATGCAGAGGAGAAAAGGTGAGTTTTCAGAGCGGACTTGAAGGAGACAAAAGTAGGTTGCTGACGGACTGAGAGGAAGTTTGTTCCAGGAGAGCGGACCAGAAACAGAGAAGGCTCGTGGACCATAGGATATTGAGCTTAGTGCGTGGAAAGTGAAAAATCAGAGGATCGGAGGCAGAGCGGAGGGTATGTGAGGGAACATAGATCTCAAGTAGGCTTGACAGGTGATCGGGGGCTGCGTTATTGAGGCTTTTGTAGCACATGGTGTCTAGTTTGTACTGTATGCGCTTTGATACAGGGAGCCAGTGAAGTTGTGCCAGGAGAGGAGATATGTGGTCAGCTTTTTTCTTTTTGAGTACAAGGCGTGCAGCATTGTTTTGAATGCGCTGTAGGATGTGAGTGGTGGAGGCAGGAAGACCGGACAGGAAGTGAACTGCAATGGTCAATGCGAGACATTATGATGGAGAGAACGAGTTTTGCAGTTGTTTCGACAGAGAGATACTTCCTGATCAGGCTTATACGATGGAGGTGATAGTAGCAAGATCTGGCAGTTTGAGAAAGAAAGTTGTTCATGGAGAGGGTAGAGTCAATGCAGACACCAAGGTTTTTAGCTGAATCAGAAATTGGGACTGATGGGTTACATAATGGGAGAGAAAGAGGAGGCAGCTGAGAAAGTTTCTGACGGGTGCCAATGAGGATAGCTTCTGTCTTTGTCATCATTTAGCTGAAGTTTGTTGTATGTCATCCAATTTTTAATGTCCGAGTAACACTCAGTGGTGCGAGTCAGGAGGCGCTGTATATTGTCAGCTGAGTCACTGTCTTGAAGTTGGGTGTCATCAGCATAGAAGTGGTGTTTTATAGAGTGGGAGTTGATGATGGTGGACAGGGGGGAAGTGTAAAGAATGAAAAGAACAGGGCCAAGGAGAAGTTGGCGCCCTGTGGGCTGGGATTCTGCCACGAGTTGTCTTTACATGATATCTTGCAGGATACAACATCCTGAATGTGGCGGATGTGGCCAAACCAGCAAAGTCACCATGGTGTGAAGAAGGCATACATTATTGGCGTGCTGGTCTGATTCAGATCGCCCTTGTATGACACATGGTCCTTGTAGAACATCCCCATGGCACAGTCTCTGCTAGTGATGTGGTGTCCCTGGTGAAAGGAGGTTGTCCAGCTCTCTGTGCTTGTCATAGACACACCTGGTCCCAAAGCTATCCAGGTCATGGTTACACTTATTGTACAACTGTTCAATTACAATTACAATTGTCCCCTTTGTTCACTGTACAGGCTGTGAATACAGACCTACTCCCACTGTAATCTTTTTCCCCTCCCGTTTTTTTCACTGTACAGGCTGTGAATACAGACCTACTCCCACAGTATTTCTTTTTCCTCTCCCCTTTTTTCACTGTACAGGCTGTGAATACAGACCTACTCCCACTGTAATATTTTTCCCCTCCCGTTTTTTTCACTGTACAGGCTGTGAATACAGACCTACTCCCACAGTATTTCTTTTTCCTCTCCCCTTTTTTCACTGTACAGGCTGTGAATACAGACCTACTCCCACAGTATTTTTTTTCCTCTCCCCTTTTGTTCACTGTACAGGCTGTGAATACAGACCTACTCCACTGTATTTCTTTTTCCTCTCCCCTTTTGTTCACTGTACAGGTTGTGAATACAGACCTACTCCCACTGTAATATTTTTCCCCTCCCCTTTCTTCAAAGAAAGAAAAAATCAACATGCTGGATTCTATTTCATTCGTGTGCAAGCCACCTGTATATGTGTACAGTTGTAGATTCCTGTGAATGTTTGTGTGTTTACATTTATGTGCGCCCGGTAGGGACTGTCATGTGGCGCAGGTGACACCAGACCGTCAGCCAGCTACTGCGACCAAAATCAAACCTAAAGTCAAACTTAGAAACACCAAAATAGCAACATGGAACATCAGAACACTGTTGTAGAAGGGAAAATTAGACAACATCAAAATGGAGATGGAAAGGCTTAACATCAGTATTTTAGGACTAGGGGAAGTGAGATGGAAGGGGGCAGGCATGATGATATCAGGAGAAATCACAGAATTATACTCTGGTTGTAATTCACACGAAAGAGGAGTAGGCATCATAATGGACAAAGACAAATCAAAAGCAGTCAAAGGATACTGGGCTGTGTCCGACAGAGTTTTGCTGGTCAAATTGGGAGGCAAACCATTTGATATCAACATCATCTAGGTGTATGCACCAACATCCACAAGTACTCAGGAAGACATCGACAACTTCTACGAAGTTTTAGAGATGGCCAAGGTCCAATGTAAATCACAAGAAGTTACAGTCATAATGGGAGATATTAATGCTAAAGTGGGACAGGATAGGGTGGAGGATATAGTTGGACCTCATGGCCTTGGTATACAAAATGAAAGGGGAGGGAAACTTGTAGAATGGGCACAGATGAATGAGTTCATAGTAGGAAACACCTGGTTTGAGCAGCCTAATAGAAGAAAATGGACTTGGATGAGTACAGGAGATAATACCAAAAATCAGATTGACTACATACTGATCAACAAAAGATTTAGAAATTCTTTACTGTCAGTAAAAACACTACCAGGAGCAGACTGCAACAGTGACCACAATCCTGTAGTGGGAAAGTTTAGGCTGAAATTGAGGAAAATGAAACAGACCAAAAGCAACATCAAACTAAACCTTGGACTCTTAAAGACAGATGAAGTGATACGTAAAAAAATTAATGTACATGTTCAAAACAAATTCAGTGCTCTGGAAGACGTTGGTGACAGTGAGGAACAATGGACAAAGTTGAGAAATTCGATAAATGAAGCTTGTGAAGAAATTCCAAAGGCAGATAGAAAAGCAAAAAAAGAGCTGGATGACTAATGAAATTCTGGGCTTGATGGAGGAAAGGAGGAGGGCAAAGAGAAACGAGGAGATATACAGAAAGATAAACGAAGAAATCAGGTATAGGTGCAATGAAGCTAAGGAAGCTTGGCTGAACACAAAATGCAAAGAGATAGAAAACCGACACAAAATGGATCCTCAGGGTATGTACAGACGAATTGAAGAAATTGTCTACAGGAAAAATACATGCACATCAACTGGTTGCTTATAATCGAAAGATTATGGAAAAAGACAAAATACTGGACAGATGGGGAGAGTACATTAAAGACCTTTTTGAGGATGACAGAAACAAAGAACACATTATAAAAAAGAACTCTGAAGGACCACCCATAATGAAAGATGAAGTTAGAGCAGCACTGAAAAATATGAAACCAGGAAACGCCCCAGCACCAGACAACATTACTAGAGAGATGATTGAAGCCCTGGAGGAATTTGGCATAGAAAAAATAACAGTCCTCCTAAATGAAATTTACGACACTGGAAAAATCCCCAAAGATATGTCAAAATCAATTTTCATTGCACTTCCAAAGAAGACAGGGGCTATAGAATGCGAACTCCATCACACAATCAGTTTGATGAGTCATGTAACAAAAATCCTGTTAAGAATAATCATGATGAAGACTAGGAATAGAATCAAAAGAGAAATAGCAGAAGAACAGTGTGGATTTGTGGAAGGGAAAGGAACTATTAAAGCCATATACATCCTAAGAACTGTCATAGAGAGGTCAATTGAGATGAATAAGGTTTGTATTTATGCTTTGTTGATTATACCAAGGCTTTTGATCGGGTAAGACATGAAGAATTGATCAACCAACTGGAGAGACTCAATGTTGATGGAAAAGATCTACGAATAATCAGAAATATGTACTGGGAACAAACAGCTGCAATGAGAATAGAAAACAATATAAGCTCTTTCCAAAACATCAAAAGAGGAGTCAGACAGGGTTGTGTTTTGTCACCAGATCTGTTTTCACTGTATAGCGAAAACATCATGAGAAACCTAGAAGAAGACCCTGGATTAAAGGTTGGAGGGAAAATGATAAACAATAGTCGATACGCAGATGACACCGTGCTAATTGCAGAAAATGAAAGGGACCTACAAAACCTTGTGAATATACTAGAAACAGAAAGCAAAGGTAAGGGGTTGGAATAAAAACAGCAGGAAGACTGAAGTCATGGTGATCAGTAAAAAACATGAAATCCCCTCATGCAAAATAACAGCAAATGGCACAACCCTGACACAGGTTAATAAGTTCAAATACCTGGGAACGGTCATTTCATCAGACGGCAGATACACATCGGAAATAGCCAGCAGAATCGGCCAAGCCAAAACAGCATTCAAGAAGATGACAAGCCTTCTTACCAACAAATGCCTATCAATTAACATCAGGAAGAGAGTTCTTAAATGTTATATAGAACCAATACTGATGTACGGATGTGAGGCATGGACAGTCAACAAGCAAAGCCAGAACAAGATTGAGGCAGCCGAGATGTGGTTTCTAAGAAGAATGTTGAGAGTTCCATGGACAGCAAAGAAAACAAATGAAACAGTCTTGAAAGAGGCAGACACAAGTAGATCATTCACAAGGAAGATCAGGAAAAGACAGGCAAAATTTATATGCCATTTTATGAGGAAGGGGGATTTGGAGCACCTGGTCACAACGGGAAAGCTGGAGGGAAAGAGAGCACCAGATAGACCCAGGGAGAAAATGCTGGACGGACTTGCGGAGTGGCTGAAGACGAGGAGGGTGGAGGAGATGCTGGGGGCAACAAGAGATAGAGACAGATGGAGGTCCATGATCATCAACGCCATGTGGCAGGGCACCTGATGATGATGATGATGAGAGTTGAAAGCCCATGAAATTTCATAGAGTTTGTCATTAATGGAGTTGACATCCCATGAAATATCACAGCTTTTGTCTTACTGATGATGTCTTCACCAGCAAGCTTGTGTAGCCAAGATGGCAGCGCCCAGCAGTGTTCAAGCTACCTCTTTACAAGGGTATGTGACCTGTGACAGCTGGCCGTCTTCAGTGAACCAACAAGTATGTCACTACTGTAACACTGCTTCTATCTACAAATGGTAGAGTGTGTTGACCATGAAAACACTATCCATTCCACTTCTGAACTTGATGATGGTGATGGTGATGATGATGGTGATGATGGTGATGATGATGGTGATGATGATGATGATGATGACGACGACGATGATGATGACGATGATGACGACGATGATGATGACGATGATGATGGTGATGATGATGACGACGATGACGATGATGACGATGATGATGACGATGACGATGATGATGATGACGATGGTAATGGCGATGATGATGGTGATGATGATGATGACGACGACGACGATGATGACGATGGTAATGGCGATGATGATGGTGATGATGATCAAGATGATAATGACGATGACGACGACGACAACGACGACGATGATGACGACGGCGCTGGTGATGATGATGATGACGACGACGACGACGATGGTGATGATGACGATGACGATGATGATGATGACAACAATGGTGATGACGATGATAATGCTGATGTTGATGATGATACTGATGATGATGATATTGCGATGATAATGATGATGACGATGATGATGAGCTCTCTTGCCACTTTTTGGGGGATTCCGAGCTATCACTATTTTGTATCTTTTTTGAAATATTTGATAGTGTGTATGGTGCATTTTTTTGTGACAGTCGTCAAAATGTTGAGGCCTTTACCATGCTTTATTACTTGTGTTCCTCCATCTGTTGCTTTTCAGTTCTTGTGTTTTTCTTTTCTCTATTTTCTAAAATTTTCATCTGTAAACTGGCCTAACCTTGGTCAGGCAGACATCTCAACCAGACTGCAAAAGCAACATGAATATTATCGATGAGTTCTAAGACAAGTGTGCAATTTTGACCTGTGTCTTGCCAGACGATAACTCTGAATTTTGATCATCTACCAGTAAACACTAAACTACAGTACTCACGCATTTAGCTCTTTGACACATCACTGTGAACTTCACAGTCTGTTTATTCAATGCTGTCTGTCATGATCAAAAAGCTGATTCAGTCTCAGATTTCAATTTTGTAAATAATCTTGATTTGGTTTTTCTAACACAAACTTGACTGGAATCAAGTGGCCATGAACCAAAACTGAATCCTTTCACTCCCACACCCTGTCCACTACTTGTAAAAACTTAACCCTTTGACTCCCACACCTTGTCCACTACCTGTAAAAACTTAACCCTTACACTCCCACACCCTGTCCACTACCTGTAAAAATTTACCCTTACACTCCCACACCCTGTCCACTACCTGTAAAAACTTAACCCTTACACTCCCACACCCTGTCCACTACCTGTAAAAACTTAATCCTTACACTCCCACCCCTGTCCACTACCTGTAAAAACTTAACCCTTACACTCCCACACCCTGTCCACTACCTGTAAAAACTTAACCCTTACATTCCCACACCCTGTCCACTACCTGTAAAAACTTAACCCTTACACTCCCACACCCTGTCCACTACCTGTAAAAACTTAACCCTTACACTCCCACACCCTGTCCACTACCTGTAAAAACTTAACCCTTACACTCCCACACCCTGTCCACTACCTGTAAAAACTTAATCCTTACACTCCCACACCCTGTCCACTACCTGTAAAAACTTAACCCTTACACTCCCACACCCTGTCCACTACCTGTAAAAACTTAACCCTTACACTCCCACACCCTGTCCACTACCTGTAAAAACTTAACCCTTACACTCCCACACCCTGTCCACTACTTGTAAACACTTAACCCTTACACTCCCACACCCTGTCCACTACCTGTAAAAACTTACCCTTTACACTCCCTTACCCTATTCACCAGCTTTCTGCACGAAGCTGGTGGATAGGGTGAGGAAGTGAAAGGGTTAAGTTTTTGCTTTGCTGTCATGGCTGATAATGTAGGATGTTGATGGATAGGGTGAGGGAGTCAGGGGGTTAAACAACTCACACTTCCAGGTGCAAACTCCATTCCTTTCGTTGACCGTCTCACCTAGGTTACATAGGTGTGTAGATATATGTATGTGCATGTATGCATATATCTATATGTATGTATAATATATATATAATATATACATATATACGTATATGTATGTGTATACGTATATGTTGATATATTTGTATAAGTATGTACAGTATAGATTTGTATGTATATGTATGCATTATTTGATAGTGAGATACTTTATATTCCAAAAATTACTCTTAGCTAGTGCATCACAGTTTTCATGGTTATATCCCTGGACCGTCGTCGTCGTCGTCGGCCTCTTTACATCTCAGGAGATGATAGTCTGCACCAGGAGGCGTTGTGGTCATGTCGTGCACTTTCTGCTGTGGCTGTGCAGGCCGATTCTTGATTGGCAATCTCTATCACATCTGCCACATACAAATTGAGTCGCTGTTGTCTGGTTTCTGGAACGTTGCTTGCGAAGAGCCCTTTTGTCATCTGCGCTTTCTGCTCTCCTCCTCTCCGTATTCACAACGCCTTGCTGAACGGTTGTCCGCCACGCTGCCCTGTCTTCCCCCAGAATCTCCCAAGAGCTGGGTCAATCCCTGAGCTTCTAAGGTCCCTTTTGCATGCGTCTACAAAGCGTAGCTGTGGGCGTCCTGGAGTTCGCTTCCGGTTTGCCAATTTAACCGTAGAGAACGTCTTTTGGTATGCGTCCATCCTCCATTCGACGCACATGGCCAAGCCAGCGTAGTCGGCGTTGGCTTAGAAGGGCAAAGATGGTCTGTAGGCCCGCACGACGGAGGACCTGTGTGTTGGTCACCTTGTCTTGCCATTGGATGCCGAGGATGCGTCGCAAGCAGCGGAGATGGAATAGGTTGAGCCTCTTTTCTTGACTAGCGTATGTGGTCCAGGCTTCACTTGAGTAGAGAAGCGTGCTCAACACACATGCTCTGTACACCTGCATTTTGGTGTTCGCAGAGAGACTGCTGTTGGACTAGACACGCTTGTTCAGTTTAGCCATAACAGATGAGGCCTTTGCAATTCTGGCGCTGATTTCAGCGTCCAGAGAGAGGTTGTCACTTATGGTGGACCCCAAGTACTGAAATTTGTGGACAGTATTGAGGTCGTAGTCTCCAATGTGTAGAGATGGTGGTTCTTCACAGCCTTGGCCTAAGATCTCAATTTTCTTCAAGCTGATTGTGAGACCAAACTCTCTGCAAGCATGGGCGAAGCGATCAACGAGCCGCTGGAGATCTTGTTCACTGTGGGAAGCAAGCGCAGCATCATCTGCAAAGAGAGCTTCTCTGATGGTCTTCTTTTCCACCTTAGTTTTGGAACGAAGCCTGGCAATGTTGAAGAGCTTTCCATCGGTCCTTGTATGAAGATACACCCCTTCATCATATCTGCAGAAGGCATAGGTCAGCAACATCGAGAAGAAGATCCCGAACAGAGTTCGGGCCAAAGCACATCCCTGTTTCACTCCGCTGCTGATTCTAAAAGGCTCTGATGTGGCAACATTATAGCACACAGTACTATGCATATCTCGTGGAAAGACTCGATGACAGCTGATAGTCTTGGGGGGCAGCCGATTTTCTTCAAAAGCTTGAAAAGACCACTCCGACTGACCAGGTCAAACGCTTTCGTGAGATTAATGAAGGCGAGGCAAAGGAGCATGTGCTGCTGGCGGCACTTTTCCTGTAGTTGCCGGACAGTCTGTTTATTCAATGCTGTCGACGGTCAATCTTCCGGCCCTGAAGCCGCACTGGGATAGATGCGACTGCCAGCCCCTGAAGACGCGTTAAGACGACTCTGGCGAATGCTTTCCCAACAATGCTGAGGAGTGAGATTCCGCGATAATTATTACAATCACTGCGGTCGCCCTTGTTCTTATATAGAGTCACTATCCTGGCGTCTCTCATGTCTCTCGGAATGAAGCCTTCCTTCCAGCACATGCACAAAAGTTCATGCAGCTCGTTGAGAAGAGCAGTCTTCCCGCACGTGATGACCTCTGGAGGTATTCCGTCTTCATCAGGGGCTTTTCCCGTCGCCAAACTGTCAATCGCCTTGCTTAGTTCTTCAAGGCTTGGCTCAGCATCCAACTCCTCCATGACAGGCAAGTCCTCAATGGCATTCAGGGCAGCATCGGTGACAGAGTTCTGCGTGGAGTACAGCTCCAGGTAGTGCTCTACCCATCTCTCCATCTGCTTTGCTGAGTCTGTGATGCTCTCTCCTGCTTTGGACTTAAGGGGAGCTGACTTGGAGGCTGCTGGACCAGTGGCTTGTTTGATGCCAGCGTACATGCTGCCAGTGTTGCCTGAATCTGCTGACTGCTGAATACTTGAGCTTAACTGTAGCCAATAGTCGTTGGCGCATCGCCGAGCAGTTTGTTGGGCCTTGCTGCGGGCAGCTCTGTAAGCATCACGAGTAGTTTGAATATTGTTGTTTTTATACGCAAGTAAAACCTTGCGTTTCGCTTCCACCACTGGTTCCATTTCCTGCCAGTTTGCCTCAAACCAGTCGGGATTCTTTCGTTCTTTTTTCCCGAATATACCCAGGGCGGACTGATAGATTGTGTCCTTACGTGATTCCACTTTTCCTCAGCGTTTTGGATCTCTGAGCCACTCTTGAGCACTTCATTCAGGGTTTCTACAAACTCCCCAGCCTTAGTGGGATCGGACGTGCGACAGGCATCAATCCTTGGGCGACCTTTCTTCTTTGAGTGGTGCAGTCTTCTGGGTAGAAGCTTGATCTTGCTGCGTACCAGGGTGTGGTCTGTGTCGCAATCAGCGCTGTGGAAACTCCTCGTGTTGAGGACGTTGTTAAGGTCCGACCTCCTTGTTAAGACGAGGTCGAGCTGATGCCAGTGGTGGGATCTGGGGTGGCGCCATGCTTCTCCTTATTGTTGAAGAAGGTGTTGGTGATGGCCAGCTTGTGGTAAGAGCAAAGTTCCAGGAGTCTTTGACCGTTCTCATTTTGCTTCCCAACACCATGATGTCCACTGCTGGTTGGCCAGGCCTCAAAATCAGCACCTACGCGTGCGTCCAGGTCTCCCAATATGAAGAGACCTTCCTTGCTGGGAACTCCTCTGACAACAGCATCCAGGGCCTCATAGAACTGGTCCTTGACGTCGGGTGAGGAGCTTAATGTTGGGGCATAGGCACAGATGAAGTTGACTGTGCCTGAACTGGTCGTCATTTTTAGAGTGAGCAGTCTCTCCGTACCTCCCTGTGGAGCTCTACAGTTGCTAGGAGAGAGTTCTTTACAGCGAAGCCCACACCATGAATACGTGGCTCCTCTGGGTTCTTCCCCTGCCAGTAGAACGTGTAGTTCTTCTCACGCAGTGATCCGTCCCCAGGTAGCCTTGTCTCCTGTAATGCAGCGATGTCGATGTTGAGTCGCTGAAGCTCCCTGTCTATCACGGCCGTCTTCCGCATGTCGTCTAACAGTTGTAGGTCGCTGTCAAAACCAGGACACATTGTCCTTACATTCCAGCTTGATATCAGAAGAGCTGGCATCTTCTTTTTCTTCTTTGTGTTGCCTGGTGCCTGGTATCGACAACCTGCCTGTCAAGTTTCCCCTAAGCTCCAAGCACCCATTGGACCAAACAGGTTGTGGCGGGGTAACACATTACTGACTGGGGGCTGCCCAGCTTGAGGCGGGCGGTAGCTACCCAACGGAATGCGAAGATTCCTCCCACCATCGAGAAATAACCCCTGGCACCCGGCTCTACGCCAAAAAAGCCTAGGCTTAAAATCGGTACCTGCTACTCTCCGTGTTGTGTCGATGCTGTGTTACCAGCGAAGCTGGAGTGACCTCTCCAGGTGCAGGCCTGGGCAAGTGAATATGGAGGACGAGCTGTTGCCCATGCAGCAGATCCCCCCTCTCCTCACCACTAGTAGAATCCAGGGGAAAGACAGAGACCTGTACGCCTGGTACCAGGGGCGACGCAAGAGTTGCCAGAACGAGGTTGTAGACAACGGCGAACTGCCTTAGGGACTCCAACTCCGGATTTTTCCTCAAGATTTACTTCTGAAGCCTTTCCCTTGAATGGGTGTAGCCGCGAAGCAGTGGAGGTTTGAAGTCGGAGTTTTCCTTCTCCTAGACAGACTGCCTTCCCGGGCTGACGAGTCCCATCTACCCGATGCAGTGATAATATCATATCACCCCCTCACGTGGTTTGGCACGCCTGTTGAGGCGAGGTCCCGGGGTGTGGCGCTTGGAGCCAGCACGTGAGAGATTTAGAGGATGGATGAGGACCAGTGATGCCCGTCCACCCTCCCCTTACCGGGTAGAGTGCAGCAGCCAGACACCAAAGGTACTACCTCTATCCAGAGCCCCCTACATCCCGGACCATATTCAGGATAAAACAACACTTACATGGCATGATCACTTTTCAAATTGCAGAATTCATCTCACTTCCCCCATGACATCATATTTGCCTCCCCTCTCCCCATTTCTTACCATTACTCACAAGCATATTATGATTTCATTTATTCCTTTTCTCTCACTGGACGAAGCAGCAGGGAAGTTTCAGTCTTTTTGTCCTAATTTTCGTATTTCGTGTTTGTTTGTGATCTTACATTCACGCTTGACAAAGGCCAGATGGCCGAGAATTTGCGCCGGTCTTGTCTTGTTGTATTAAATACGGGTTCTCATTCTATATTCATGCTTTTCTGGTTCATGTTTTCTTGAACGCGGGAAGTCGCACTTGTTTTGAATTCCTTGAAAAACTGTTTTAGTACTAAAACAAGTGAATGAACATCTCTACTGAAATCATCTCTACCATCATTACCCATCTGCCCATCGAGCATACCACAGTATAGAAACAACTCATGCTCATATAATCAATGAACTTCTTTTTGCTTCTGATTCTGGTAACATTTCTCTCTTAACATTCCTCGATTTGTCTGCTGCCTTTGATACCACTGACCAATCCATTCCTCTCTCTCGTTTTGAACGAACCTTTGGAATTCACAGTACTGCTTTTTTCTTGGTTCTTTTCCTATCCGTCTGATTGCTTTCAATCATTTCTCATGAACGGAAATCAGTCTGAGCCTGTTAGGCGTGCTTATTGAGTTCCTCACGGTTCTGTGCTCGTGCCTGTCTTATTCACCCTTTAAACGTCACCCCTAGCCAACCTCATCAAGCAGCATGACGTGAAACATCATTCTTACGCAGATGACTAACTTCAAAACAGCACCACCCCTGAAAAATGACTTGCCTTAGCTCAAAAGCATCCCGCTGCTTTATAGATATCCAGACCTGGATGACACAAAATAAACTACAGTTAAATGGTGAGAACACTGAAGCCATGCTCGTAGGCACCAAAAACAAGCGTGCGTCTTTAACACTGAATACCATCCAGCTAGGTGACAACATCATCCCTCTCTCTGATTCTGTCAAGAGCCTGGGTGTGACCTTGGACAACACTCTTTCTATGCAGAGGTTTCTAATGCCGACCTACAAATCATGCTATTATCAGATTCGACGTATTGGTTACATTCAAAGATATCCTTCAGCTGAGGCTGCATCTAAGATTGCGATGTCTTTTTTTCTTTCTTTTGTTCTCGTCTTGATTACTGTAATGCTCTCCTTTCTGGACAACCAGCTTCTTCTCTCCTCTGTCTGTAACTTATACAAAACCCAGCTGCTCATCTTGTTCTCAGAAAGAAAAAGTTTGATCATGTCAGTCCTTTTCTTCGTTCTCTGCACTGGTTGCCTGTTTTGAACAGAACTGACTATAAGCTGGATACCTCACCAGTCTGCTTTGTCATACCTTTGTGACAACATCAATATTTATACGCTAATTCGCACCTTGCACTCAGCTTCAGATACTCGTTCTCTTCAAGTTCCTTGATTAAAACTATTAACTGTCGAGATCCAAAACAAGTGTGACTGCCCACGCCCAAGCAAACAGGAACCAGAAGAACAAGAAAACCAATGTAAGCGCGTATCCAACAAAACAAGACAAAACTAGCGCAAATTTTCGGCCAACCGGCCTTTGTCAAGTGCGAACGCACGGTCACAAACAGATCACAAACACCAAACAATGGATAATAAAAACAGGACTAAAAACTTCCCTGCCGCCTCGTCCAGTGGGTAAGAAGGGGACCAAATGGAATGCCCATGTCTTCATGAGCAGTAGTAAGAAGTGGGGAGAGGGGAGGCAACTATGATGTCAAAAGGGAAGTGAGATAAGTTCTGCAATTTTGAGAAATGGACATGCTATATCGGTATAGCCCTGTTCTGAAGAAGGCATAGGGCAAGAGCCAAGAGGTAAGGGAGTAGATTGTGCCCAGTGCCATGAATCTGGTAGGCCTGGGAACAGGAAGAAACATGAAACGGCATGTCTGAATTCTATTGCGCAATGGATTACTTATGGTTTGTCATTAATACCATATGGTTTGCGTGTTCCAAGTTTATTTATGAGATGGGATTCTCTGTCTTTCCTGTCTATGGTGCAGTTATTGTATAGAAGCCACAGACCTTTCACTCGGATGTCATTGATTGAGTGGTCTGATTGGTTGAAGTGATTGGGGATAGTTTTATCCCTTTGATGACGGATATCAGCCAAGTGTTCTTTGAAACGTGTATCAAGGGTGCGTCCAGTTTCACCAATATACAGTTGGGAACATTTAGAGCAGCTGATCAAGTAGACAATGTTATAAGTTTGACAGTTGAAATGTTTTGTAATTCTCATATGAGATTTGGGGCCTTTGACTGTGGTGGCTGTGCACAAGAAAGGACATGTCTTGCATTTAGGTTTGTTATATGGAGAGGTTCCTGGAGGTTGGCTGACTGGTTTGCTGAGATTTGAGTGCACCAGCAAGTCGCGGAGATTTGTGTCTCTCTTGTAGACGATCAAAGGGCGCTGGTCAAAGGTTTCACCTGTAGTGGGACTGGATTGCAGAATGTTCCAGTTGGACAAGATGATCCTTTTTACGAGGTACATGGATGGGTGGTAAACTAGACTGAGGACTGGCCGATACTCTGTGGCAGCTTTGGGCTTTGAATGGAGGGCATTTGGCCGAGAGACAGTTGACTTTTTTCCGGGTTTCATTGATGACCTCGAGTGGGTAATGTCTGCGCAGGAAAAATCTAGTCATTTCATCTGCTTTGTCCTGGAAATCGTCTTCGTCTGAGCAGAGGCGTCGTAGTCTCAAGAACTGCGAGTAGGGAATGCTGTTTCTGGTGTTGGAAGTGTGAGATGATTGATAGTCCAGGTAGGAATGTGAGTCTGTAGGTTTGTAGTGGACTGTAGTGACTAGTTGTTCAGATTGAAGGGAAACTTCGATATCAAGAAAGCATATGGATGTGCTTGAAATTTCATATGTGAACTTGATGGATGGGTGAAACGTTTGGACGTAATGGATGAATTGTAAAAGTTGGTCATGATCGAGGGATGTCATGCCAATGCATATCAAGGTAGGTACACAAACGTGTGTGTGTATGTGTGAACATCAAGGTAGGTACACAAAAATATCAAGGTAGGTACACAAAAGTGTGTGTGTGTGTGTGTGTGTGTGTGTGTGTGTGTGTGTGTGTGTGTGTGTGTGTGTGTGTGTGTGTGTGTGTGTGTGTGAATATCAAGGTAGGTAAAAAAACGTTTGTGTCTATGTGTGAACATCAAGGTAGGTACACAAACATGTGTGTGTATGTGTGAACATCAAGGTAGGTACACAAACATGTGTGTATGTGTGAAGATCAAGGTATGTACACAAACATATGTGTGCATGTGTGAAAATCAAGGTAGGTACACAAACATGTGTGTGTATGTGTAAACATCAAGGTAGGTACACAAACGTGTGTGTACGTGTGAACATCAAGGTAGGTACACAAACATGTGTGTGCATGTTTGAATATCAAGGTAGGTACACAAACGTGTGTGTGTGTGTGCGAACATCAAAATAGGTACACAAACGTGTGTGTGTGTGTGTGTGTGAACATCAAGGTAGGTACACAAACGTGTATGTGTGTATGTGAACATCAAAGTATGTACACAAACGTGTGTGTGTGTGTGTGTGAACATCAAGGTAGTTACACAAACGTGTGTGTATAAACATCAAGGTAGATACACAAACATGTGTGTGTGTATGAACATCAAGGTAGGTACACAAACATGTGTGTGTATGAACATCAAGGTAGGTACACAAAGATGTGTGTGTGTGTATGAACATCAAGGTAGGTACACAAACATGTGTGTGTGTGTGTGTGAAGATCAAGGTAGGTACACAAACATGTGTGTGTGTGAAGATCAAGGTAGGTACACAAACATGTGTGTGTGTGTGAAGATCAAGGTAGGTACACAAACATGTGTGTGTGTGTGAACATCAAGGTAGGTACACAAACGTGTGTGTGTGTGTGTATGAACATCAAGGTAGGTACACAAACATGTGTGTGACTGAATGAATGAGTGAGTGTATGTAATTCAGGACACATTGTATTGTATGGGGAAAACATTAAATTACAATCCATGTGTTACCCTGAGCATTTTGAAATCAATCAGCAGTTTGTGTGTTTTGAAAACAGATGGCAAGATCATTTGCATCATGGTATTTATGGATTAATAATATATGTAAATATATATGTGTGTAAATATGTATTTTTTGTATTGTGTTTGTTTTGCTCTATGTGCATTCAAAGTCTGAATTTGTGATCGGTTAAGGATACACAGATTATGTACATGATGAGTGAGTTCGATTACATCATGATGATGATGATGATGACGATAAAAGTATGATTATCATCATCATCATTATTATTATTATAACAGTCTTCTTCTTCTTATCATTATTCTTGTTATTATCATTATTAGCATTATCTTTATTGTTGTTACGATTATGATTATTTTGAGTACTGTGATCATGATTATGATAATTATCACCATGATTATCAGTGGTAGCAATAGAAGTAGTACTGGTAATAGTAGTAGCAGTAGTAACACTAGAAGTAGCGTCATCATTATAGCTGTTATTGTTATCATTTTATTCTACATATCATTATCAGCATTATTATTATTACTATTACCATATTATTATTATTATTATTATTATAGCTGTAGTAGTAGTAGCAGTAGTAGTAGTAGTAATAGTGGTAGTAGTAGTAGTATCATAGTAGTATCACAGTAGTATCATAGTAGTAGCAGTAGAATCATTATAACTGTTCTTGTCATTATCATTATCATTATTGTCATCACCAGTAGTATTAGTAGTGACCTATTGTCATTTTCATCATCATTATTTTGATTATGATGATATTATTATCATTGTTAACATCATCACTAGCAGTACTAATAGTATCCTGTTGCCATTTTCATCATCATCATCATCATCATCATCATATCATCATCATCATCATCATCATCACCACCACCACCACCACCACCACCACCACCACCACCACCATCGTCGTCGTCGTCGTCGTCATCATCATCATCATCATCAGCAGCAGCAGCATTATTTATATTATCATTGCTATTATTATCATTATCATCATCATCATCATCATCATCACCAGAGCAACATAAACATCACCAGCACCAGCATCACTCCTGATCCACTGAACATCAGTGACCTGTGTCCGGGTGTAGACTACATCATGAATCAGAACCAAACAAACTTCACAGTCCTACAGGTCAATGTGTCATGGGCTGTGCAATTGTTACCCTTTGCGACCCACCAGAGAGTGGTGTATGGGATGTGTGGCAAGTTCACACCTTGCTGTCTTCTGCATGTAGTGGTACCACAGGGTATGTTAGTACGGGTTCGGATCCAACGACTGGCATACTGGTGTGGCTCTAAGAAATGGAGAACTGATATATCACACTACGATCCCTTCCTTACCTTTTATGACGGTTGGGATATAGCATGCATTAGTCATTCTATGAAAGAAGAGTTCATAGAATCATCTGGAAACAGCATGTCTTTCCTGCACCATAACAAGCCTTTAGTTAGACTACATATACAGGCAGTTGAAGATCACAGTTTTGTTAAAGTATATACGTCACCATATTGTGGGTACATGATATTACCACGTCAGAGTTTCTCTTGGGCAGCTTCTCGTGAGATCTGGGAAGAAGTGACGGCGCCCTCTGGTTGTGTCATCATGCTCAGTTTTCAGGGAACATCGTACAAATCGTACACACCTAAAACGTACGCAGACTTGATTTATACACTGCCAGATACACGTCAAAGCGTTCTGCGTGTGCATGGTGACAGTAATTCATCAACTCGTATTTTCCCTACAACACATATTGAAATTCATGTTAGCAGTCTGGATCCGGTATACACATTTAAAAGTGTCAGTCTCAAAATACACTTTTCTTTTCAGCCCGAGATAGTTAAACCCCATCAGTTTCCCAGTGGAATGTTCAACTGTTCTGTCGATCATTATTCCAGCTTTCAGCACCACCTGGACTGTAACCTGAAGTCAGAATGTGAAAATGGACAGGATGAAACAGAACTCTGTCCCTTTAGCAGTCCTGGTTGTAAGGGTTGGGTGGCTTCACGTAACAAATGTTTTGCATATGTTAAACTAGATGTTAAATTGCATGATACACTGGTAACGTATGAGTGTCAGAAGATGGGTGGACAGCTGGCTTCAGTCAAAACCAGACAGGAACAAGTCGATTTCCTGCACATCTTCAATCATCGGGACGACTTTATAGTGCACGCAGGTTACTCATCAGGCTGGAAGTCAGTGACTTTTATGTATAGCAAGTTCAGGCATTGGTCTGACAACACCATCATCTACAACAATGTTCATTTTGCGGAGAACAATTATTCTCCAGACAGAATCGTTCTTCATTGGAATCTGAATGCACGCAAGCTGTGTCAACATTCTGTTAGTTATAAGGATAAGCCTACAGAACGTATACTTTGTCAAGTGAAAACACAATCAGAAAACCTGTATTCTGTTCAAACGGTTGAGTTCTCTTTTGTAGACATAGCCCTGTCCCTTTTGACACAGACACATCAGATGTTTTCAGAATGTCCAAAGGGTCACGTGACACATACGTTTTTGTCTTGTGATCTTCAAGTTCACTGTGGACAAATGATGTATACAAGATCATGTGTGTTCTGGAACATGAGCACTAAGAACACAGACACAATGACTTTTCCTGGAAAACACACTGACTACACCATTGTCATGTTTGTCTGTGATGATGACATGACAACACTGCCTTACACCCTGGTGTGTGACTTCAGACACGACTGTCCAGATCACAGTGATGAGTCATTCTGTCAACATCCTTCGTGCAGTGGTTTTCTGTGCACCAATGGTCAGTGTGTGTTGGACAATCAACGTTGTAATGACCACACAGATTGTCTGGATGACGCTGATGAGGTCAGCTGCCGTAATTCGGATATGTACTCGCATAAAGAGGCCAACAAAAATCAGCGACTTTTCATCAATCTGGATGGTACAGGTTACTTTACTCAGCAGCTGATGACATCGCGTCAGTCTTGTCCTGACACTCATTACTGGTGTACAGAAGACTGGTTGTACTGTCTCCCTGTCTACACCCGATGTAACGGATTTTCTGACTGTATATATGGTGAAGATGAACAAGACTGTGAGACATTCACCTGTCCTGGTTTCTATCGGTGTCGTAGTTCTACAGTTTGTGTTCATGGAGATCATCTGTGTGATGGCTGGGGTCAATGTCCACAGCGTGATGATGAATGGCTGTGTGACATGACCTGTCCTGACGGCTGTCAATGTCAAGGTCATGCTTTCTTCTGTCACCAGACTTTCTGTTCTGACCTCTTTCCCGAGCTTCGATACGTGGACGCCACAGGCTCAGAAATGACGCTGACCGATTTCAGTAACAACACTTATCTCATTCACCTGAATCTTTCCTATTGTTCTCTTGTCAATATATCAAGTGTGAAGCTTCGCAACCTACAGTCCATTGATCTGTCCTACAACCACCTGAGAACTGTGGACTGGATTGTTTTTCTCCAATTCTGGAATTTAAGAACTCTGTTTCTAGCAAACAATCCTCTGACGTTACCAAGAAGTAAGTCATATTTTTCCGTTTATTATGCTCTAACAAAAATAGTTGCTCCAAGGACACGTGTCCAGATACTTAACAGTAAACTGCCCATGTACTTTCCCCAAGTCACATATCTGGATCTATCATTCTCTGGCATTCAAACAATAAGTTCCAGAGCAATCCAATGCGTGCCACAGCTGACTGAACTGGACGTCAGGGGAAATTCAGTGACCAACTTTCCTTTGCATGCATTGTCAATGTGGAATCATTTGAAAAGCATCTTCTCCTCAAATTACAGACTTTGTTGCAGGAATTTACTTTTAAAACAATCACACACAGTACGGTGTTTATCACCACAGCCCATGTTTTTTTCCTGTGAATGTTTGCTACCAACTGAACTATACAGACTGTTCTTTTGGTTACACAGTATGTTTTCCATTGTAGGCAATTTGCTTTGTTTCATAGCAGCATTTGTGGAAAAGAAAATGTTTAGAGACAATGTCATCATGTTCATTGCCCATTTACAGATTGCTAACATCTGTATGGGAATCCACATCAGCATGGTTACAGTGGCCAATGAAATATTCTATGGAAAATACATCTATTTTGAAAAAACATGGACCAACAGTGTGACCTGTAAGGTTGCTGGTTTTCTTTCCCTTTTGTCCAGTGAGGTGTCAGTTTTGATCCTCTGGTTTATGACACTAGATCACGTCATTGTCCTTTGTTTCCCCTTAACTACATGGACATTCAATAGACGTCTGACAGCTGCAGCTTGTGTAGTGACGTGGTGTGTTGGTGTTTTGTTGTCTGTGATACCTTTTCTTCCTGGATTGTCACTCTGGGGCCTTGATGGCCAGTCTGGTCTGTGTCGTCTGGCTCTATCTGATAGTAACTCCAAAGAAGTGTTCAGGTGGTTCACAGTCACTGTCGTGTTTAACTGTATCCTGTGCTGCATGGTGGTTGTTGGTCAACTCATCATTTACAGACGAACCCCAATCCATCCAATCCTAATAGATCCCACAAAGAAACTGACTTATTGTTCAGTTCACCTGTTGATAAAAGTGGCTGTAACAGATGCTGTGTGTTGGTTCTGTCTTGGTCTGACCAGTATGGTGACCTTAGATGGCGGTGGTGCCTCAGACAAGACTCATGTGTCCATGGTTGTGTTCCTACTACCACTCAACTGTGCACTCAACCCACTGCTGTACATATGGACTGTTGTTACACAGCGACGACAACAAAGACAGGTAGAGAGACTGTTACACGTGTTAAAATCACGACATTTGATATCACAGAAAAGCAGTCCCTGGGTAAAGCTATAAAATAACTTGATCATTACCAGAGTACATTTTTCGGCAAGCTGTAGTGATGTTGTCTACATGTCAGCCTCTAGTGAGGCCTTCACCAGGACCAGTGTTGGCTGTGTGTTGAGCTCTGTCTGTTGTATATCTACATGTCAACCTGTATGTGAGGCCTTCACCAGGACCAGTGTTGGACCATTGTCAAAGGAACGCATCGACACATCTAAACAAATAATAGCACTGAGTGCTGATAGTGCGCGCGCGCGCGCACACACACACACACACACACACACACACACACACACACACACACACACACACACACACACACGCCTAATCACTGGCTGCATAGACAGAAGAATCAACACACGTGGCACGTTACGGTGTACAATGCAAAAAATGTTACATTTTCTGTCGACACTGATCGTCAGTCAACAAGCAAAGCCAGAACAAGACTGAGGCAGCCGAGATGTAGTTTCTAAGAAGAATGTTGCGAGTTCCATGGACAGCAAGGAAAGCAAGGGAGGCAGTCCTGATGGGTGCAGACACAAGAAGATCATTCATCAGGAATATTGGGAAAAGACAGGCAACATTTTTAGGCTTTTTTATGAGGAAAGGGGAGTTAGAGAAATTGGTCACAACAGGAAAGTGGACGGAAATAGAGCACCAGGCAGACCCAGGGAGAAAATGTCAGACGGACTTACAGGGTGACCGGAGGATAATAATAATAATAATAAAGTATATTTTAGGACGCTTGTTCCCTTGCAGAGCTCCAAGTGCCATTACAATTTCTTAAGAAGGCAAGAATATTTACACACTCATCCACAAAACTCCTCATCCGCACGCAAGTATATATACACTTATCACCACAAAAGTATACATGTAATATAGATTAAAAGGCTTCAGCACTTAAAACCTATGGCATCGGTTACACCTCATCACTTAAAACCTATGGTGTCTGTTTCACCTAGTGTTAACTTATACATCAGTCAGATGGAGTTTGAACAGGTGGGTCTTAAGCCCAACCTTAAAGGCTGACAATGTGGGGGCCTTTCTAAGTGACTGGGGGAGTGCGTTATAAATTGAAGGACCAACAAATGAAAAAGAGGCTTTGCCATATTTCTCCAGATGGAATCGGGGAATGGCGAGGTGACCGGCATTTGAAGACCGCAGTGATCTGGATGGCACGTATAGGGTCAAGAGATCAGAAATGTATGCAGGGGACAGACAATGAAGGGAACGATAACAGAGTGTTGCTAATTTATACTCCACACGTGCACACACTGGCAGCCAGTGAAGTTGCCTGAGAAGTGGTTTGGCATGGTCAGATTTACGCTCGCGGAGAACGATGCGTGCAGCATGATTCTGGGCTTTCTGAGTGAGTTACAGTAGTCCATTTTGGACAACACGAAGGCAGACATGAGTTTCTTTGCAGCCTCTACAGACAGAAAAGGACGAATATGACCAATGCGGCACAATTCTAAATAAATGGATTTGCACAGATTTGCACGTCACGTTACCGCAGCTCGGACACGTACACACCATCGTAGAGCCTTTGGACCAGCGCTGTTCTCGTAGATCTTGGACCAGCACGGACAGGAACGATGACTGTGGCGCAGGACACTGCTGTCCTTCACACCTCCACACTGGCAAAAATAAGAAAACAGCCTACCCCTACTGACCCGTACGTATATGGAAAGCTATTCAATAGACACGGCAGCTAAACTCAGTCACTTATAAAACATATCGACGAACTACGATTCCAATGACTGACCTAACCGCCCAAACCGCATACCAACTGTAGCAGAGGGGGACAGACGTCAACTCACTCCTTGTTACATATTTTACAAAAGACAAAAACACTCTGCGCTTTATGGAACAACGTCGAACTACAATTCGAATGACTGACCTTGACACCCAAACTGCACACCGACTGCAGCAGAGGGGGACAGACGTCAACTCACTCCTGGTTACATATCCTACAAAAGACATAGAATTCTTCCCACTTTTAGGACACAAAATCCAACTACAAGTGGAACCTCTGACCAGAAACTGGCCCTATCCGCCTTGACTGCATACCGACTGTAGCAGAGGGCTCCAGAACACCAACTGACTCCTCACACCAAAACTCTTATTTTATCCAGCCAACAAAACAAGCTGCGCGAAGCCCTGTTCACAAAAAACCCCCCCAGCCCCAAAACACGCAAAATTCACACACATACAGGCCCACAAACATGACTGGCCAGAACATGTCTTCAAAACCAAAGTACAAAAATCACGCAAAAATACACACATAGGCCCAGGTAAACCTTAACTGGACAGGTGAGTTTTGACCCAGTTGGCCAAGACTCCACACACATGCTGACCCAACCAAGCACCCCTGTCCCCAAACGAAAAAAAAAGGGAGAGAAAAAATGTACAAAACTGCCGTGACAGTAGTTCTAATATATATCCTTCCCAAAGAGAATCATAAGGTAGCCATTTTCTGAGGAATACGTTGATATTTCATTTGCTGATAGTGAATATATCGAATATATCTACTTTTCTACTCTTCTACTATGTATCTGCATTTGAGCTCCCCAATAAACATGTTTATTTTAGGTTTAGTTTTGTGCATTCTACACTTAGAAATGTAAAATTTTGCACACAGTAGTACACAGTCAGGTATCTGATCTGTTTTCGCCCTTTCCTCCATACCAAATAGAACTAATTCTTCATTGAAAGATAGTCTTGTTCAACTTCCATTTCCATTTCATAAAAGGGTTAAGTTTAAATATCTCCTAATTATCAAGAAGTATACTTTTGATCCTCTTTTCCTATCACTTACTATGTGCAATGTGTTGCTCATTTCATTCCTTCATTGCTCTCAATACATAAGTATATTGGCTTTAGCACAGGAAATAGTACAATCAATACAACCCCTGAAGGCACACAGCACAGTGAATACTACAATTCATTAGACTCCCGAAGACTCAGATCAGGAAATTGTACAATTTACAAGAATTCCTGAAGGCACACTGCACAGGAAAATTACAATTCACAAGAATTCCTGAAGGCACACAGCACTGGTAATACTACAACTCATTAGAACTGTGGGAGGCACACAGCACAGGAAGTAGTGCAATGCATTAGAACACCTGGAGATATACAGCACAGGAAGTAGTGCAATGTGTTAGAACACCTAGAGATATACAGCACAGGAAGTAGTGCAATGCATCAGAACACCTGGAGATATACAGCACAGGAAGTAGTGCAATGTGTTAGAACACCTGGAGATATACAGCACAGGAAATTGTGCAATGCATTAGAACACCTGGAGTATACAGCACAGGAAGTAGTGCAATGTGTTAGAACACCTGGAGATATACAGCACAGGAAATTGTGCAATGTGTTAGAACAACTGGAGATATACAGCACAAGAAATAGTGCAATGTGTTAGAACACCTGGAGATATACAGCACAGGAAGTAGTGCAATGTGTTAGAACACCTGGAGATATACAGCACAGGAAATTGTGCAATGTGTTAGAACAACTGGAGATATACAGCACAGGAAGTAGTGCAATGTGTTAGAACACCTGGAGTATACAGCACAGGAAGTAGTGCAATGCATTAGAACACCTGGAGTATACAGCACAGGAAGTAGTGCAATGTGTTAGAACACCTGGAGATATACAGCACAGGAAGTAGTGCAATGCATTAGAACACCTGGAGTATACAGCACAGGAAGTAGTGCAATGTGTTAGAACACCTGGAGATATACAGCACAGGAAATTGTGCAGTTTAACAGAACTCATGAAGATACGCAGCACAGATAACAGTACAACCCCATAGAACTCCTGAATGTGCACAACAACACAGGATATAGTACAACCCAATAAAAGTCCTGAATGTGCACAGCAACACAGGAAATAGAACAACCCATAGAACTCCTGAATGTGCACAACAACACAGGAAATAGAACAACCCATAGAACTCCTGAATGTGCACAACAACACAGGAAATAGAACAACCCATAGAACTCCTGAATGTGCACAACAACACAGGAAATAGAACAACCCATAGAACTCCTGAATGTGCACAACAACACAGGAAATAGAACAACCCATAGAACTCCTGAATGTGCACAACAACACAGGAAATAGTACAACCCCATAGAACTCCTGAATGTGCACAACAACACAGGAAATAGAACAACCCATAGAACTCCTGAATGTGCACAACAACACAGGAAATAGTACAACCCAATAAAAGTCCTGAATGTGCACAACAACACAGGAAATAGTACAACCCCATAGAACTCCTGAATGTACACAACAACACAGGAAATAGAACAACCCAATAAAAGTCCTGAATGTGCACAACAACACAGGAAATAGAACAACCAATAGAACTCCTGAATGTACACAACAACACAGGAAATAGTACAACCCCATAGAATTACTGAATGCACAACAACACAGGAAATAGAACAACCCAATAAAAGTCCTGAATGTGCACAGCAACACAGGAAATAGAACAAGCCAATAGAACTTAATGTACACAACAACACAGGAAATCATCATCATTATCATCATCAGGTGCCTTGCCACATTGCGTTGGCGATTATGGACTTCTATCTGTCTCTATCACTTGTTGCCTCAAGCATCTCTTCTACGCTCTTTATCCCCAGCCACTCTGCAAGTCCTTCTAGTATCTTCTCCCTAGGTCTACCTGGTGCTCTCTTTCCCTCCTGCTTTCCCATTGTGACCAGGTGCTCCATTTCCCCTTTCCTCATAAAAATGGCCTATAAATGTTGCCTGTCTTTTCCTTATCTTCCTTATGAATGATCTACTTGTGTTTGCCTCCATCAAGACTGTCTCGTTTGTTTTCTTTGCTGTCCATGGAACTTTCAACGTTCTTCTGGTTTTGGTTTTGGTTGGTGGGTGGGTGGGTTGTGAGATTGGGTAGTTTGCGGGATGGTTTGGTGGTTGATGTGTTTGTTGCAGTGCTGGTTTGTTTTTAGGAAGCGATTCTTTGCCTCACAACCTGCTGTTGGTGAAGACATCACCATTATCAGGGTTCATCACTCCAAGAGGGAATTACGGTACACAAGACACGAGTCAGGCTTTTGAAATGACCACACACATCTCTGTCCCAGCTAGTTATGTTATTATGATCAGTTTGAGAGAAATGGTAAAGAACTATGATCGTACAGGTATCACCCTAGACACACACGACAATACTAGATTTAAAAATTTGGTGTCGAACATCTTCGGACTGAGGTGGCATGCCTGTGTGTTCCGCACTCCATCACTCATCGTTTGTTATTCAAACTATCGCTGCCTGGACGTACAGTGTTTCAGACTGTTCTTTTCCTTTCACCCTGAAAGCCAAACACCCCAAAAGTTACCCAGTGGTTTGTTCAACTGTTCTGTCTATCACTATTCCAGTTTTCAGCACCACCTGGACTGTAACATGAAGTCAGAGTGTGAAGATGGACAGGATGAAACAGATCACTGTCCCTTCAGCAGTCCTGACTGTCAGGGTCTGGTGGCTTTATGTAACCATTGCTACAAATTTGTCCGTGTTGACGATATTGTTGACTATAGAGCAGACCGGTTTCAAGAGTCTGCCAACTATTGCAAGTCTATAGGAGGCACGGCGAGCATGCCCAAATGTGAACAGGACTGGCGTGGAATGATTGACTATGTGACCAATCCATTTCGCTATATCCCCTACACAGTCTGGGTTGGCTTGACCACTGGTGACATGTCTTTACCCAACATGTACAGCAAAAACGTCATTAGCGAAGACAGGACCGTTCTTTACCATTCTGTTCAGTTCCAAGATTGTAACATTTATCTCAACAGGAAAGAAAAACTATGTATCATCATGGTTGACAATCAGTTTCAGAGAAATCCATGTAGTTACAAATATCCAAAAGACTTGTTTGTAATTTGTGAATTTAGGAACAAACAGACCCACCATTCTTCACAAGGAATAATTTTGACCAGGACCCCTTTTCGTTTGCACACACACCAATCTCTGATGACATGTCCTGATGGTCACGTGACACACACATTTTTACTGTGTGGTTCACACCAGTATGACGTGTGTGGTCAAGGTCACATAGCTTGTTCTTTTTCTGATCACTTGTCACGTACACATGGTGGATTTGATTCAACAGTTAATCACGTCACTTTTGTCCCTTTATTTATCTGTGATGATGACGTCACCACGCTGTCATACACCGCGGTATGTAACTTTCTACAAGACTGTCAGGATAAGAGTGATGAGTCTTTCTGTAAACATCCTCCTTGTGTCAACATGTTTACCTGTACTAATGATCAGTGTGTATCCTTTGATGTTGTCTGTGACCGAGTGTTCCATTGTCAGGACAAGTCAGATGAACTGAACTGTGATGGTGACAGAAACAAAAAAATTGACTGGGCACCAGTTTTCCCATCTCCTGTTCTCATCAATTTTGATGGTTTCAACATTTTCATTTCAACCCCAGTAAAGTCTAATGAGTCCTGTCCTGACAGCCACTATCGTTGTCCTGGTAAGTTCAATGACTGTCTGCCTGTCTACACACGATGCAATGGAATGTACGACTGTATGGACCATGAGGACGAAGAGGGATGTAATAAATTCACATGTCCAGGATTATTTCGATGTAGATCATCCATGATATGTCTACATGGTGATCACCTGTGTGACGGCTGGCCTCACTGCCCACTGTATGATGATGAATTGTCATGTGATGTGACCTGTCCTGTGGGCTGTCTGTGTCAAGGTCACACATTTCTGTGTCGTCAGCCTTTCTCTGCTCACCTCTTCCCACAGCTCCGTTACTTGGATGTCACAGGTACAGGAATGGATATGTCTGATGTGAGTAATCATACTTATCTTATTCATCTGATTCTTGCCTGGTGTTCTTTAATTGTCATGTCCGACATGAATTTGGTTAACTTACAATTTCTTGATCTCACTGGCAACAAACTACAACATGTCAACATGACACATTTTGTTGGTTTAGAAAATCTATGGACACTATCTCTGTCCAACAATCCTATCACATCACTCTACTCTGATCCCTTGTCTGATAGTCCACAAAGTGCACTCACAACGATAGATCTGTCATACACCACACTGACAGTGTTTGACACCAAAGTCTTGTCCAAGTTCTTGAAATTGCAGAAACTGAATTTAACGTTTACTACTATCAATACCATCAGCACTAATGGTTTTCACTTTACACCTAAATTAACGGCATTGTACATGGAAGGCAGTCCTGTGAAAACATTTCCACCTGACATATTCAAAGATCTTAGCCATCTCCATGTCATATCGACACTAAATTCTAAATTGTGCTGCAGTGAAATACTACCACAAAACTTTGATGGCAAGTTTTGCTATTCCTCCAAAGACGAAATATCATCCTGCAAAGATTTACTTCATTCAGTAATGTACCGAGTGTTTCTTTGGCTGATCAGTTGTCTGTCAGTGAATGGTAACGTCTTCTGTTTTGCTGCACGTTTGTGTGCACAGACGAAAACTTCTACAAGTGGTTTCAGTGTGTTTGTCACCAACCTGACCATGGCTGACTTTCTGATGGGTATTTATGTTGCTATTATTGGCGTGGCTGATGAATTGTTCCGTGGTAGATATCTTTATTATGATGACACATGGAAAAGCAGTGTGGCCTGTAAGGTGGCTGGTTTTCTGTCTCTGCTATCCAGTGAAGTATCAGCTCTGACCATCTGGCTTATCACACTGGATCGTTTTATAGTGCTTCACTTTCCATTCAGCATTTTGCGATTTGAGAGAACATCAGCAGTAGTGACTTGTCTACTGATTTGGTTAATTGGCTGGCTTGTTGCCTTGCTGCCTTTACTTCCTGTGACATCACACTGGGAGTTCTACAGTCAGACAGGAATCTGTATTCCACTGCCAGTCACTCACATTTTTTTTGAAGGGTGGGGTTATTCCTTTGGTGTTTTGATCGTCTTTAATTTCATTCTGTTTGTGCTGATCTCAGCTGGCCAAGCTTTTATCTACTGGTCAATACAGAAGAATACACTGAAAACAGGCACGACCAAAGCATCACGAGACATGACCATAGCACGGCGGTTGATTACTGTGGCTGTAACAGATTTCATGTGCTGGTTTCCTATTGGACTGTGTGGATTTTTGGCAATGGTTGGTATTCCCATGCCAGGAGAGGTAAATGTTGCTTTAGCTATCTTTATAATGCCCTTAAATTCTGCTCTGAATCCATTTGTGTATACCTTTAACTCACTGGCAGAAAAACGAAGAAAATCCCGAGAGACAGAGCTGTTAAAGTGGCTGGAATCTCATGTTGATTTGCTTGAGAGTAAATAACTACAGTATAGACTGGCTCCATGTCATACCTAGATATGTGACAATGTCTGTTATCTTAACTACAGTATCATTCTGTTTGTTAAACAATATGTAGTGACATATTCTTTGTTGTAATATAGTTGGCCACTTCTTCACAGACACATTCATATAATCTAGGTTACATAAAATACATAGATCAGCACTTTCCTACCATTTTTCTTTCTTAGCTTTTTTTTTTCTCAAAAGGACAGTATTTATATCAGATGTGACCAATGTGTGTCTGTGTCTGTCTGTTGTTTAGTGTGTCTGTTATGTCGGTACATTTATGTTAACATGATAAGAACTGACTGATTAAGGCCCTAGAAGAATTCGGTATTGAAAAAATCCCAGTCATCCTGAATGAAATTTACGACACTAGAAAAATTCCCCTCAGATATGTCAAAATCAATTTTCATTGCACTTCCAAAGAAAACAGGGGCTATATAATGCGGACTCCATCGTGTAATCTGCTTGATGAGTCATGTAACAAAAATGCTATTAACAATAATCATGATGTGGACAGGAACAGAATCAAAAAGGAAATAGCAGAAGAACAGTGTGGATTTGTGAAAGGAAAGGAACTATCAATGCCATATACATCCTAAGAACTATCATAGAGAGGTCAGTAGAGTTGAATATGGATTTAGTTTTTGCTTTATTGATTATACCACGGCTTTTGATTGGGTAGGACACGAAGAAGTGATCAACCAACATTAGTCACGCAGATGACTCTGCAGAAAATTTAAAAAACCCTACAAAACCTTGTGAATATAACATAAGTAGAAAGCAAAACAAAAGGGATGGAGCTGAATAGCAAGAAATCAGTAGTCATGGTAATCAGTAAAAAACAACAAAAAACGTTCATGCAAAATAACAGCTTTGGGACAGGTTGATTCATTAGAATATCTGGGAACGGTCATCTCACCAGACGGTAGATGCACATCAGAAATAGTCAGCAGAATCAGCCAAGCTAAAACAGCGTTCAAGAAGATAAAAAGCGTTCTTGCCAATAAATCAATAAACATCAGGAAGAGAGTTCTTGAACGTTATATAGAACCGATACTGTTGTACGGTTGTAAGGCGTGGACAGTCAACACGCAAAGTCAAAATGAAGTTGAGGCAACTGAGATGTGGTTTCTAAGAATGAGGTTGAGAGTTCCATGGACAGCAAAGAAAACAAACGAGACAGTCTT
Organism: Monoplex corrugatus; assembly: GCA_030674185.1. Classification (NCBI taxonomy): domain Eukaryota; kingdom Metazoa; phylum Mollusca; class Gastropoda; order Littorinimorpha; family Ranellidae; genus Monoplex; species Monoplex corrugatus. Next base: position 71,239,919 of record JAPXFY010000019.1, read on the forward strand.
GAAGGAGGCAGCCACAAGAAGATCATTAACAGAAAAGATTAAGAAAAGACCAACATGTACAGGACATTTTATGAGGAAAGGGGAATTAAAGCACCTGGTTGTGTTTGCCTCTTTAAAGACTGTCTCGTTTCCTTTCTTTGCTGTCCATGGAGCTCTTAACATTGTTCTTGGAATACACATTTCAGCTGCCTGTACCTTGTTCTGACTCTGTGTGTTGTTTGTCCAGACTTGTCACCTGTAAAACATTATCGGTTCTAAACAACACTGAAAAACTCTCTTCCTGATGTCAATAAATGACAGATGGGGACCAGTGTTTCTGTCCGTCCTATTTGTAGGATACAGCCGTCAGAGATTTAGGAGACAGATGGGGACCAGTGTTTCTGTCTATTCTATTTGTAGGATACAGCCGTCAGGAAACAAAGGTACGACCCCTATCCAGAGCTGTAATAAAAATGTTGACTATGTTTACAGAAAACTGATGTTTAGAACCCCTTTCTAGGTAGTCTATGATCTTAACGAACCGGGATTTCAATGTAAGATAGATATACTTGTACATATCGTGATGTCAGTAACAGTCATCATCATCATCATCAAGTGCCTTGCAACATGGCGTTGGCGATCATGGACTTCCATCTGTCTCTATTTCTTGTTGCCCCAAGCACCTCTTCCACCCTCTTTGTCTTCAGCCACTCTGCAAGTCCGTGTTGTGTTGATTCCAGTTATCTCTGGGCAGCGTCAGCTGTGGCTGGTAAGGCCAATGTGGGAAAGACAGATTCTGTGCCATTGGATGCATGTGTGGATGCTGCCTTTACCTTCTGCCTGACTCTCTTTTCCTCAGCTGAGGTCTGGGTATGCTTTTCCCCCAACCTGAGTTGTTTCTGGAGCACATTGTGCCATCTGTTGCGTTAGCTGCTGTGTCTTCCCGGCTCTCTGTGTTGATGTCCAGAGCTTTCATTTCATACGTTCAGACGTCTTTGTATCGTAGCTGAGGGCGGTCAACGTATCTCTTGTCGGAGACTAGTTCACTGTCCTTTGTATTTGGGATATGTCCATCTTCCATCTGGCGCAGCCTGCGTTGTCTGAGCAGCGTGTGCATGGTGGGGAGACCAGTGCGTGCTAGGACCTGGGCATTTGGTGTTGAGGATGCAGCGAAGGTAGCGCAAGTGAAAGCTGTTCAGCTTTTGCTCATTTTTGTCATATGATGTCCATGTTTTGCCGTCATGCAGTAAAGTGCTGATGATGCAGGCGTTGCACACTGCCATCTTGGTTGGAGTTGTCAGCTTTGGGTTCTCTCAGTTGCCAGCAGTAATTCGGCCGGATTTTTCCTTGGGGTTTACTCCCGAAGCCTTTCCCGTGAACGGATACGCTGCACGGCAGCAGAGGTTTGAGGTCGGAGTTTTCCTTCTCCTAGATGAGCTGCCATCCAAGGCTACAGGAGCCCATCTACCCAACGTGGCAGGTTGTACTGGGTTACATTTACCAGCAACAGGCAAACCCTGACCTCACAACATTTTTCAAGAAATATGGCATGTAAAAACAGTCACAAAGTGCGTGTGATTAAGTGTAAATTGATCTCTCTCTCTCTCTCTCTTTTTCTCTGTCTCTCTCTCACTTTCTCTGTCTGTCTGTCTGTCTGTCTCTCTCTGTCTTCTCTCTTTCTCTCTCTCTCTCTCTCCCTGTCTTCTCTCTCTCTGTCTGTCTGTCTTCTCCTCTCTCTGTCTCTCTCTTTCTCTGTCTGTCTCTCTTTCTTTCTCTCCCTCATTGTCCTCTCTCTCTCTCTGTCTTCATTTTCTCTTTCTGTCTTCTCTCTCTCTCTCTCTCTCTCTGTCTTCTCCCTCTTTTTCTCTCTCTCTCTCTGTGTCTTCTCCCTCTTTCTCTTCTCTCTCTCTCTCTCTCTCTCTCTGTCTTCTCTCTCTCTCTCTGTGAGAAATGTATTATGTTTGCATTTCAATACCAACTGACCATGTAAATTTGTAGTCCGTGCTGATAATTGTTTATGATATAAGTGTGGCAAACCATGCCGGTTACATCAGTATTCCGCATTAGTCGACCAGCTGCCTTGTCTGAACTGTGAACTCAGCAATAGTGTCTACATGAATCCTGTTATATCACATCATTGTCTGTCTCTCTCCAAACAATACAACACTGGTAACACACCAACAGTGTCTACATCAATCCTGTTATGTCACATCATTGTCTGTCTCTCTCCAAACACTACAATACTGGTAACACAGCAATAGTGTCTACATCAATCAGCACGTTATATCACATCATTGTCTCTCTCTCTCTAAACACTACAATACTGGTAACACACCAACAGTGTCTATATCAATCATGTTATATCACATCATTGTCTGTCTCTCTCCAAACACTACAATACTGGTAACACACCAACAATGTCTACATCAATCAGCACGTTATATCACATCGTTGTCTGTCTCTCTCCAAACACTACAATACTGGTAACACACCAATAATGTCTACATCAATCAGCACGTTATATCACATCATTGTCTGTCTCTCTCTAAACACTACAATACTGGTAACACACCAACAATGACTACATCAATCAGTCTGTTATATCACATCATTGTCTGTCTCCAAACACTACAATACTGGTAACACACCAACAGTGTCTACATCATTCTTGTTATATCACATCATTGTCTCTCTCTCCAAACACTACAATACTGTTAACACACCAACAATGTCTACATCAATCAGCACGTTATATCACATCATTGTCTGTCTCTCCAAATACTACAATACTGGTAACACACCAACAGTGTCTACATCAATCAGCACGTTATATCACATCATTGTCTCTCTCTCCAAACACTACAATACTGGTAACACACCAACAGTGTCTACATCAATCAGCACGTTATATCACATCATTGTCTGTCTCTCTCGAAACACTACAATACTGGTAACACACCAATAATGTCTACATCAATCATGTTATATCACATCATTGTCTCTCTCTCTAAACACTACAATACTGGTAACAAACCAACAATGTCTACATCAATCAGCACGTTATATCACATCATTGTCTGTCTCTCTCCAAACACTACAATACTGGTAACACACCAACAATGTCTACATCAATCAGTCTGTTATATCACATCATTGTCTGTCTCTCTCCAAACACTACAATACTGGTAACACACCAACAATGTCTACATCAATCAGCACGTTATATCACATCATTGTCTGTCTCTCTCCAAACACTACAATACTGGTAACACACCAACAATGTCTACATCAATCAGTCTGTTATATCACATCTTTGTCTGTCTCTCTCTAAACACTACGATACTGGTAACACACCAACAATGTCTACATCAATCAGTCTGTTATATCACATCTTTGTCTGTCTCTCTCTAAACACTACAATACTGGTAACACACCAACAATGTCTACATCAATCATGTTATATCACATCATTGTCTCTCTCTAAACACTACAATACTGGTAACACACCAACAGTGTCTACATCAATCCTGTTATATCACATCATTGTCTGTCTCTAAACACTACGATACTGGTAACACACACAACAGTGTCTACATCAATCCTGTTATATCACATCATTGTCTCTCTCCAAACACTACAATACTGGTAACACACCAACAGTGTCTACATCAATCAGTCTGTTATATCACATCATTGTCTGTCTCTAAACACTACGATACTGGTAACACACCAACAGTGTCTACATCAATCCTGTTATATCACATCATTGTCTGTCTCTAAACACTACAATACTGGTAACACACCAACAATGTCTACATCAATCAGCACGTTATATCACATCATTGTCTGTCTCCAAACACTACAATACTGGTAACACACCAACAGTGTCTGCATCATCCTGTTTATCACATCATTGTCTGTCTCAACATACAATACTGGTAACACCAACAGTGTTACATCAATCCTGTTATATCATCATTGTCTCTCTCCAAACACTACAATACTGGTAACACACCAACAGTGTCTACATCAATCCTGTTATGTCACATCATTGTCTGTCTCTCTCCAAACACTACAATACTGGTAACACACCAACAGTGTCTACATCAATCCTGTTATATCACATCATTGTCTGTCTCTAAACACTACGATACTGGTAACACACCAACAGTGTCTACATCAATCAGCACGTTATATCACATCATTGTCTGTCTCTAAACACTACGATACTGGTAACACACCAACAGTGTCTACATCAATCCTGTTATATCACATCATTGTCTCTCTCCAAACACTACAATGCTGGTAACAAACCAACAATGTCTATATCAATCAGCACGTTATATCACATCATTGTCTGTCTCCAAACTCTAATCATATGGTCAACATATATAACCACACCGACTATGTACATCAATATGGGTTCAGTGTAATGGTTAGCACTCTGGACTCTGAATCCAACGATCCCAGTTCAATTTTCGGTGGAACCTCCTTAAGGGACAAGAGTGACAGAATAGTTGAGACGTTCGCCTGCCAATAACTAAACTCGAGGTTCCAGGGTTCGCTCCCGACTTTTCTACTCTACTGGAAAGTCGACCTGAGCGTCTAGTCCTTCGGAAGTGGACGAAAAATGAGTTGTACCCACGTGCCGTCTGGCTGCGCATTCTAAAGATCCCAGGCCAGTTGAAAACCGTGAAAAGCAGGGCCTTGCCCGACTGCCTTGGTATAAAACATTGGAGAGATAGGTTGATTTCCCAGGTCCTACCGCTTGAAGACCAATTAGCCTTCTTGCCTTTCTGAAGTCTTAGTTAAAAACAAGTGAATATGAATTTAAAGTAAGGGAGAGGGGATGGGCGCCCCTTCGTGGTGCTGGCCCCGGGAAAAGTTGAGGTCTCTGCCACCTCACTCCCCTACGACCTCAGAGTTATGGCACTATATAGGTAGGACATCAGGACCTGGCCAGCTCATGGGTTTATGTGCAGGCTTAAGGCTTGTGCCGTGATCATTCTGGATCTTCTCCATCACGTGGTACATGTAATGTTAGTGCCATATGGAATTCATTCCGAGCGCGGAGACGTCATCTTGAGAAACTGAAACTGAAACTGAAACAACATGGTATCATTCATACTTATCTCAGCGTACGTGCTTGCGTCGTTGCTGTTATGTTGGAGACACATACGTTCCACTCACACTCGTGCAGACAAACACACATGCACACACTCACATACAGACAAACACACATGCACACTCACATATAGACAAATATACATGCACAACTCACATACAGACAAACACACATGCACACACTCACAAACAGACAAACACACATGCACACTCACATATAGACAAACATACATGCACAACTCACGTATAAAAACACACACATGCACACACTCACAAACAGACAAACACACATGCACACTCACATATAGACAAACATACATGCACAACTCACGTATAGAC
>JAPXFY010000019.1:71247860-71280360 GCA_030674185.1 Monoplex corrugatus
GTTGTGTAGGACAAAGTTTAACACTTTCAGTTAGACAAGTAATGTCCATGTTGTGTAGGACAAAGTTTAACACTTTGAGCTAGACAAGTAATGTCCCTGTTGTGTAGGACAATGTTTAACACTTTCAGCTAGACAAGTAATGTCCATGTTGTGTAGGACAATGTTTAACACTTTCAGCTAGACAAGTAATGTCCTTGTGATGCAGGACAATGTAACACTTTCAGCTAGACAAGTAATGTCCATGTTGTGTAGGACAATGTTTAACACTTTCAGCTAGACAAGTAATGTCCATGTTGTGTAGGACAATGTAACACTTTCAGCTAGACAAGTAATGTCCATGTTGTGTAGGACAATATAACACTTTCAACTAGACAAGTAATGTCTATGTTGTGTAGAACAATGTAACATTTTCAGCTAGACAAGCAATGTCCATGTTGTGTAGGGCAATGTAACACTTTCAGCTAGACAAGTAATGTCCCTGTTGTGTAGGACAAAGTTTAACACTTTCAGCTAGACAAGTAATGTCCATGTTGTGTAGGACAATGTTTAACACTTTCAGCTAGACAAGTAATGTCCCTGTTGTGTAGGACAATGTTTAACACTTTCAGCTAGACAAGTAATGTCCTTGTTGTGTAGGACAATGTTTAACACTTTTAGCTAGACAAGTAATGTCCTTGTTGTGTAGGACAATGTTTAAACCTTTTAGCTAGACAAGTAATGTCCCTGTTGTGTAGGACAATGTTTAACACTTTTAGCTAGACAAGTAATGTCCCTGTTGTGTGGGACAAAGTTTAACACTTTCAGTTAGACAAGTAATGTCCATGTTGTGTAGGACAATGTTTAACACTTTTAGCTAGACAAGTAATGTCCTTGTTGTGTGGGACAAAGTTTAACACTTTTAGCTAGACAAGTAATGTCCCTGTTGTGTAGGACAAAGTTTAACACTTTTAGCTAGACAAGTAATGTCCCTGTTGTGTAGGACAATGTTTAACACTTTTAGCTAGACAAGTAATGTCCATGTTGTGTAGGACAATGTTTAACACTTTCAGCTAGACAAGTAATGTCCCTGTTGTGTAGGACAAAGTTTAACACTTTCAGCTAGACAAGTAATGTCCATGTTGTGTAGGACAATGTTTAACACTTTGAGCTAGACAAGTAATGTCCATGTTGTGTAGGACAATGTTTAACACTTTCAGCTAGACAAGTAATGTCCTTGTTGTGTAGGACAATGTTTAACACTTTGAGCTAGACAAGTAATGTCCATGTTGTGTAGGACAATGTTTAACACTTTCAGCTAGACAAGTAATGTCCTGTTGTGTAGGACAATGTTTAACACTTTGTGCTAGACAAGTAATGTCCATGTTGTGTAAGAGAATGTTTAACACTTTCAGCTAGACAAGTAATGTCCTGTTGTGTAGGACAATGTTTAACACTTTGAGCTAGACAAGTAATGTCCTTGTTGTGTAGGACAAAGTGTAACACTTTCAGCTAGACAAGTAATGTCCCTGTTGTGTAGGACAATGTTTAACACTTTCAGCTAGACAAGTAATGTCCTGTTGTGTAGGACAATGTTTAACACTTTCAGCTAGACAAGTAATGTCCTGTTGTGTAGGACAATGTTTAACACTTTTAGCTAGACAAGTAATGTCCTTGTTGTGTGGGACAAAGTTTAACACTTTCAGCTAGACAAGTAATGTCCCTGTTGTGTAGGACAATGTAACACTTTCAGCTAGACAAGTAATGTCCATGTTGTGTAGGACAATGTTTAATTAACACTTTCAGCTAGACAAATAATGTCCTTGTTGTGTAGGACAATGTTTAACACTTTCAGCTAGACAAGTAATGTCCTGTTGTGTGCGACAATGTTTAACACTTTCAGCTAGACAAGTAATGTCCTGTTGTGTAGGACAATGTTTAACACTTTCAGCTAGACAAGTAATGTCCTTGTGATGTAGGACAATGTGTAACACTTTCAGCTAGACAAGTAATGTCCATGTTGTGTAGGACAATGTTTAACACTTTCAGCTAGACAAGTAATGTCCTGTTGTGTAGGACAATGTTTAACACTTTGAGCTAGACAAGTAATGTCCTTGTTGTGTAGGACAAAGTGTAACACTTTCAGCTAGACAAGTAATGTCCTTGTTGTGTAGGACAATGTTTTACACTTTCAGCTAGACAAGTAATGTCCTGTTGTGTATGACAATGTTTAACACTTTCAGCTAGACAAGTAATGTCCATGTTGTGTAGGACAATGTTTAAGACTTTCAGCTAGGCAAGTAATGTCCCTGTTGTGTAGGACAATGTTTAACACTTTCAGCTAGGGAAGTAATGTCCTTGTTGTGTAGGTCAATGTTTAACACTTTCAGCTAGACAAGTAATGTCCATGTTGTGTAGGACAATGTTTAAGACTTTCAGCTAGGCAAGTAATGTCCCTGTTGTGTAGTACAATGTTTAACACTTTCAGCTAGGCAAGTAATGTCCCTGTTGTGTAGGACAATGTTTAAGACTTTCAGCTAGACAAGTAATGTCCCTGTTGTGTAGGACAATGTTTAACACTTTCAGCTAGACAAGTAATGTCCCTGTTGCGTAGGACAATGTTTAACACTTTGAGCTAGACAAGTAATGTCCCTGTTGTGTATGACAACGTTTAACACTTTGAGCTAGACAAGTAATGTCCATGTTGTGTAGGACAACGTTTAACACTTTCAGCTAGACAAGTAATGTCCCTGTTGTGTAGGACAATGTTTAACACTTTCAGCTAGACAAGTAATGTCCTTGTTGTGTAGGACAATGTTTAACACTTTCAGCTAGACAAGTAATGTCCATGTTGTGTAGGTCAATGTTTAACACTTTCAGCTAGACAAGTAATGTCCCTGTTGTGTAGGACAATGTTTAACACTTTCAGCTAGACAAGTAATGTCCTTGTTGTGTAGGACAACGTTTAACACTTTGAGCTAGACAAGTAATGTCCTTGTTGTGTAGGACAATGTTTAACACTTTCAGCTAGACAAGTAATGTCCTTGTTGTGTAGGACAACGTTTAACACTTTCAGCTAGACAAGTAATGTCTTTGTTGTGTAGGTCAATGTTTAACACTTTCAGCTAGACAAGTAATGTCCTTGTTGTGTAGGACAATGTTTAACACTTTGAGCTAGACAAGTAATGTCCCTGTTGTGTAGGACAATGTTTAACACTTTCAGTTAGACAAGTAATGTCCCTGTTGTGTAGGACAAAGTTTAACACTTTCAGCTAGACAAGTAATGTCCCTGTTGTGTAGGACAAAGTTTAGCATTTTCAGTTAGACAAGTAATGTCCCTGTTGTGTAGGACAAAGTTTAACACTTTCAGTTAGACAAGTAATGTCCCTGTTGTGTAGGACAAAGTTTAACACTTTCAGTTAGACAAGTAATGTCCCTGTTGTGTAGGACAATGTTTAACACTTTCAGCTAGACAAGTAATGTCCCTGTTGTGTATGACAAAGTTAACACTTTAGCTAGACAAGTAATGTCCCTGTTGTGTAGGACAATGTTTAACACTTTCAGCTAGACAAGTAATGTCCTTGTTGTGTAGGACAATGTTTAACACTTTGAGCTAGACAAGTAATGTCCATGTTGTGTAGGACAATGTTTAACACTTTCAGCTAGACAAGTAATGTCCTGTTGTGTAGGACAATGTTTAACACTTTGTGCTAGACAAGTAATGTCCATGTTGTGTAAGACAAGTTTAACACTTTCAGCTAGACAAGTAATGTCCTTGTTGTGTAGGACAATGTTTAACACTTTGACTAGACAAGTAATGTCCTGTTGTGTAGGACAAAGTGTAACACTTTCAGCTAGACAAGTAATGTCCCTGTGTGTAGGACAATGTTTAACACTTTCAGCTAGACAAGTAATGTCCTGTTGTGTAGGACAATTTTAACACTTTCAGCTAGACAAGTAATGTCCTGTTGTGTAGGACAATGTTTAACACTTTTAGCTAGACAAGTAATGTCCTTTGTGTGGGACAAAGTTTAACACTTTCAGCTAGACAAGTAATGTCCCTGTTGTGTAGGACAATGTAACACTTTCAGCTAGACAAGTAATGTCCATGTTGTGTAGGACAATGTTTAATTAACACTTTCAGCTAGACAAATAATGTCCTTGTTGTGTAGGACAATGTTTAACACTTTCAGCTAGACAAGTAATGTCCTGTTGTGTGCGACAATGTTTAACACTTTCAGCTAGACAAGTAATGTCCTGTTGTGTAGGACAATGTTTAACACTTTCAGCTAGACAAGTAATGTCCTTGTGATGTAGGACAATGTGTAACACTTTCAGCTAGACAAGTAATGTCCATGTTAGTGTAGGACAATGTTTAACACTTTCAGCTAGACAAGTAATGTCCTGTTGTGTAGGACAATGTTTAACACTTTGAGCTAGACAAGTAATGTCCTTGTTGTGTAGGACAAAGTGTAACACTTTCAGCTAGACAAGTAATGTCCTTGTTGTGTAGGACAATGTTTTAACACTTTCAGCTAGACAAGTAATGTCCTGTTGTGTATGACAATGTTTAACACTTTCAGCTAGACAAGTAATGTCCATGTTGTGTAGGACAATGTTTAAGACTTTCAGCTAGGCAAGTAATGTCCCTGTTGTGTAGGACAATGTTTAACACTTTCAGCTAGGGAAGTAATGTCCTTGTTGTGTAGGTCAATGTTTAAACACTTTCAGCTAGACAAGTAATGTCCATGTTGTGTAGGACAATGTTTAAGACTTTCAGCTAGGCAAGTAATGTCCCTGTTGTGTAGTACAATGTTTAACACTTTCAGCTAGGCAAGTAATGTCCCTGTTGTGTAGGACAATGTTTAAGACTTTCAGCTAGACAAGTAATGTCCCTGTTGTGTAGGACAATGTTTAACACTTTCAGCTAGACAAGTAATGTCCCTGTTGCGTAGACAATGTTTAACACTTTGAGCTAGACAAGTAATGTCCCTGTTGTGTATGACAACGTTTAACACTTTGAGCTAGACAAGTAATGTCCATGTTGTGTAGGACAACGTTTAACACTTTCAGCTAGACAAGTAATGTCCCTGTTGTGTAGGACAATGTTTAACACTTTCAGCTAGACAAGTAATGTCCTTGTTGTGTAGGACAATGTTTAACACTTTCAGCTAGACAAGTAATGTCCATGTTGTGTAGGTCAATGTTTAACACTTTCAGCTAGACAAGTAATGTCCCTGTTGTGTAGGACAATGTTTAACACTTTCAGCTAGACAAGTAATGTCCTTGTTGTGTAGGACAACGTTTAACACTTTGAGCTAGACAAGTAATGTCCTTGTTGTGTAGGACAATGTTTAACACTTTCAGCTAGACAAGTAATGTCCTTGTTGTGTAGGACAACGTTTAACACTTTCAGCTAGACAAGTAATGTCTTTGTTGTGTAGGTCAATGTTTAACACTTTCAGCTAGACAAGTAATGTCCTTGTTGTGTAGGACAATGTTTAACACTTTGAGCTAGACAAGTAATGTCCCTGTTGTGTAGGACAATGTTTAACACTTTCAGTTAGACAAGTAATGTCCCTGTTGTGTAGGACAAAGTTTAACACTTTCAGCTAGACAAGTAATGTCCCTGTTGTGTAGGACAAAGTTTAGCATTTTCAGTTAGACAAGTAATGTCCCTGTTGTGTAGGACAAAGTTTAACACTTTCAGTTAGACAAGTAATGTCCCTGTTGTGTAGGACAAAGTTTAACACTTTCAGTTAGACAAGTAATGTCCCTGTTGTGTAGGACAATGTTTAACACTTTCAGCTAGACAAGTAATGTCCCTGTTGTGTATGACAAGTTTAACACTTTCAGTTAGACAAGTAATGTCCCTGTTGTGCAGGACAAAGCTTAACACTTTCAGATAGACAAGTAATGTCCCTGTTGTGTAGGACAAAGCTTAACACTTTCAGATAGACAAGTAATGTCCATGTTGTGTAGGTCAATGTTTAAGACTTTCAGCTAGACAAGTAATGTCCATGTTGTGTAGGACAATGTTTAAAACTTTCAGCTAGACAAGTAATGTCCTTGTTGTGTAGGACAATGTTTAACACTTTCAGCTAGGCAAGTAATGTCCCTGTTGTGTAGGACAATGTGACTCTTTTAGCAAGACAGTAATATTCCTGTGGTGTAGGACAAAGTGACTCTTTAGCAAACAGTAATATTCCTGTGTGTAGGACAAAGTGACTCTTTTAGCAAGACAGTAATATTCCTGTGTGTGTAGGACAAAGTGACTCTTTTAGCAAGACAGTAATATTCCTGTGGTGTAGGACAAAGATGACTCTTTTAGCAAGACAGTAATATTCCTGTGGTGTAGGACAAAGTGACTCTTTTAGCAAGACAGTAATATTCCTGTGGTGTAGGACAAAGTGACTCTTTTAGCAAGACAGTAATATTCCTGTGGTGTAGGACAAAGTGACTCTTTTAGCAAGACAGTAATATTCCTGTGGTGTAGGACAAAGAGACTCTTTTAGCAAGACAGTAATATTCCTGTGGTGTAGGACAAAGTGACTCTTTTAGCAAGACAGTAATATTCCTGTGGTGTAGGACAAAGTGACTCTTTTAGCAAGACAGTAATATTCCTGTGGTGTAGGACAAAGTGACTCTTTTAGCAAGACAAGTAATATTCCTGTGGTGTAGGACAAAGTGACTCTTTTAGCAAGACAGTAATATTCCTGTGGTGTAGGACAAAGAGACTCTTTTAGCAAGACAGTAATATTCCTGTGGTGTAGGACAAAGTGACTCTTTTAGCAAGACAGTAATATTCCTGTGGTGTAGGACAAAGTGACTCTTTTAGCAAGACAGTAATATTCCTGTGGTGTAGGACAAAGAGACTCTTTTAGCAAGACAGTAATATTCCTGTGGTGTAGGACAAAGAGACTCTTTTAGCAAGACAGTAATGTCCTGTTGTGTAGGACAAAGTGACTCTTTTAGCAAGACAGTAATATTCCTGTGGTGTAGGACAAAGTGACTCTTTTAGCAGACAGTAATTCCTGTGGTGTAGGACAAAGTAGACTTTTTAGCAAGACAGTAATATTCCTGTGGTGTAGGACAAAGATGACTCTTTTAGCAAGACAGTAATATTCCTGTGTGTGTAAGCGAAAGGAACTTTTAGCAAGACAGTAATATTCCTGTGGTGTATAGGACGAAATGTGATACTTTTAGCAAGACATAATTCCTGTGGTGTAGGACAAAAGTACTCTTTTAGCAAGACAGTAATATTCCTGTGTGATTTAGGACAAATGTGACATCTTTTAGCAAGACAGTATAATTCCTGTGGTGTAGACAGTACACTTTTAGCTAGACATAATAATTCCTGTGGTGGACAAAGATAATTCCTTTACTAGCAAGACAGAATATTCCTGTGGTGTACTTTTAGGACATAAATTCCTTGTGTACATTTAGCAAGACAGTAATATTCCTGTGGTGTACATTTAGCAAGACAGTAATATTCCTGTGGTGACATTTTAGCAAGACAGTAATATTCCTGTGGTGTACATTTAGCAAGACAGTAATATTCCTGTGGTTAATTTTAGCAAGACAGTAATATTCCTGTGGTGACATTTGAGACATAATGACTTAGACGTAATTCCTGTGGTGACATTTAGCAGACAGTAATTTCCTGTGTGACATTTTAGCAAGACAGTAATATTCCTGTGGTGACATTTACAAGACAGTAATATTCCTGTGGTGACATTTAGCAAGACAGTAATATTCCTGGTGACATTTTAGCAAGACAGTAATATTCCTGTGGTGTACATTTTAGCAAGACAGTAATATTCCTGTGGTGTACATTTTAGCAAGACAGTAATATTCCTGTGGTGTACATTTTAGCAAGACAGTAATATTCCTGTGGTGTACATTTTAGCAAGACAGTAATATTCCTGTGGTGTACATTTTAGCACAGAACTTACATTTTAGACAGTAAATATTCCTGTGGTGACATTTTAGCAAGACAGTAATATTCCTGTGGTGTACATTTTAGCAAGACAGTAATATTCCTGTGTGTGTACATTTTACAAGACAGTAATATTCCTGTGGTGGACATTTTAGCAAGACAGTAATATTCCTGTGGTGGACATTTTAGCAAGACAGTAATATTCCTGTGGTGACATTTTACAAGACAGTAATATTCCTGTGGTGGACATTTTAGCAAGACAGTAATATTCCTGTGGTGGACATTTTAGCAAGACAGTAATATTCCTGTGGTGGACATTTTAGCAAGACAGTAATATTCCTGTGTGGTTACTGTTAGCAAGACAGTAATATTCCTGTGGTGGACATTTTAGCAAGACAGTAATATTCCTGTGGTGGACATTTTAGCAAGACAGTAATATTCCTGTGGTGACATTTTAGCAAGACAGTAATATTCCTGTGGTGACATTTTAGCAAGACAGTAATATTCCTGTGGTGACATTTTAGCAAGACAGTAATATTCCTGTGGTGGACATTTTAGCAAGACAGTAATATTCCTGTGGTGACATTTTAGCAAGACAGTAATATTCCTGTGGTGGACATTTTAGCAGACAGTAATATTCCTGTGGTGGACATTTTAGCAAGACAGTAATATTCCTGTGGTGGACATTTTAGCAAGACAGTAATATTCCTGTGGTGGACATTTTAGCAAGACAGTAATATTCCTGTGGTGGACATTTTAGCAAGACAGTAATATTCCTGTGGTGGATTACAACGTATATCTGGACATTTAGCAAGACAGTAATATTCCTGTGGTGGACATTTTAGCAAGACAGTAATATTCCTGTGGTGGACATTTTAGCAAGACAGTAATATTCCTGTGGTGGACATTTTAGCAAGACAGTAATATTCCTGTGGTGGACATTTTCAAGACAGTAATATTCCTGTGGTGGACATTTTAGCAAGACAGTAATATTCCTGTGGTGGACATTTTAGGAAGACAGTAATATTCCTGTGGTGTACATTTTAGCAAGACAGTAATATTCCTGTGGTGGACATTTTAGCCAGACAGTAATATTCCTGTGGTGGACATTTTAGCCAGACAGTAATATTCCTGTGGTGGACATTTTAGCAAGACAGTAATATTCCTGTGGTGGACATTTTAGCCAGACAGTAATATTCCTGTGGTGGACATTTTAGCAAGACAGTAATATTCCTGTGGTGCACATTTTAGCAAGACAGTAATATTCCTGTGGTGGACATTTTAGCAAGACAGTAATATTCCTGTGGTGGACATTTTAGCAAGACAGTAATATTCCTGTGGTGGACATTTTAGCCAGACAGTAATATTCCTGTGGTGGACATTTTAGCAAGACAGTAATATTCCTGTGGTGGACATTTTAGCCAGACAGTAATATTCCTGTGGTGGACATTTTAGCAAGACAGTAATATTCCTGTGGTGGACATTTTAGCAAGACAGTAATATTCCTGTGGTGGACATTTTAGCAAGACAGTAATATTCCTGTGGTGTACATTTTAGTAAGACAGTAATATTCCTGTGGTGGACATTTTAGCAAGACAGTAATATTCCTGTGGTGGACATTTTAGCAAGACAGTAATATTCCTGTGGTGGACATTTTAGCAAGACAGTAATATTCCTGTGGTGGACATTTTAGCAAGACAGTAATATTCCTGTGGTGGACATTTTAGCAAGACAGTAATATTCCTGTGGTGTACATTTTAGCAAGACAGTAATATTCCTGTGGTGGACATTTTAGCAAGACAGTAATATTCCTGTGGTGGACATTTTAGCAAGACAGTAATATTCCTGTGGTGGACATTTTAGCAAGACAGTAATATTCCTGTGATGGACATTTTAGCAAGACAGTAATATTCCTGTGGTGGACATTTTAGCAAGACAGTAATATTCCTGTGGTGGACATTTTAGCAAGACAGTAATATTCCTGTGGTGTACATTTTAGGAAGACAGTAATATTCCTGTGGTGGACATTTTAGCAAGACAGTAATATTCCTGTGGTGGACATTTTAGCCAGACAGTAATATTCCTGTGGTGTACATTTTAGGAAGACAGTAATATTCCTGTGGTGGACATTTTAGCAAGACAGTAACATTCCTGTGGTGGACATTTTAGCAAGACAGTAATATTCCTGTGGTGTACATTTTAGCAAGACAGTAATATTCCTGTGGTGGACATTTTAGCAAGACAGTAATATTCCTGTGGTGGACATTTTAGCAAGACAGTAATATTCCTGCGGTGTACATTTTAGCAAGACAGTAATATTCCTGTGGTGGACATTTTAGCAAGACAGTAATATTCCTGTGGTGTACATTTTAGCAAGACAGTAATATTCCTGTGGTGGACATTTTAGCAAGACAGTAATATTCCTGTGGTGGACATTTTAGCAAGACAGTAATATTCCTGTGGTGGACATTTTAGCAAGACAGTAATATTCCTTTGGTGGACATTTTAGCCAGACAGTAATATTCCTGTGGTGTACATTTTAGCAAGACAGTAATATTCCTGTGGTGGACATTTTAGCAAGACAGTAATATTCCTGTGGTGGACATTTTAGCAAGACAGTAATATTCCTGTGGTGGACATTTTAGCAAGACAGTAATATTCCTGTGGTGGACATTTTAGCAAGACAGTAATATTCCTGTGGTGTACATTTTAGCAAGACAGTAATATTCCTGTGGTGTACATTTTAGCAAGACAGTAATATTCCTGTGGTGAACATTTTAGCCAGACAGTAATATTCCTGTGGTGTACATTTTAGCAAGACAGTAATATTCCTGTGGTGGACATTTTAGCAAGACAGTAATATTCCTGTGGTGGACATTTTAGCAAGACAGTAATATTCCTGTGGTGTACATTTTAGCAAGACAGTAATATTCCTGTGGTGTACATTTTAGCAAGACAGTAATATTCCTGTGGTGAACATTTTAGCCAGACAGTAATATTCCTGTGGTGTACATTTTAGCAAGACAGTAATATTCCTGTGGTGGACATTTTAGCAAGACAGTAATATTCCTGTGGTGGACATTTTAGCAAGACAGTAATATTCCTGTGGTGTACATTTTAGCAAGACAGTAATATTCCTGTGGTGAACATTTTAGCCAGACAGTAATATTCCTGTGGTGTACATTTTAGCAAGACAGTAATATTCCTGTGGTGGACATTTTAGCAAGACAGTAATATTCCTGTGGTGGACATTTTAGCAAGACAGTAATATTCCTGTGGTGAACATTTTAGCAAGACAGTAATATTCCTGTGGTGTACATTTTAGCAAGACAGTAATATTCCTGTGATGGACATTTTAGCAAGACAGTAATATTCCTGTGGTGTACATTTTAGCAAGACAGTAATATTCCTGTGGTGTACATTTTAGCAAGACAGTAATATTCCTGTGGTGTACATTTTAGCCAGACAGTAATATTCCTGTGGTGGACATTTTAGCAAGACAGTAATATTCCTGTGGTGGACATTTTAGCAAGACAGTAATATTCCTGTGGTGAACATTTTCAAGACCTTTCTTTTTCATCAACAGTTTGTTTCTTTGATTCACAATCATTTTGCTGTCTCATGTGCACAGCTGTACCCGTTCAAATACAGACACGCGCAAACACACAGACATTCACACAGAAACAGACACAGGCACACACACACACACACACACACACCACACACACACACACACACACACACACACACACACACAGACACATAGATACACACACATACACACACACATATACACACTTACACACACACGCACTATAACTGATCAACACACACAACGACACTCTCACATTTATTTATACATATCGTCGACTATCGTGGTCGATAAAGTCCAACCTAGCATTTTATTTGTGTACCCTCATGTGGGATCTCAGGCGAAAGTCTGATGCACACAGGCTGCCCATACGGGACTTTGGATGCAACACTTTGCGAAGTTGGTTATGTCCTTTATTGCTGCACGCTTGTCCACTTGTCTGCTGTGTCGTTCATTTTTATACGCTTCTGTTCCATTGCCAATAGCTTGCCTCCATTCAGACCTGTTTGTGGCCATCATTTCCCATTGTTCTTTATCAATGTCACATTTCTGGAGGGATTTTTCAGGTGTCTTTGTAGCAAAGCTTTTGCCGTCCTCTTGGTCGATGGCACTTTGTCAGTTCACCGTAGAAGAGCTGCTTTGAAAATCTGTTATCCTGCATGCGTACGAGATGTCTTAGCTGAGACTGTGTTAGCAGTGCATCTATGCTTGGCATCTGGACTAGCAAAAGTACATTCACGTTTGAGACTCTGTTGTACAATTTGATGTAGCTTGATATGCCTATGGTAGAGTCCTTGACACGAATCCATACAGCAATGCAGCCAAGACTACTGCTCTTTATACTGTGCACTTCATCTCCAGTTTGAAGTCCCTTTCATTCTGTACTCGCTTGTGGAGTCTGCCATAGGAATCACTTGCCTTATCAATGCGGTTTGATACCTTCTTATTGAGACTGTTGGAAGAGGAGAGACTGCTACCAAAATAGGTGAAGTAGTCAACTCTGTTAAGGACATTGCCATCACTCTTTATTTCAGGCATGTTTGCTGTTGATCCTTTTACATGTTGAAACATACCGCCAGTAAGTGACGGGGGAACTCGTTACCTTCACTGACGTTGACTAATCTTGTTTTCATACTATTGTGAAAGCATCTGATTATTTTTACCATCCTGGGAAGGATTCCAGTTCAGGGAAGTATGTTTCACAGTTCTAGGCATGACACTGCGTCGAACGACTAGGTGAGATCGACAAAAAGGATATAGGGATCCAAATTTTCTTCTTTGTATTTCTCTTGGATCTGTCTTGCAGCGAATATTACGTCGACTGTCCCTCTGTTCTGGCGAAAACCACACTGGCTTTCTGGTACTGTCTCATCAAGAAGATGGGTATTCGACCTGTTTAAGATGACCTTGGAGAGGATCTTTCTGCAATGCTCAAAAGGGAGATCCCACAGCAGTTCATAGCTGAACTTGTCACCTTTGCCTTTGTACAGGTGCACTATTTTTGTTTCTTTCAGATCTTGGAGTAAATAGCCATCCTCCCAGCACGTACAAAGGAACTCAGTAAACTTGTGTATCAACGGCTGACCATCTGCTTTAAAACCTTCAGGCGGAATACCATCGGAGCCTGCTGATTTAGCACATTGCAACTCTGCAATTGCTTCTATCACCCCATTCTCTGTGGGTGGGTCGTCAAGTTCCATATGTGGGGTTCTTGCTGGGATCTCTTGAACGACACTGGGGTCAATCGATGAAGGCCTGTTATGGAGCTGCTTGAAGTGTTCTATCTCTTATTTATTGTCTCATTATCAATATACATACATATACATACATATATATATATATATATGTGTGTGTGTGTGTATGTGTGTGTGTGTGTGAGTGTATGTGTGTGTGTGCACGCGCGCGTGTGTACGTGTGCGAATACATAAGCAGATTTAATTGTGTTTAAGTAGATGCGTGTGTGTATGCGTGTGCATGTATAATCTGGCGTGTGTGCGTGTGGGTATGTATGAGTGTGCATAGTATTCGATATACATATAAAAACGGATTATAAATGTATTAGGGGTTAGCTTTCTTCGTCGTCATTGTCATTGTCGGGATCAATGTAATTACATTGTTTTGTGTGCAGGGACATTGAGACCAAAATTCAGATTGAGTTGGATTTGTTAACTGCTAAATGTAAGACCTAATTTTGATGAAATCAGTGTTCAAAATTAGTATTAAATGCATTAGTTAATCTTAGAATTTTAGGTACAATTGTGATTGGTAATTCTTATTAAATATAACAGCTAGCTGTCTGGCATAGCTCGCTAATCCTCTCTTGTTCCGTGGTGTGTTTGGGAAGTGAAAGAGAGAGAGTGACAAGTATGTGCTATAGTTCAGGACATTATATTAATGCCCAACCTCTGTTTCTCTTGACAAAAGAAAAGTAAAAAAAAAAAAGAAAAAAGAAAACAACTCATCATCGTCATTGTAATGTGCCCTGCTCCATGGCGTTGGCATTCATGGTCCTCAATACAAATCTGTGTTTTGTTGCTGCAAGTACATCTCTCAACCCTGTCTGTCTTCATCCACTATACAAGTCTGTCCAATATGTTCTCGCTGGGTCTAACAGGGATCCTTTTTCCCTCCAACGTTCCAGATGTCACTAGGTGTTTAAATTTCTCGCCTCATAAATGTCCTATAAACGCTGTTTGTCTCTTCATTGTTTTTTTTCTTCTTTCTAGACTGCCTCGTTCGTTTTCTTTGCTGTCTATGGCACTCTTAACATTCTTCTTAGAAATTGCATTTCAGCTGCCTCAATCTTGTTCTGACTCTGTGTGTTTCCTGTCCACTCCTCGCATCTGTACAACACTATCAGTTCTATATAACACTGAAGAACTCCCTTCCTGATGTTAATTGATATGCATATGTTGGTAAGAACGCTTTTTATTTTCTGAATGCTGTTTTGGCTTGGCCAGTTCTGCTGGCTACTTCTAATGTGCCTCTACCGTCTGGTGAGATGAGTGTTCCCTGACATTTAAACTTATCAGCTTGTCTCAATGTTGTGCCATTTGCTGATACATTGCATGAAGGGATTTCTTGTCTTTACTGATTACCATGACATCAGTCTTCTTGCTTTCAGCTCCAGCCCTTTGGTTCTGCTGTCTATTTCTATTACATTCACAAGATTTGTTGGTCTTTTTATTTTCTGCAATTAGAACAGTGTCATCTGCATAAAAAATGTTTAACATTTTTCTTGCTACGTTTATCCCTTTATCTAGGATTTTATGATGGTTTCGCTGTAAAATGAAAATACGTTTGGTGAAAGAGCACATACTAGTCTAACCCTTATTTAAATATTTTGGAAAGAGCTTATGTCATTGAGCACATACTAGTCTAACCTTTGTTTAAATATTTTGGAAAGAGCTTATGTCATTTAGCACATACTAGTCTAACCTTTGTTCAAATATTTTGGAAAGAGCTTATGTCATTGAGCACATACTAGTCTAACCTTTGTTTAAATATTTTGGAAAGAGCTTATGTCATTGAGCACATACTAGTCTAACCTTTGTTTAAATATTTTGGAAAGAGCTTATGTCATTGAGCACATGCTAGTCTAACCTTTGTTTAAATATTTTGGAAAGAGCTTATGTCATTGAGCACATACTAGTCTAACCTTTGTTTAAATATTTTGGAAAGAGCTTATGTCATTGAGCACATACTAGTCTAACCTTTGTTTAAATATTTTGGAAAGAGCTTATGTCATTGAGCACATACTAGTCTAACCTTTGTTTAAATATTTTGGAAAGAGCTTATGTCATTGAGCACATACTAGTCTAACTTTTATTTCAATATTTTGGAAAGAGCTTATGTCATTTTCTACTCTCGTTGCTGTGTTTGTTCCCAATATATATTCCTAAATATTCTGAGATCTTTTCCATCAACGTTGAACCTTTCTAGTCGGTTCATCATTTTTTTTTCGGTGTCTTACCCGATCAAAGCCTTGGTATAATCAACAAAAGATAAATATAAATCTTATTCAATCAATGATCTTTCTATGAGTTGTTTGGGTGTATGCGGCATAAATAGATCATTTCCCCTTCAACAAATCCACATTATTGTTTTGCTAATTTTGTTTTGATTCTCCTGCTAGTTTTCTTTTCATTCTGTTCCTTGTCCTCGTCATGATTATTCTTAATAGAATCTTTTTCACGTGACTCATCAGGCTAATTGTATGATAGAACTCGCATTCTATACCCTCTGCTTTCTTTGCAAGTGCATTGGAAATTGATTTTGGCATGTCATAAATTTTATTTAGGAGAACTGTTATTTTTTGAATACCAAATTCATCTAGACCCTCAATCATTTCTACAGTAATGTTGTGGATCCTGGAACCTTTTCCCGGTTTTTATCTTTTTCAGTGCTGCTCTGACCTCATATTTCATTATGGGTGGTCCCTCAAAGTTCTTTCTTATGCTGTGCTCCTTCTTTCTGTCATCATCACAAAGGTCTTTAATGTGCCGTCCCTATCTGCCTAATATTTTGTGTGTGTTTTTCCTTAATAACCGTACTATCTTTAGATTCTAAGGAACCAGTTTCTGTGCACGTGTTTTTCTTGTGGGCAATTTGTTTCGGTGTTTTTGTACATAAACTTAGGGCCTCTTTTTTGTCGGTTTTCTATTTATTTGCATTTTGTTTCTAGCCAAGCTTCTTTAGTTTCATTGCACCTATTCCTGATTTCCTGTATATGTTTTTGTATTATTCCTGTTTTAACTCTACCCTCCTCCATCAAGCCTAAAATTTCTTTTGTCATCCAGTTCTTCTTTGTTGCTCTATCAGTTCTTGGGATTTCTTCACAAGTTTCATTTGTTGAATTTCTCTGATTTGTCCATTGTTCCTCATCGTCACCAATGTCCTCCAAAGCACTTGAATTCGTTTTGAACGTAAATGTTGATTTTTGCGTGAGTTGATTCATCTGTCTTTAAGAGTCCAAGATATAGTTTGCCTATTTTTGGTTAGTTTTCTTCTTTTTAGTTTCAGCCTTAATCTTTCCATTACAGGATTGTGTTCACTGTTGCAGTTTGCGCCTGGCTATGGTTTTGCAATCAGTAAAGAATTTCTAAATCTTTTATTTATAATGATGTAATCATTTTGATTTTTATGCTGTTTCTTGGATTCATCCATGTTTATTTTCTTCTGTTAGGTTTCTCAAACTAAGTATTTCCTACTATGACTTCATTTACTTATGCCCAGCTCAACATGTTTCTCTCCCCTTTCATTTCGTTTTCCAAGTCCATGAGGTCGAACTATGTCATTTACTTTTTCCTGTCCCATTTTAGCATTAAAATATCCCATATCATTGTAATATCCTGTGATTTACACTGAGCCTTGGATGTCTCTAATTCTTGATAGAAGTTGTCAAGTTCTTCCTCAGTACTTGCAGATATTAATGCATATACTTGGATGAACTGATATGAAATGGCTTGCCCTCCAATCTAACTAACAAAACTCTGTGTCCTTTGATAGACTTTGACTTGCTGTTGTCCATTTATGCTGCCTACCCTTCTTTCGTGACTCTTTGGATTTGGCTGGCCATGATTTTCTACGATGATACGATGGTAGTTTCTCATTATACGTGGGTGAACATTTTCAAAACACAAAGAAAAAAGGAACATAACGCATAGAAAATAAACTGAATGTTTATTAGGTTTGGTGAAGAATGTGGTAATAACCTAGCAATGAATGAGTGTTGTAATTACCTATAATCAAATGTCGACAATGAAAGAGGAAGACCAGAAGCCACCAGTGTCAAACATCACACACATTCAAGACTTAGGAACCACGAAAACAATCCAAATATAAAAAGACGATCCAATGAAGACTCAAACTCAACCAACAAGCACCCAAGCCTTGAATTGTCTTCTACGCACACAATCGTATTATAACCAAAGCCAAATATTCTTCACCCAGATATCAAATCCAAAACAAAACGTGTTATCCAACACGTCCTTCCCTTCCCAGAAACAAAGTGCAACGTCCTTACTCCACGTGAGAGGAATAAAGACCATACCTGAATATGAGTACTGCAATCAGTAATTTATTTTGTCATAAAACAATCACTGATTTTTTTTCAGACCAGGACCTACTACTCAGAAGAAGTCACCATCGCATTTTGAAAGTTTTCTGACGTGGTCATTTCTGAAAAATCAAATAAGCCAGCAAATATGTTTTTACAGATAACAAAAAAAAAAAACCCCACCCAAACCAATAGGATTCATGATGACAGTCAAGTATCATCGAATATTATCTCCTACATTAACAAATATGACTGACTTTCATTCATTGCCACTGGTTCGATTAACAAATTGGATCTGGATAATCTGTTCACCCATCGTTTTTACCATGGGCATCTTTGGCAACGTGATGATTATAATAATTGTACATAGATTTCAAGCCGACCGTTCTGCTCTGGACCGTTATTTCCTGTGTCTAGCTGTCACCGATCTTTGTTGCAATGTCACGGGACAACTTCCACAATGGATCAAGATAGTAACAAAATTCAAACCTTTTGCAATTCGTGATTTTACGTGTAAGATGGGGTATTTCATGGTGAACACAGCCATCGCCTGTTCTGCTTGGTTTCTAGGGGCCATGGTGACACACAGGGCCACATCTGTGACGTGGCCACATCGTGTGAACGTTATGTGTAATGCAAAAACATCCTGAGGCATCATTATGAGTATTGTGGTCTTTTTCAGCTTGGCTTTCTCACACTTATTTTATGGAATGGAAGTTTCAGGTGGAGTCTGCACAATGAAGAAACATTACTTGAGGTTCATAAATGACGTGTTCGTCAGAATTGATATGTTTCTGTATTCTCTGCTGCCTTTTATCTGCCTGATGATAAGTAATTGTCTGCTTGTGGTAAAGAAGCTGTCAGTAAAGAAGGCAGGTGACAATTTTGCTGTGACAGACCACCAACAGAGCAAAAGGGAAGGAAAAGTGAGCTCCATCACTATTACAGTTGTGGTTGTGTCCGTGTCTTTTATCGTCTTTTACTTGCCTCTTGCCATCATGAATGTGATAGATTCCACAGTCGGTCACAGCACAGAAGCGAAAGACATTCATGAAATAATTACAATATTTATATAGCGCAAAATCTTGATAACATCAAATCTAAGGGCTGAAACAGATACAAACGCACGCACGCACGCACACACACGCACACACACACACACACACACACACACACACACACACACACACACACACACACACACACACACACACACACACACACACACACACACGCATGGCTACAAATGGGGAGAAAGAATAAAAGCAATGGAAAATTATAGAGAGCATATTATATACAATTATATACTTCTTGCAAAATCTCTGTTTTTGTATTAGTACTCTCAATTTCTCTACGAACTTTTACTTGTACTGCCTGACAGGAAAGAGGTTTAGAGACAAATTCCTAAAGCTCATGAGCAGAATAATTTTCTGCACAAGATCCCCCGAAACGTACACTGGCTATAATTTTTTACTCGGTGGTGGTAAGACATTCAGCAAATGACGGAATTTTCAACGAGGGACAAAGATTCAGCAGGTGAAATCAGTTTTGAATTTAACTCCTTTATATTCTCCAATAGCGACATCGTTCCATTTGGATCTATAAAATCTATCAATGAAAAGGTTGTATTTATAAATCAGTTGAAACTGCAAACATTTCTGAACGTTATGGTGTTTAGTTTGATAATATAAGTTAATATTTGACGAAATGGCATGCTTTCTGGTAAATGTACTGTCAGTTTCGTGAAAAATCATAACAAATCTCATAACGGAAAAAGAGTTAATTTCAATTGACTTACAGCATAAGAATGAAACCACGCACACTAGATTATAACAACACCCCCCCACCCCCAAACAAACCACAGGTTACAACATACTCTTGGACATACACCTTGCTCAGTAGCTGGGTCCTCACCTCACCTTATCTAGTCCTGACAGCCCTGCCAATATCGCAACCTGTAAGCCCAGTCTGAAAGTGTTTTCTACCTGCACTCGTGTTGATTCAGAAAGTCATGAAATCCTTTTGTACTTTATATGAAATGGTATATATTTCTGACGGGAGTGGATGTCAGCAGCAGAAACATTTCGTCCCGTGTCATTGAGGGGTAGAGAGCTGAATGAGTTAATAAGTGCCACGCACAAAAGGACGAACCGTGAACTTTCTTGTTTATTCTTTTCTTTCTTTTCATAAAGACACATTCAAGAAAAGTATCTGAATTTATTTTACAAACTACAAAATAAAGCAACATCAGTTATGTTCTTAACTTTCGTAGTCACTTGTTACACTCACAAATAAGAATCACATAACAATCACATGTAGAAAGAAAGAAAACATAAACTAATAACAAACAAAACCTATTTATAGAAGGTCTGGTTTGTTTACGTGTCTTCTTTGTTCCATTGGTTGGTGTTTTCTGTTGCAAGGGAGACAATCTTACCCTCCCTGTCTTTGGGCCCAGGAAATAGCAGGATGTTGTCAGTAACTATTGTATGTGCAATTTTACTGACTCGTTTGTAACCACAATTGTAACTCCGTGTCTACGTTTTAGTAAGCATAACTTACGGCTAATCCAAAAAAAACTTCATCTTGGTAATTTTCAAGCGCATTTTTGACAATGTTATTTCACTCCAAGCAGGTTGTTTTTAAATCAGACGGAACAAAAGTCTAGTAAAGTACAACTACTTAACCATCTTACATGAAATTCTGTGTTCCCAGTCTAGTTCTCAAGCACGTCTTGATTTGACCAATTTGAACTAATCAATGGTCTCTCCTTGAATGTATGATGTGATCGTCGCTAGTGGCTTGTTTCAGCTAAGAGGACAATATTTCCTTACACTCGTGGATATCACAAGGACAATATTTCCTTACACTCGTGGATATCACAAGGACAATATTTCCTTACACTCGTGGATATCACAAGGACAATATTTCCTTACACTCGTGGATATCACAAGGACAATATTTCCTTACACTCGTGGATATCACAAAGTCCATGACTAGGGCCTGAGGGACAGGAGTAACGTGCAGGGTTGGTGGAGGCCAAGACTGACTATAACACCACTACCTGCAGACTCCAGGACAGGGGCAACAAGAAGCTGCGCTGCTGGAGTAGCACCATCCACCCAAATTGCTGAGTCTGAGTCTTTCAAAGCAATCTTTTGTATGAGATCATCATCATCATCAGGTGCCCTGCCGCATGGCGTTGGCGACCATGGACTTCCAACCATCTCTATCTCTCGTTGTCCCCAGCATCTCCCCTACCCTCCTCATCCTCAGCCACCCTGCAAGTCCGTCCAGCATTCTCTCCCTGGGTCTACCTGGTGCTCTCTTTCCCTCCAGCTTTCCCGTTGTGACCAGGTGCTCCAAATCCCCCTTCCTCATAAAATGGCCTATAAATGTTGCTTGTCTTTTCCTAATCTTCCTTATGAGTGATCTACTAGTGTCTGCCTCCATCAAGACTGTCTCTTTGTTTTCTTTGCTGTCCATGGAACTCTCAACATTCTTCTGAGAAACCACATCTCGGCTGCCTCGATCCTGCTCTGGCTTTGCTTGCTGACTGTCCACGCCTCGCATCCATACAACAGTATTGGTTCTATATAACATTCAAGGACTCTCTTTCTGATGTTAATTGATAGGCATTTGTTGGTAAGAATGCTTGTCATCTTCTTGAATGCTGTTTTGGCTTGGCCGATTCTGCCAGCTATTTCCGATGTGCATCTGCCGTCTGATGAAATGACCGTTCCCAGGTATTTGAACTTATTAACCTGTGTCAGGGTTGTGCCATTTGCTGTTATTTTGCAGGAGGGGATTTCATGTTTTTTACTGATCACCATGACTTCAGTCTTCCTGCTGTTTAGTTCCAACCCCTTACCTTTGCTTTCTGTTAATCTCTTATTACTATTCATAGTTTGATTTAACAAAATAAATATCTTCACAGTTACTATCGTAGCTGTTAATGGGAACACTGTGTTAACAAGGACAAGTTGAAATATTATTTTATTTATTAAACGACTCGCTGTCAGTAAGGTTTATACATGTCTACATAGTTTATCTCATTGACTGTTCCGAAACGACGTCTTCCGTGAGGGTTATCTGCCAGAAGGATGTATCTGACGTTACCTTAGTTTCTGATCACCATTTTGGCAGTTTACCCTCAGAGTGATAAAGGACAATGTGCAAGTTCTCGACAAAGAAGCAAGATGGTTCCAGAGGGGAGTAAAGGAGGCAGTTTACATCGCCGCAAGGAGCCCCACCCTCAACCGTGACCGGGGCCGACACAACCTGCCATCGGTGTACTCCTCACTTATTCAGTCGCACTGTCGTGAGTTCGCTCACGGCGGTGTGCACTGAAGCCAGTTCTCAACCCAGCAGTTGCGCTGAAGAAGTCGGCCGGATCGCCGATGAAAGCTACGCAGTAAGTAGCTTTTTTCGTAACTAAGAGCCAGGTTCAACCAGGTAGCCATTAAGTGATAAATTTGTTTATCAGAATCTTTATGCATTTTGTTTCTTTGCTTTCTTTTATACTATTTTTTTTCTGAAGTAGGTTTAAGAAAATATTACGGTAATGGTATCAGTAATATTTTTGCATTCGTTACACTTTCCCTCATACCTTATGTGACTTTGTTCCCTCCCCCTTGCAATCATTCTTCTGTTTCCATCAAATAGTTGAAATGCAGAGACAGTGTGATGATTTTGGAAATGGAAATGTGTGTGTGTGTTTGTTTGTTTATTTCTTTGTCTGTTTGTTTGTTTGTATGTTTATGTGTGTTCGCCCATATGTGCAGTATACTGTATATACGTATATATGTACATACATATAAACGGATGTGTGTGTGTGTGTGTGTGTGTGTGTGTGTGTGTGTGTGTGTGTGTGTGTGTGTGTGTGTGTATGTGTGTGTGAGCAGAGAGAGAGAGAGAGAGAGAGAGAGAGACAGACAGACAGAGAGAGAAAGAAGAGAGAGAGTATGTTTTGTGCGCATGTGTGTGTGCATGTGTGTGAGGGGTTTGAGCGTTTGTGTGTGTGTGTATGTATGTGTGTGTGTGTATGTATGTGTGTGTGTATGTGTGTGTGTATGTGTGTGTGTATGTATGTGTGTGTGTGTATGCATGTGTGTATGTGTGTATGTTATCTGTGTGTATGTGTGTGTGTATGTGTGTATGTATGTGTTCTTGTGTAAATGTGTATATATGTGTGTATATGTGTGTGTATGTGTGTGTATGTGTGAGTGTATATGTGTGTGTATGTGTGTGTGTATGTGTGCGTGTATGTGTGTATGTGTGTGTATGTGTGTATATGTGTGTGTATGTGTGTGTATGTGTGTGTGTATGTGTATGTATGTGTGTATGTGTGTATGTGTGTATGTGTGTGTGTATGTATGTATGTGTGTATGTGTATGTGTGTGTGTATGTCTGTGTGTTTGTTTGTGTGTATGTGTGTGTATGTATGTATGTGTGTGTGTGTATGTATATATATATATGTGTGTGTGTGTGTGTGTGTGTGTGTGTGTGTGTATGTGCGTGTGAGTATGTGTGTGCGTATGTGTGTGCGTATGTGTGTGTGTGTATGTGTATGTTTATGTGTATGTTCGTGTGTGTATGTTCGTGTGTGTGTGTGTGTGTGAGCATGTTCATGTGTGCGTGTGCTGTGTGTGTGTGTTTATGTGTGTGTGTGTGTGTGTGTGTGTGTGTGTATGTATGTGTTTGTGTGTATGTATGTATGTATGTATGTGTGTGTGTGTGTGTGTGTGTGTGTGTGTGTATGTGTGTGTGTATGTTCGTGTGTGTGTGTGTGTGTGTGTGTGTGTGTGTGGTGTGTGTGTGTGTGTGTGTGTGTGTGTGTATGTGTGTGTGTATGTTCGTGTGTGTGTGTGTGTGTGTGTGTGTGTGTATGTTCGTGTGTGTGTGTGTGTGTGTGTGTGTGTGTGTGTGTGTGTGTGTGTGTGTGTACGTGTAAATCGAACAGCCAGATAGCAGAGGAAAACAACAACAAGTGACTTAGTCTTTACTCTCCACTCAAATAGTACGTGAGAATGTTAGAACAAAAAAAAAAAAAAAAAAAAAAAAAAAAAAAATCAAGAGTTGAAGTGTTCATCTCTGTCTGTCTGTCTCTGTCTCTCTCTGTCTATGTCTCTCTCTCTCTGTCCCTCTCTGTCTCTCCTTGTTTTTCTCTCCCTCCCTGTTTTCCTCCTTACCCCCCTCTCTCTCAATACTTACTACCGATATTGCAGTTTTGTATAACTGACGTCTTTATACTATAGTTCATATTTGTATTATAATAAATCGCCCATGACATTTATCGAGTACTTGTATCAGTGCAAACGCTCTCTCGACGAGGGCTGGATGTGAAATGAAAGAATGAAAGACAAAAAACAAAGAAACAAAGAAACAAAGAAACAAGGAAACAAACAAGTAAGCAAAGAAATTAAGAACCAAAGACAAAGATTCAGCCAACCAAGCAAAAAACAAGCAAGCAAGTAAGCAAGCAAGCAAGCAAGCAAGCAAGCAAGCAAGCAAGCAAGCAAGCAAGCAAGCAAGCATAGAAACAGACAAACAGTACTAATCTGTGCTCACTCAACACTCACGCACACACACATTCGTGGGCACGCACACGCACACGCACACTCACACGCACACATACATTCTGACACACACTGAGACACACATACATACACACACGCACACACACGCACGCATGCACGCACACACACGCACGCATGCACGCACACGCACAAGAATCAGTTTGCGAAGAAGAACGTGACAAATTCAAAAAAGAAAGAAAGAAAGAAAGAAAAAAAGAAAGAAAGAAAGAGGGAAAGAAAGAAACAGACAGACAAACAAAGAAACAAAGAAAGAAAGAAAGAAAAAAAAGAAAGAAAGAAAAAAGAAAGAAAAAAAAGAAAAAAAGACAGAAAGAAAAAAGAAAGAAAGAGAGAAAGATAGAAAAAGAAAAGAAAAGAAAGAAAGAAAGACAGAAAGAAAAAGGAAAGAAAGAAAGAAAGAAAGAAAGAAAGAAGAAAGACAGAAAGAAAGAAAGAAAGAAAATTAATCTGCTTGTGCCACTACTTTGTGTATTGGAAAAGTTCGAAACTGATAAGATTTCACCAAATGAGGCAAGTGATCTCCTATGATGATGATGATGGTGATGATGATGATGATGATGATGAAAGCGGTGATAATGATGACGATTACGAATTTGATGATGATGACACCGATGACTATAAGGAAGATGAACAATTCGACGACGACGACGATGATGGTGGTGAGGTGGCATTGTTTTTAGACCACAATGTGTCTCTCCGATTCACTGAAAATCCAACTGCTTTCAAAAATGTGTTGAGGAAATAAGAGATTCTTTAATCCAGTGAAGCAACCACGCGGCCAGTGGAACGTTTTCCATGGGTGCATTAGAAAATGCTGTAATTGTACCAATTTTTCTCGGATTTGTGTAAGACATTTTTTTACAACACTGTGCAGGCGGTATGTTGCTGCGCAGTCTGCATACCCAGTCTTCAGTGGGCGTATATGATGAGTGTTTATATATATTCCGATAAACACTGAAATGACTTGAAGCGTGCGTGTTTGATATTCTGCACGCGTATTAACCTTTTGACTCTCACACCCTGTCCGCCACATCATCCTGCATTGTCAACCATGCCAGCAAAGCAAACACTTTATCCAATGTTTCCCTCACCCCATCCACCAGCTTCTTGCAGGTGAGAGTGTCAAAGGGTTAAAGTTTTGCAGTTGGTGGATAGGGTGAGAGAGTCAAAGGGTGAAGTTTTTGCAGTTGGTGGATAGGGTGAGGGAGTCAAAGGGTTAAAGTTTTGCAGTTGGTGGATAGGGTGAGAGAGTCAAAGGGTTAAGTTTTTGCAGTTGATAGATAGGGTAAGAGAGTCAAAGGGTTAAAGTTTTGCAGTTGGTGGATAGGGTGAGAGTCAAAGGGTTAAAGTTTTGCAGTTGGTGGATAGGGCGAGAGAGTCAAAGGGTTAAAGTTTGCAGTTGGTGGATAGGGTGAGAGAGTCAAAGATTAAAGTTTTGCAGTTGGTGGATAGGGTGAGAGAATCAAAGGGTTAAAGTTTTGCAGTTGGTGGATAGGGTGACAGAGTTAAAGGGTTAATATAATAGGTGCTCGTAGATCAGCGTACATGTTGACCTGGGAGAAGGGAAAAATCTCCACCCGTTAGCCTCCAGGCAAAGGTGTATGGTCGGATCGAACCAGGACCCTCCGATTGGTAGTCCGATGTTTAACCGATGAGAAAACAGACAAAAACAAGAGGTTGAACGGCTGTACTATCCAAGGGAAGCAAACGTATTAAGCGATGGTTTCTCTTTCGTTGTATTGGACGCATTACTCTCCCTTGTAGATTGTAGCTGCGCAAAGCAGTTCAGCAGACCTCCGTGTGTGTGTGTGTTGTGTGTGTGTGTGTGTGTATGTGTGTGGTAGTGGTGGTGGGGGAGGGGGAAGCCAGGGGGTAGAACAGAATGAGGGAAAGCCAGGGGGGTAGAACAGAGGAAGAGAACTCCAGGGGGTACAACAGAGGGAGGGAACTCCAGGGGGTACAACAGAGGGAGGGAACTCCAGGGTGTAGAAAAGAGGGAGGGAACTCTGGAATGGGGGAAGAAAAGAGGGAGGGAACTCCAGATGGGGGAAGGGGCACAGGTGGAGCGAACTCGGGGACTCAGGTGCGGGGAACAGAGGGAGGGAACTCCAAGGGGTAGAACAGAGGGATTGAACTCCAAGGGGCAGAACAGAGGGAGGGAACTCCAGGGGATAGAACAGAGGGAGGGAACTCCAGGGGGTAGAACAGAGGGAGGGAACTCCAAGGGGTAGAACAGAGGGAGGGAACTCCAGGGGGTAGAACAGAGGGAGAGAACTCCAAGGGGTAGAACAGAGAGAGAGAACTCCAATGGGTAGAACAGAGGAAGAGAACTCCAGGGGGTACAACAGAGGGAGGGAACTCCAGGGGGTAGAACAGAGGGAGGGAACTCCAGGGGGTACAACAGAGGGAGGGAACTCCAGGGGGTAGAACAGAGGGAGAGAACTCCAAGGGGTAGAACAGAGGGAGAGAACTCCAAGGGTAGAACAGAGGGAGGGAACTCCAGGGGGTAGAACAGAGGGAGAGAACTCCAAGGGGTAGAACAGAGGGAGAGAACTCCAAGGGGTAGAACAGAGGGAGGGAACTCCAGGGGGTAGAACAGAGGGAGGGAACTCCAAGGGGTAAAACAGAGGGAGAGAACTCCAAGGGGTAAAACAGAGGGAGGGAACTCCAGGGGGTAGAACAGATGGAGGGAACTCCAGGGGGTAGAACAGAGGGAGGGAACTCCAGGGGTAGAACAGAGGGAGGAAACTCCAAGGGGTAGAACAGAGGGAGAGAACTCCAAAGGGTAGAACAGAGGGAGGGAACTCCAGGGGGTAGAACAAAGAACAGAGGGAGGTGGTAGAACAATGTGAGGGAACTCCAGGGGGTAGAAAGATGGAGAGAACTCCGGAGTGAAGGAGAACAGAGGGAGGGAACTCCGAAGGGTGGGACGGGAACAGAGGCAGTAAACTCGGGGGGTCGGGGAGTCAGGAGCAGAGGGAGGGAACTCATGGGGGAAACAGAGGGAGGGAACTCATGGAGGAAACGGAGGGAGGGAACTCATGGGGGAAACAGAGGGAGGGAACTCATGGGGGAAACAGAGGGAGGGAACTCAGGGGGGAAACAGAGAGAGGGAGCTCATGGGGGAAACAGAGGGAGGGAATTCAGGGGGGAAACAGAGGGAGGGAACTCATGAGGGAAACAGAGGGAGGGAACTCATGGGGGAACAGAGGGAGGGAACTCATGGGGGAAACAGAGGGAGGGAACTCATGGGGGGAACAGAGGGAGGGAACTCATGGAGGAACAGAGGGAGGACACTCAAGGGGGAAACAGAGGGATGACACTCATGGGGGAAACAGAGGGAGGACACTCATGGAGGAACAGAGGGAGGGAACTCATGGGGGAAACAGAGGGAGGGAACTCATGGGGGAACAGAGGGAGGGAACTCAGGGGGGAAACAGAGGGAGGGAACTCAGGGGGGAAACAGAGGGAGGGAACTCAGGGGGGAACAGAGGGAGGGAACTCAGGGGGGGAACAGAGGGAGGGAACTCAGGGGGAACAGAGGGAGGGAACTCTGGATAAGAGGAAACAGAGGGAGGGAACTCAGGGGGGAACAGAGGGAGGGAAATCAGGGGGGGAACAGAGGGAGGGAACTCAGGGGGGAAACAGAGGGAGGGAACTCAGGGGGGAAACAGAGGGAGGGAACTCAGGGGGGAAACAGAGGGAGGAAACTGATGGGGGAAACAAAGGGAGGAAACTCATGGGGGAAAGAGAGGGAGGGAACTCAGGGGGGAAACAGAGGGAGGGAACTCATGGGGGAAACAGATGGAGGGAACTCAGGGGGAAACAGAGTGAGGGAACTCTGGATAAGAGGAAACAGAGGGAGGGAAACTCATGGGGGGAACAGAGGGAGGGAACTCAGGGGGGAACAGAGGGAGGGAACTCAGGGGGGAAACAGAGGGAGGGAACTCAGGGGGGAAACAGAGGGAGGAAACTCATGGGGGAAACAAAGGGAGGAAACTCATGGGGGAAACAGAGGGAGGGAACTCAGGGGGGAAACAGAGGGAGGGAACTCATGGGGGAAACAGAGGGAGGGAACTCAGGGGGAAACAGAGGGAGGGAACTCAGGGGGGAAACAGAGGGAGGGAACTCAGGGGGGAACAGAGGGAGGGAACTCAGGGGGGAACAGAGGGAGGAAACTCTGGGGGGAAACAGAGGGAGGGAACTCAGGGGGGAACAGAGGGAGGGAACTAAGGGGGGAAACAGAGGGAGGGAACTCCAGAAGGGACAGAAGGAGGGAACTCCAGGTTGGGGGGAAACAGAGGGAGGGAACTCTGGATAAGACGAAACAGAGGGCGGGAACTTAGGAGGGGGGGGGTGAACAGAGTTAGGAAATCTGGTGGGAGGGAGGGAAACGGAGGGAGGAAACTCTGTGGGGGAACAGAGAGAGACAAATCCAGGTGCAGGGTGGAACAGAGGGAGGGAACACCCAATGAGGAAGAAACAGATGGAGGGAATTCCAGGTGGGGATAACAGATGAAAGGAACTCCGGGGCGGTAACAGATGGCGGTAATTCTGGTGGTGAAGAAACAGAAGGAGGGAACTCCGTGGGGTAACAGAGGGCGGGAACTCCAGATGGGGGAAACAGCAGGAAGGAACTCTGGGTGGGAGAACATAGGGAGGGAGCTCCAGGGGGCTAACAGAGGGAGGGAACTCTGGATCAGGTGGAGAACAGAGGGAGGGAACTCTGGATGGGGGTGGAGAACAGAGGGAGGGAACTCTGGATGGGGGTGGAGAACAGAGGGAGGGAACTCTGGATGGGGGTGGAGAACAGAGGGAGGGAACTCTGGATGGGGGTGGAGAACAGAGGGAGGGAACTCTGGATGGGGTGGAGAACAGAGGGAGGGAACTCTGGATGGGGGTGGAGAACAGAGGGAGGGAACTCTGGATGGGGGTGGAGAACAGAGGGAGGGAACTCTGGATGGTGGTGGAGAACAGAGGGAGGGAACTCTGGATGGGGGGAAGAGTGAAAGGAAACTCTGAATGGGGGATTGGGAACAGAGGGAGGGAACTCTAGATGGGGGGGGGGGGGGGGCAGAGGTAGGGGAATTCTAGGTGGGGGGAAATGGAGGGAGGGAACTCCGGGTGGGGTGAACAGAGAGAGGGAACTCCGGGTGGGTGAAATAGAATGAGGAAACTCTGGGTGGTGGGAAACAGAGAGAGGGAACACTGGGTGGGGGTGTGTGTGAACAAATTTAAGTCCTTCGGTTGGGGGCGGGGGAAGAAAAGGAGAGAACTCCGGGTGGAGATGAAACAGTGGGAGGGAACTCTGGTTCAAGAGGAATATAAAGGAAAGGAACTCTTGTTGAAGAGGGAAAACAGAGGGGAGAGGAAAAAGGGAACTCAGGGTGGGGGAACAGAAGGAGGGAACTCTGGGGGGGGGGGGGTGTTAAAAAGAGGGAGGGAACTCTAAATAGGGTGAAACAAATGAAGGGACATTTGGGTTGGGGAACACAAGTCAAAACTCTGGGAATGGGGACAAAGGGTGTGGCGATTAAAAGGAAAAACAAAAAGAGGGAACTAGGAGGAAAGTTGGTGGAAGTCTGGGAGAAGCAATGGAGTAGGAGGGGGGACAAGTGAGAGGGAAATTCAAGGGGAAACAAGGGGAGAGAACGTCAGACAGGGAGGATAAGGCAAACGCTCTTCCAGGGAACTTCAGGGAAGGGGAGAAATATCCAAGTGGGAAGGAACAACGGGGGTAAGGTATTTTTTCTTTTCTTTTTCTTTCTTTCTTTTTTTTTTTTCTTTCTTTCTTTCTTTCTTTCTTTTTTTTTTTTTAGGGAAACAGTTACAAATGGATGGGAACTTCAGGAAGGAACACAGAAAAGCAAACTATAACTTTGGAGTGGACACTTCGGAGAGCAACAAAGGAAGGGAATTCTGGGTGAGGAAAAGAAAAGGGAGAGAACTCTAGGTGGTGGTAATAAAGGGAGTAAAAGTACAAAATAGGAAGGAAGTGGACCAAGAGGGAAGGATTTTAAGGGGGGTGGGGGGGGGGTAGGGCCGAAAACAAGTGTAGTGTTGGGGAGGGGGAGAGGGGAGGGGAATTTGGGAGGGGAACCATGGGGTGGAAATTTAGGAGAGAATCAGGGGGATAAATGGGATGTAATTTTGGGGTGGAAAGAGAGGATAAGTTGGAAGGAACTTCAAAGAGAACCAAGGGGAAGGAATTACAGGGCAAGGAGAGCAAGGGGAGGGAACTTAAGACTTGGAGAGGAAGTAATATAGGCAACACTAGAGGAGAACAGAACCAGGGCAAGGGAACTTTCAGGAGGGGGGGGGGGGGAGTTTGTCAGATGGACAAATGTAAGGGAACAATGTGGTTAGAATGGGGAAACAAGCGGGAGGGAACTTCAGGGCAGGGTGAGCAAGGGAAGTAAGCTTCAGGACAAAGAGACAAGAGAAGGAAACTTCAGTGGAACTTTTGGAAGGGGGGAAGGTAGTGGAAGGGAACCTAAAGGAAGGTGGAGAGAAGGAGGGATACAACTTGGAGAGAACTATGGGTAAAAGTGGAAGGGAGGTGTACAAGTAGAATGAAAAATAGTGAGAAACAATTAATGGCGGAAGGGAGGAGACTCTCTGGGAGAGACAAATTGGAGGAAACTGCGGGTTGGGAGGAGTAAACAAGTGGATGGGAAGTTAAAAAAGAAACAAGGAAAGGAAACTTGAGGCAAGAAGAACAAGGGGAGGGAACATTGGAGGAATTTATAGACACGAGAACTTGGGAAAGGGAACTTCAGGAGAAGTTAACCAATGAAGGGGAGTCGGGCGGGGGAGGGGGTTTACTTAAGACAGGGAACTCTGGGATAGATCATGGGGAGTGGGGGCACTGAGAGGAAATTTGAGGAGGGACGCTCAGAGAAAGATGGAAGCGGTTGGGAGGGGTACAAATGGAATAGAACTTCAGGGGGAACGGCGGTGGGGTGGAGATTTGGGAGAGAACCAAAGGGATGGACTCAGGGTGGGTGAAACAAAAGGGGAGGGGGAATTCGGGAGGAATCAATTGGAGAGAACTTTGGTGGGAATCAGTGGAATGAAACCCGTGATTGGAATCGTCCCTCACATGTCCCTCCCATTTTCCCGGTGTGGCTGAACCAAACGGAGGAAAGCGAGGAGGAGCAAGCACATATTTCATTATAGCAGTCTACCTCCATCTCTGAGACATAAACACTCTAATCTCCATGGGTTGGCATCCAATGTAGATATTTATTGTCTACGAAAATGGACGCGAAGGTAAACAATAGGCCTTTAAGGTCGTGTAGGTTGGCTCTTTCTCTGTTGTTTTGTTTCTTTTACATCGGTATTGTGAAGATCTTGCTACCACACAGGGTTTGCGTACGTGAAGGACTCGGTATCAAGTGCGTGCGTGCGTATGTGTGTGTGCGAGCGTGTGTGTGTATGTGTGCGTGCGTATGTGCGTGCATGCATGCGTGTGTGCACGCGCGTGCGTGTGTGTGTGCGTGTGTGAGTGTGTGCGCGCGTGTGTTCGTGCGTGCGTGTGTGTGCGTCTGAGCATGCATGCGTGTGTGTGTGTGTGTGTGTGTGTGTGTGTGTGTGTGTGTGTGTGTGTGTGTGTGTGTGTGTGTGTGTGTGTGTGTGTGTGTGTGTGTGTGTGTGTGTGCGCGTGTGTGAGTGTAGTTTAGGGTGCAATTTCTATCTCTCATTTTTGAGCAGGCTGGCTGGCTGTTGGATCTGAACACTGGATCTCAAGGTCTGATGTCTCGAGTCCAGTTCCAGCCCGCAACATAAAAAAAACCTGGCGAGTTCACTGTCCATCTTTATGTTTTAATCATTCTGGCGGTGTCAGTCAGGTGTCTCATAGGTGCTGTCTTCACCCCCCTCCCCTCCATTTCAAGACCTTGTCAGCGC
The DNA here is from genome assembly GCA_030674185.1 of Monoplex corrugatus. Lineage (NCBI taxonomy): Eukaryota > Metazoa > Mollusca > Gastropoda > Littorinimorpha > Ranellidae > Monoplex > Monoplex corrugatus. The sequence continues at coordinate 71,279,933 of JAPXFY010000019.1, forward strand.
TTACAGTTCTACGCAGGCTTCAGATAGTCTGTCAGACAGCAGATGGCAGATTTGGTGGAGCGCATAAGGGATTGTCAGAGTGCAACGAATCCCTCATGAGCAAACTCCAAAATCGGAGTAGTGTATCTCAAGTGAACAAACTCCAAAATCGGAGCAGTATATCTCAACTGCCCTTAACAGCCTGACAAGGCTACTTACATGTCTGTGTGATGTTAGGTAGGTCTGTGGTGAAGCACTTACGGAGTCATTCTGGCGGATTGATACAATATACAAATAAATGAATACATAAACACGTAAATAAATAAACAAACATACGTACAAAAACAATAAATGAATAAATAAATAAACAGATAAATAAATAAATAAATAAATAAATAAATAAATAAATAAATAAACAAATAAATAATTGAAATCAAGCCACACAGACA
>JAPXFY010000019.1:71285360-71332860 GCA_030674185.1 Monoplex corrugatus
TTATTTTGCTGTAATATCTGCATAAGAATTGATTTTTGTGTCGTCAAATACCAGGCTGTTAATTTTGTCTTAAAAGTCGTTTTTTTTTTTATCACAGACCAAATAATTCTTTCAGAGTCCATCAAAGCTCCATATTGACTGAATGAGGGAAGGGCATGAATTGTTTGCTCTGTCATTTTGCTTTTAAACCTCGTGAATGTTTTGTTAATTCATTATTATTATTTATTCATTCATTATCTTCATTCATTATTATTATTCATTAGTTATTTATTTATTTATTTATTTATTATTATTATTTATTTATTTTTAGGCACTACGTGGCAGTCATTGTACTGACGGAATTCGAGCGTCAGAAAGCGAGATACAAAGGGAGACGACTGCATACCGTCTCAACTCCAAAATTTCTTGTAGCTACTGGTCAGACACACAGGCAAGCCAGTACAACCAGGCATTCAGTCACGTTGTGCTGTTGTGTTGTGTTGATTTAAAGTCCTACCACTGTCAGAGTGTATGAGGACTGGCCGTATGGAGGTTTCTAACGAAGCCTTAACCCTTGGACTCCCACACCCTATCCACCACGCAACTGCAAACCATTCAAATCCTTGACTCCGCATCCTATCCACCAAATGCAAAAACTTAACCCTTTGACCTCGCATCCTATCCCCCTAACTGCAAAATCTTAACCCTTTGACTCCGCAGCCTGTCCACCAACTGCAAAACCTTAACCCTTTAAACTCTACGCAAATCTCCTATCCACCTCACAACTGCAAAACTTAACCCTTTGACTCCCCATGCCTATCCACCAACTGCAAAATCTTAACCCTTTGACTCCGCACCCTGTCCACCAACTGCAAAATCTTAACCCTTTGACTCCCACACTCTATCCAGCAACTGCAAAATCTTAACCCTTTGACTCCATCACCCTATCCACCAGCTTCCTGTAGGAAGCTGGTGGATAGGGTGAGGGACTCAAAGGGTTAAATTTTTGCTTTGCCAGCATGGTTGGCGATGCAGGATGATGTTGGACAGCGTGCGGGAGTCAAAGGGTTAAAACATTTTGGTTGCACTGTGAGACATCGATGCTATTATCGGATTGTTCTGTGTGATTCAGTCACGAGGCATTGGGTGACATTAGATGTCAGCTTTGTGGGACAACAGACGTCCGTGTGGAGCACAACCACATCCTAAAGATACATCTGTACATGTATGTAGAAAAGCAAGGTACGCAACCAAGGGGACCACTAGAGCGTCACAAAGATATTGTCTATTGTTATTTTGTTTAAAGCCCAGTACTAGTAGTCTGGGAACACTCGATCATCCGGCCTTGCCAAGACAATTCTGCAGGGCACAGTCTCGGGAGGAAGGAAAAGAGGCAGACAAAAGAAGAGATGGGAAGATAATATTCGACAGTGGACGGGCCTGGCGCTGAGGGATACCCTAAGGAAAGCGGAGAGCAGGGAGGAGTGGAGAAAGGTTGTTGTCAAGTCTTCGGAGGCGCCCCGACAGACGGCCGTCTAAGGGATCGTTGACGGTGACGGTGAGTCTGTGTAGAGCCATATCAGGGCTATAACCGTCTCAAAACATACACCATACTTGAACAGGAAAAAAAAAAGGAAAAGAAAATTAAGTACACATATCAATGCTTTCGCGCACATAATCTAAGCAGATGCCCCTGGCGTTGACCACTCTGTCCAACTTATCGCACAGTGGATTTAAAAATCATTCTTAAATACAAATTCAAACATAACTACGGACACTAAAAACAGAAAAACGGGCCTAAGTTACCTAAGATTGCTTTCGTATATCTCATTCCCCTAGAGCCAACATTGCACTTATTACATGCACCCAATTATCATTCTAAGGGAAAACATGTAAGACTTTATTGAACACAAAACAGGTGAATGGACCAGCAAGGCAGAAAATGATAGAAAGAAATGACGGAAAGCAAAGGAGGAAGAAAGAAACAAAGAGAGTGTCACAGAAAAGAGGAATTTTCTAGCACAGAGATTCCAGAAGGTGGAGATACTATTTATACCGAAAGAGACCCGGCATCCCCATGGGGGTGTCACAAAGATAGTCTGAAAGCCAACTATATCAACTGAGGCATCAACAACACCAACTGGGAACACTCTGCCCCCAATGGAGTAAGCTGGTACCAGCAATGCACACAGGGCACAATCACATCTGAACAGCGAAAATCGTCTGATATTCGGCAGAAGAGAGACCGAATGAAGCAGTACACAAGGCCACAGGACCCCTTTCCATACAGCATTAGTGGGGAAAAACAGTGCCTCTAGGACTGGTCTGAACTCCCACATGAAAACCCACACAAAGCGACAGGGACCAGTATGTCTACACATCTGTGATTAGATAGGCAAGACTACCATCATGTGTACTTGACAAAGGCCACAAATTTACGCCTGTCTTCTTTCTTCAATGGATTACACGTTCTTATTCATTTTTATGTTTTTCGTTTCTATTTCTGTCTAATAAAACCTTCTTTGATACTTCGCTCCTTTGTTCTTACTTGTCTTTTGGACCAAGGGAGGTAATCGTGCTTGCTATTCTCGTGAGACCAGAGTCCATTACCCTTGTTTCTGTTCTTGAACTGTGCAACAAGTTCAAACAAAGGTTGTCAATGTTTACAGATCGACAGGCTTGACCACAGACATGGTCAGAGAGAGAGAGAGAGAGAGACAGGCATCTAACTTTATCGCATTCTGTCATGAGGTCGCCTGGCTGTATGTTTTACAGGTCTCGCCAGCATGCAGATGTAAATAACACCGCTCTGTCCTTCAACTAAATTTACTTTGATTTTTGCGGCAAATTTTGTATCATGAGGAAAAACCGAAGATGGTCAATCAACTACACAGTTTGTTCGAATGAAGATGTTTCCAATGGAAACAACAACAACAACAACAACAACAACACAACAACAACAAAACAGCAATTAAAGAGGAACCGGAAGAGGTATGAGGGGTAAAAAAACCTTCCAATTTGGTCATGACATTCAAATAGGCACAAACTATCGCCACGTTGATTAATTATTATCTGCCAAACAACAATCTTTAAAACTATGTAACAACAACAACAACAACAACAACAAACAACAACACTACTACTACTACTACTACTACTACTACTACCACTACTACTACTACACTAACAATAATGATAACAATAATGATAATAATAAACAATAATAATAATGATGATGATTTTAATGATAATGATAATAATGATAACAACACAACAACAATGATACTACTACTAATTTCACTTACAAACTCAAATAATCCATGCTACAATTACACAAATGGAACATTATCAAAATTTCAACCCAGTAATACTTGAAACAGAAATAAGAATGACCAATCTATGGTGCTATTCATATCTATCGCCCTTAACACAGGCTGGGAAGCCAATCTATGGTGCTGTCCCATATCTATGGCCTTAACACAGGCGTCACAGCTTTTAAACATGGAGAAAAATCATTGAGCTCACCCTTTGTTTACAGGTCGATAGTAACAGGACAAAAAGGGACCGAAGTAATGGACTTTGATTTGCCATCGCTAGCTAACAACAGCTGGCTTGGAAACACTCATTTGCTTACATTTGCACCGGAAGTTTCTCTGACGTAAACCCGTTTGAGGTTGATCGTCTGTCCACTCAGAAATCGACTGTCGTTCTGTAAGCAGTTGCATTTTGTATTTTGTTTTTTGTTTTTGCATTAAGGAACGCAGTTCACGTCTTGATAAAATATCACCTTGGCGCTTGTAAGAAGAACAGACGAACAGATCAGCTACTGAGAAGATTAGGTGGTTGTTGTAACCCTTTGACTCCCACACACTGTCCACAGCTGAAAAAAATTAACCCTTTGACTCCCTCACCCTTTCCACCAGCTTTCTGCCTTTGACTACATCACCCTTTCCACTAGCTTCCTGCAGGCTGCTGGTGGAAAGGGAGGGGGGGGGAGTCAAAGGGTTGTTTTTGCTTTGCTAGCATGGTTGACAATGCACGAGCTGTTGGACAGGGTGCGGGAGTCAAAGGGTTAAGTTTTTGCTTTGCTAGCATGGTTGACAATGCAAGATGCTGGTTGACAGTGTGCGGGAGTCAAAGGGTTAAGTTTTGCTTTGCTAGCATGTTGACAATGCAGGATACTGGTGGACAGGGTGCGGGAGTCAAAGGGTTAAGCGTTTTGACTTTTCTCGGATGATGTGTGTACGCACGTCGCTATGTACACACCATGCAGGTGATATGTTGCTGCACAGTTGCGTAGTCTGCATAGGTGGGTGTGCATGCTTGGTGTGCATGCTGGGTGTGTATGCTGGGTGTGTATGCTGGGTGTGCACGCTGGGTGTGTATGCTGGGTGTGTATGGTGGGTGTGTATGCTGGGTGTGCACGCTGGGTGTGCACGCTGGGTGTGTATGGTGGGTGTTGTATGGTGGGTGTGTATGCTGGGTGTGTATGGTGGGTGTGTATGGTGGGTGTGTATGCTGGGTGTGTATGCTGGGTGTGCACGTGGGTGTGTATGGTGGGTGTGTATGGTGGTGTGTATGGTGGGTGTGCATGCTGGGTGGTGTGCTGGGTGTGTATGCTGGGTGTATGATGGGTGTGTATGCTAGGTGTGTATGATGGGTGTGTATGCTGGGTGTGTATGCTGGGTGTGTGTGCTGGGTGTGTATGCTGGGTGTGTGTGCTGGTGTGTGTATGCTGGTGTGTATGCTGGGTGTGTGTATGCTGGGTGTGTATGCTGGGTGTGCATACTGGGTGTGTATGCTGGGTGTGTGCATGGTGGGTGTGCATGCTGGGTGTGTGTGTGCTGGGTGTGTGTGTGCTGGGTGTGTGTAGTGCTGGGTGTGGTATGCTGGGTGTGTGTATGCTGGGTGTGTATGCTGGGTGTATGCTGGGTGTGCACGTGGGTGTGAGCTGGGTGTGCATGCTGGGTGTGTATGCTGGGTGTGAGCTGGGTGTGTATGCTGGGTGTGCATGCTGGGTGTGTATGCTGGGTGTGTATGCTGGGTGTGAGCTGGGTGTGCACGCTGGGTGTGCATGCTGGGTGTGTATGCTGGGTGTGTATGCTGGGTGTGTATGCTGGGTGTGCATGCTGGGTGTGCACTGGGTGTCATGTGGGTGTGTATGCTGGGTGTGAATGCTGGGTGTGTATGCGGGTGTGCATCTGGGTGTGTATGCTGGGTGTGATGCTGGGTGTGTATGCGGGTGTGCATGCTGGGTGTGTATGCTGGGTGTGCATGCGGGTGTGCATGTGGGTGTGCATGCTGGGTGTGTATGCTGGGTGTGTATGCTGGGTGTGCACTTACGCTGGTGTGTATCTGGGTGTGTATGCTGGGTGTGTTCGTGTCAGTGGGTGTATGCTGGTGTGTTCTGGTGTCTTCGTGTTTCCAGTGTGTTTAGTTCGTCTTCTGTTCATGTTGTCGTCATCACTGTCCTGTTTTGTCTGTCTCCAGCACTCTACCTGTTCATTTGTCGTCATCACTGTCCTGTTTTGTGTCTGTCTCCAGCACTCTACCTGTTCATGTTGTCGTCATCACTGTCCTGTTTCTGTCTGTCTCCAGCACTCTACCTGTTCATGTTGTCGTCATCACTGTCCTTTTCTGTCTGTCTCCAGCACTCTACCTGTTCATGTTGTCGTCATCACTGTCCTGTTTCTGTCTGTTGTCTCCAGCACTCTACCTGTTCATGTTGTCGTCATCACTGTCCTGTTTCTGTCTGTTGTCTCCAGCACTCTACCTGTTCATGTTGTCGTCATCACTGTCCTGTTTCTGTCTGTCCCAGCACTCTACCTGTTCATGTTGTCGTCATCACTGTCCTGTTTCTGTCTGTTGTCTCCAGCACTCTACCTGTTCATCTTGTCGTCATCACTGTCCTGTTCCTGTCTGTTGTCTCCAGCACTCTACCTGTTCATGTTGTCGTCATATCTTCTGTTTCTGTCTCCAGCACTCTACCTGTTCATGTTGTCGTCATCATGTCCTGTTTCTGTCTGTCTCAGCATCTACCTGTTCATTGTCGTCATCACTGTCCTGTTTCTGTCTGTCTCCAGCACTCTACCTGTCATGTTGTCGTCATCACTGTCCTGTTTCTGTCTGTTGTCTCCAGCACCTACCTGTTCTGTTGTCGTCATCACTGTCTGTTTCTGTTGTTGTCTCCAGCACTCTACCTGTTATGTTGTCGTCATCACTGTCCTGTTCTGTCTGTTGTCTCCAGCACTCTACCTTTCATGTTGTCGTCATCACTGTCCTGTTTCTGTCTGTTGTCTCAGCACTCTACCTGTTCATGTTGTCGTCATCACTGTCCTGTTTCTGTTGTTGTCTCAGCACTCTACCTGTTCATGTTGTCGTCATCACTGTCCTGTTTCTGTCTGTTCTCAGCACTTACTGTTCAGTTGTCGTCTCACTGTCCTGTTTCTGTCTTGTCTCCACACTCTACCTGTTCATGTTGTCGCATCACTGTCTGTTTCTGTCTGTCAGGGATTCCATGGTTGTTCTGTCTTTGTCCGTTTCTGTGTCAGACTCTTCGTTTGTATCTGTCATCCTGTTGCTCACCTGTGTTGTGCTTGGCTGTTTGTGGTTATTACTGTTTGTGTCTTGTCCGTGGTGTCTCGCTGTGTTCATGTTGTGTTATGCCTGGTGTGTCTGCTTCTTTCAGGTGTCATTCTGTTCTGGTGTTAGCATGTTGTGTGATACTGTTGTTTGCTGCAGCACTACGTCATGTTGTCGTCATCACTGTCCTGTTTCTGCGTGTCTAGCATCTACTGTTCATGTTTTCGTCATACTGTCCTGTTTCTGTCTGTCTCAGCACTCTACCTGTTCTGTTGTCGTCATCACTGTCTGTTTCTGCTGTGTCTCAGCATCTTACCTGTTCTGTTGTCGTCATCAGTCCTGTTTCTGCTGTTTCACACTCTACTTTCATGTGTCGTCATCATGTCCGTTGTCTGTGTCAGCACTTACTGTCATGTGTCGTCATCACTGTCTTGTTTCCCACACTCTTTGTTATGTTGTCGTCATCACTGTCTGTTTCTGTCTGTGCTCCAGCACTACTGTCATGTTTCGTCATCATTCCTGTTTCTGTCTGTTCCAGCACTCTACTGTTATGTGTCGTATCACTTCCTGTTTCGCTTTCCACATCTACTGTTCATGTTGTCGTCATCATGTCCTGTTTCTTGTTCAGCACTCTACTGTTCATGTTGTCGTCATCCTGTCTGTTCTGCTGTCACTCACCTGTTATGTTGTCGTCTCACTGTCTGTTTCTGTTGTCTCAGCACTTACCTGTTTGTGTCATCATGTCCTGTTCTTCTGTCAGCACTCTACCGTTCTGTTGTCGCACATGTCTGTTCTGTCTGTCTCAGCACTACCGTTCATGTTGTCTCATCATGTCCTGTTGCTGTCTCGCACTTACCTGTTCATTGTCGTCATCACTGTCGTTTCTGTTGTGCTCCACACTTACTGTTCATGTGTCGTCATCTGTCTGTTTCTGTTGTCTCCACACTTATGTTCTTGTCGTCTCACTGTCTTCTGACTGTCCACACTTCTTTCATGTTGTCGTCATCACTGTCTGTTTCTGTCGTCTCACACTACCTGTCATGTTGTCGTCATCACTGTCCTGTTTCTGTCTGTCCATTACTGTTCATGTGTCGTATCATGTCTGTTCTGTTGTCTCCGCACTTACTGTTCATTTTATCACTGTCCGTTTTGTTGTCTCAGCATCACTTCAGTTGTCGTATCACTTCTGTTCTGCTGTCTCAGCACTCTACTGTTATGTTTCATCATGTCCTGTTCTGTTGCTCCGCACTTATGTTATGTTGTCGTATCACGCTGTTTTGTCTGTCCCAGCATCTACTGTTGTTGTCGTCATCACTGTCGTTTCTGTCTGTTGTCACCTACTGTCATGTTGTCGTCATCATCTTCTGTTGTGTCTCATTATTATGTGTGTCATCATTTGTTGTTTTCAGCATTCTGTAGTTGTCGTATCATCTGTTTCTGTGTGTCCATACCGTATGTGTCTCATCACGTCTGTTTCTGTTGCTCATACTGTCATGTTCTATCAGCTTTTGTTGTCTAGCATACGTTGTTGTCATCGCTCCAGCACTTACGTATGTGTCGCATCACTGTGTTGTTGTCTCACTCTACGTTATTGTCGTATCATGCTTTCTGCTGTGCATACCGTATGTTGTCGCTCACGTCTTCTGTTCAGCATTACTTCATGTCTACAGTCTTTCTGTTAAAGCACTTTTATTGCGTCTCTGCTGTTGTTTACAGCTGTTCTTCTGTTTCCATGTTGTTTCGGTTGCATCTTGTTCATGTTGTCGTCATCACTGTCCTGTTTCTGTCTCCAGCACTCTACCTGTTCATTTGTCGTCATCACTGTCCTGTTTTCTGTCTGTCTCCAGCACTCTACCTGTTCATGTTGTCGTCATCACTGTCCTGTTTCTGTCTGTCTCCAGCACTCTACCTGTTCATGTTGTCGTCATCACTGTCCTTTTTCTGTGTCTCCAGCACTCTACCTGTTCATGTTGTCGTCATCACTGTCCTGTTTCTGTGTTGTCTCCAGCACTCTACCTGTTCATGTTGTCGTCATCACTGTCCTGTTTCTGTCTGTTGTCTCCAGCACTCTACCTGTTCATGTTGTCGTCATCACTGTCCTGTTTCTGTCTGTCTCCAGCACTCTACCTGTTCATGTTGTCGTCATCACTGTCCTGTTTCTGTCTGTTGTCTCCAGCACTCTACCTGTTCATGTTGTCGTCATCACTGTCCTGTTTCTGTCTGTTGTCTCCAGCACTCTACCTGTTCATGTTGTCGTCATCACTGTCCTGTTTCTGTCTGTTGTCTCCAGCACTCTACCTGTTCATGTTGTCGTCATCACTGTCCTGTTTCTGTCTGTGTCTCCAGCACTCTACCTGTTCATGTTGTCGTCATCACTGTCCTGTTTCTGTCTGTTGTCTCCAGCACTCTACCTGTTCATGTTGTCGTCATCACTGTCCTGTTTCTGTCTTATTGTCTCCAGCACTCTACCTGTTCATGTTGTCGTCATCATTGTCCTGTGTCTGACTGTTGTCTCCAGCAATCTACCTGTTCATGTTGTCGTCATCATTGTCCTGTTTCTGTCTGTTGTCTCCAGCACTCTGCCTGTTCATGTTGTCGTCATCACTGTCCTGTTTCTGGCTGTTGTCTCCAGCACTCTACCTGTTCATGTTGTCGTCATCACTCTCCTGTTTCTGACTGTTGTCTCCAGCACTCTACCTATTCATGTTGTCGTCATCACTGTCCTGTTTCTGTCTGTCTCCAGCACTCTACCTGTTCATGTTGTCGTCATCACTGTCCTGTTTCTGTCTGTTGTCTCCAGCACTCTACCTGTTGATGTTGTCGTCATCACTGTCCTGTTTCTGTCTGTTGTCTCCAGCAGTCTACCTGTTCATGTTGTCGTCATCACTATCCTGTTTCTGTCTGTTGTATCCAGCACTCTACCTGTTCATGTTGTCGTCATCACTATCCTGTTTCTGTCTGTTGTATCCAGCACTCTACCTGTTCATGTTGTCGTCATCACTATCCTGTTTCTGTCTGTTGTATCCAGCACTCTACCTGTTCATGTTGTCGTCATCACTATCCTGTTTCTGTCTGTTGTATCCAGCACTATACCACACTGACATTCATTCCATAATAATCCCAGCACCAGCAGTGCACAAAGAATTGACAACCCCCTGAATGAAGTCAGCTGAAACATCTCTCATTATTCAAGACCTTGCCAGCGCATAGGGTTTTGCTCAGGCTCAGGGAGTCTGCCAGATAATTCTTGGTAGATTTTTGGGTGGAACGCATATGGAATTGCCCGAGTGCGATGAATCCCTCTTGAGCAAACTTCAAACTTTCATAAGTCACCAGGCACGGACATGATTTACAGTGACACTTTCATTTTCAGTTTCTCAAGATGACGTCTCCGCGCTCGGAACGAATTCCATATGCACTAACGTCACAGGAGCCATGTGTATAGTAACCGTGGCACAAGCCTTAAGTCTGCACATAAACCCATGAGCTGGCCAGGTCCTGAAGCCCTTCATAGACTATGTTTTACCTGGTCTATATTTCATACTGGTATTTTATCAGCCTACCACTGGAATAATCTTGGTTACATGTAAATGACATATGTATTTGTGTATCTTACCTTCAAAAAGAAGCATATATATAAAGTAAATAAATAAATAACGATTTACAGGCTTAAAATAAATCGCATGTTTATTGTTCTGTGCGCTTATACACACGAAGGGTGTTCATGCACTAACAGGCGAGACAGTCTTGAAAGAAGCAAACGCAAAAAACAAAACAAAAAACAAACCATTAATGAAGAAGATTAGGAAAAGAAAAGCAACACTTATAGGCCAATTTATAAGGCAAAAAAAAAATTGAGCGCCTAGTCACAACAGGAAAGCTAGAGAGGATAAAAGAGCACCAGGTAGACCCTGGGAAAAATATTTTATCAATATTGTAGAGTAGGTAGGGATAACGGGAAAGCTGGAGGGAAAGAGAGCACCAGGCAGACCCAGGGAGAGAATGCTGGACGGACTTGCAGTGTGGGTGGGGATGAGGAGGGTGGCGGAGATGCTGGGGGCAACGAGAGATAGGGATGGCTGGAAGTCCATGGTCGCCAACGCCATGCGGCAGGGCACCTGATGATGATGTTGAGGTGGGGATAGAGAGGGGAGGAGATATGCTTGCAGTGACCAATGATAGATTCGTATGGAGAGCCATGATCGCCAACAATATGCGGCAAGGCATATCATGATGACTCGTGTTAATTTGGGAAATCGGAAACAATCTGTACCCACTGGCCCACAGGCTAACGTACCCAGGCAGGATCGAACTCCAGATCATCGATATTGGAAGTCCGACGTCTTACCCGCTTGACTTCTGCACCCGTCACAAGTGATTCAAAGTTTGATAGCATTGTAGAGTTAAGGTCGGAATAGGAGAGCAGTGGCAGAATGGTTCAGATGTTCGCCAGCTTATAACCAAACTCGAGGTTCCACGGTTCGTTTTTCCCCTTGAGGCCTCGACTTTTGTCCTCATTTTGACCGGAAAATCAAACTGAACGTCTAGTCCTTCGAAAGGGAACGAAAAAAAAAAACAAACCCAGTCGAACCCGTGTGTGTTCTGGTCTGCGCAGGCATAAGATCCCACAGCAGTTGAAAACCTTGAAGAGCAGGGCATTCACATGCTGACCTGGTGTAAAACATTGGAGAGATAGGTTGATTTCCCAGGTTCATCCCCCCCCCCCCCTGAAGGCCAATTAGCCTTCCTGTCTTTCTAAAATCTTGGTTAAAAAAAAGTATACGTGGCGCTGCACTGCGTCGACACATTCTCAAAGGGGAGAGCATCCCGAGTTTCACGTGGTAAATCTACTGTGACAAAAGAAAATGAATAGAAATATGAATATGAACATGGACATGGACATGAATATGAACATAACATGAATATGGACATGACATGAACATGAACATGACATGAACACGAACACGAATATGAACATAACATGAATATGAATATGAACATGAATATGGATATGACATAAACATGAACACGACACGAGCATGAACACGAACATGGCCACGAACATGAATATGAACATGAATATGAACACAAACATGAACACAACATGAACACAACATGAACACAAACATGAACATGAACGTAAACATAAACATGAACATGAATACACCAGAACTGCCAACGCGTAGCGGTGCCCGGGTCCTTTCCTTGTCCTACTAATCCCTACTGTTTCCCCATCTTCTCCCCACCCACCCCACCCCCACCCACCCACCCAGCCCTTCCTTCTTTACAGTCTACCTTTGAATTGTTTGCAGTTCTGTCTGTCGATTTAACTTTGGTTTTGACTGCATAATTTCTCTATTGTCTATTCTGAGTAACATTCACTCACTCTGTCCCCTCTGTCCTTTGAACTGTTTTCAATACTCCTCTGTCATTTTATTTTACACTTCTCTTTCACTTGACAAAGGGCCTGGGCTCGAAACTTCGTGTTTTATACTCCAAAGGATCATTTACAAACAAGTTATTTTTTAATGTTTTGTTTAACCCTCAAGATCCAGCAGTCATACTTTGTTTTACCTATATATATATACATATATAATTATATACACATAAATACATATCTATATATCTATTTAGATTTAGATTAGATATATGGATTAAAGGTTGGAGGGAAAATGATAAACAACATTCGGTACGCAGATGACACCGTGCTAATTGCAGAAAATGAAAGGGACCTACAAAACCTTGTGAATATACTAGAAATAGAAAGCAAAGGTAAGGGGTTGGAACTAAACAGCAGGAAGACTGAAGTCATGGTGATCAGTAAAAAACATGAAATCCCCTCATGCAAAATAACAGCAAATGGCACAACCTTGACACAGGTTAATAAGTTCAAATACCTGGGAACGGTCATTTCATCAGATGGCAGATGCACATCGGAAATAGCTGGCAGAATCGGCCAAGCCAAAACAGCATTCAAGAAGATGACAAGCATTCTTACCAATAAATGCCTATCAATTAACATCAGAAAGAGAGTCCTTGAGTGTTATATAGAACCAATACTGTTGTACGGATGCGAGGCGTGGACAGTCAGCAAGCAAAGCCAGAGCAGGATTGAGGCAGCCGAGATGTGGTTTCTCAGAAGAATGTTGAGAGTACCATGAACAGCAAAGAAAACAAACGAGACAGTCTTGATGGAGGCAGACACAAGTCGATCACTGATAAGGAAGATTAGGAAAAGACAAGCAACATTTATAGGCCATTTTATGAGGAAGGGGGATTTGGAGCACCTGGTCACAACGGGAAAGCTGGAGGGAAAGAGAGCACCGGGTAGACCCAGGGAGAGAATGCTGGACGGACTTGCAGAGTGGCTGGGGATGAGGAGGGTGGGAGAGATGCTGGGTGCAACGAGAGATAGAGATGGTTGGAAGTCCATGGTCGCCAACGCCATGCGGCAGGGCACCTGATGATGATGATGATATATCTATTTATATATGTATATAAGTATGTATGTATGTATACATGTACATGTATGTATACACACAGAAACACACAGAAACATACACACAAACACAGACACATGCACGCACGCATGCAAGCACACACACGCACGCACACACACAAACACACCACACACACACACACACACACACACACACACACACACACACACACACACACACACACACACACACACACACACTGACATACACACACACACACACTCACACACACATACACACACACCACACACACACACACACACACACACACACACACACACACACACACACACACACACACACTACACCCACACACCCACACCACTACACACACACATACTACACACACTACACACACACTACTTTCCGCTCGATGAAACATAATCTCCCTTCTCGTGAAATAAATCCAAAAAGTGGAAAAGGCTTTTTCACATTAGTAGTCTGAACCTATCAAAAAGCAATGTCGTTACGACTGAGATTTCAGAAGTTTAGCGAAGACTTTTAAATGGAGTTTTTGTTCCTGGGAAAACTTTAAATTGTGTGTCTTTTCCTCTTTGTTTATTTTGTTCGTTTGGTGCGTGTTGGTAAGTGTCTTTGTTTAAGTTGAAATGATCTTATGGGCCATGATCTGATGTATAATTTGGCCACAACATGAGAATTTTTGCTAGTGAGTGTGTGGGTTCTATCGTTATTTCTGTTAACATCTATTCACATATGTGATTTTTAGACAACCACGTTCTTTGATTTTAGGTAAGTATTGGTGTGCGTGACTGTGTTTTAAAGTTAAAAAGATACTGTACCATCTTCAAACAGTAAAGAAAAGACAAACAAACACGCAAGCGAACAAAGGAAGGAAGGAAGGAAGGAAGGAAGAAAGGAAGGAAGGAAGGAACGAACGAACGAAAGAACGAAGAAAGGTAGGAAGGAAGGAAGGAAGGAAGGAAAGAAGGATGGAAGGAAGGAACAAACAAACAAACAAACGAACGAACGAATGAACGAATGAACGAACGAACGAACGAACGAACAAACGAACGAACGAACAAACAAACGAACGAACGAACGAATGAACGAACGAATGAACGAACGAAAGAACGAACAAACGAATGAACGAACGAACGAACGAACGAACGAACAAACGAATGAACGAATGAACGAACGAACGAACGAACGAAGAACGAAACGAACGAACGAACGAACGAACGAACGAACGAACGAACGAACGAACAACGACAAACCACACACTTCCTCAGACTGATTCTCACCTATTTTCTGTCGCCTCTCTCCCTACCCATTCTGAATGATAAAGTGATGATGATAATTATGTACATGTGAATGATCTATTTCAAAATTCGTTGTAAAAATCTTACAAATACATATGTTAGTAAATTCATTGTATATACCAACATTTGATTTTGCATGCTTTGCTCTAACTCGCTGTCCTTGAAGTCTTGTTGGCATTCCATTTGGTCCCCTTTTTATCCACTGGACGAGGCGGCAGGGAAGTTTTTAGTTCTGTTTTTATTATCCGTTGTTTGGTGTTTGTGGTCTGTTTATGACCGTGCGTTCGCGCTTGACAAAGGCCGGTTTGCCGAAAATTTGCGCTTGTTTTGTCTTGTTTTGTTAAATACGCGCTTACATTGGTTTTCTTGTTCTTCTGGTTCCTGTTTGCTTGGGCGCGGGCAGTCGCACTTGTTTTGGATCTTGAAGTCTTGTTTAAATATGAATTGTCATTATCGTCTGTTTCTAACTGATTTTTGTGTTAATATTTTCTCTCACTTTTCGTTAAAACAGTTCCAGACTTCTGTCAATTTCAAGACTTTTCCTGCCAACAGGTTAGGGTTTTGCGCAGGCTTGACTTGTCTGCGAGATCGTTACTGGGAGATTTGAGCCAGGCGCGTGTGAACCGACATTTGTTTCAGTTTTAGTTTCAGTTTCTCAAGACGACGTCTCTGCGCTCGGAACGAATTCCGTATGCACTAACGTCACAGGTGCCATGTGTATGGTGACCGTGGCACATGCCTTGAGCCTGCACATAAACCCATGATCTGGTCAGGTCCTGAGGCCCTACCTAGACTATGTTTTACCTAGTCTATACTCTATACTGGTATTTTATCAGCCTACCACTGGAATTACATGTAAATGACATGTGTATGTGTGTATCATACCTTCAAAAAAAGGAACACATACATAAATTAAATAGATGAAATAGATAATCAAAGGTCTGAATCACAAGACAACCAGCCATTCTGTACAAACTCGTCTCACATAACAGAAGCACCCCCCCCCCCCCCGCAGTCAATGCCCAAATGCTCAGCCATCTATCAACTAGGTGAAGACAATATTTTCTTAATCATAAATAGGTAAGTAAGTAAGTAAGTAAGTAAGCAAGTAAGCAAGCAAGTAAGCAAGCAAGCAAGTAAGTGAGTGAGTGAGTAATTAAGCGAATAAGAAGTAAATAAGTAGGTGAATAAATAAATACAAAATAAAGGAGTGTGTAGATAAATAAACAGGTAAGAGATGAAAATAACAAATAACAGTAAATACATGCATATATCCACATGCCCGCACACAGACATACACACATACATTCATACATAAACATCCATATCGACACAGCATGATGGCCGACAAAAACAGCTACAACAACAGCAATAACGACAACAACAACAACAACAACAACACCAGCGAAAAGGAGACACCCATATATACATTTCATGACAGTAAGCCTGCCGACATTGGTTAGCGAGAACCCTCAAGAATAATAATGTCTATTTGTGTAAAGGAGTCGTTCCATGCATGGCTTTGTTTCTAGTCTTTTTCTTGGTTTTTAATATGAGGTCATCATCATCATCATCATCATCAGGTGCCCTGCCGCATGGCGTTGGCGACCATGGACTTCCAACCATCTCTATCTCTCGTTGCATGCCCACAGCATCTCTCTCACCCTCCTCATCCCCAGCCACTCTGCAAGTCCGTCCAGCATTCTCTCCCTGGGTTTACCTGGTGTTCTCTTTCCCTCCAGCTTTCCCGTTGTGACCAGGTGCTCCAAATTCCCCTTCCTCATAAAATGGCCTATAAATGTTGCTTGTCTTTTCCTAATCTTCCTTATGAGTGATCTACTTGTGTCTGCCTCCATCAAGACTGTCTCGTTTGTTTTCTTTGCTGTCCATGGAACTCTCAACATTCTTCTTAGAAACCACATCTCGGCTGCCTCGATCCTGCTCTGGCTTTGCTTGCTGACTGTCCACGCCTCGCATCCGTACAACAGTATTGGTTCTATATAACATTCAAGGACTCTGAGGTGGCTGTGTGAAAACGTGATCTACCGTCTGCCCTCTTCCAAATGGCAATGTCTAGAAATAAAATGTGATCTTTGCCTTGTGAGGACACACAGTCTGGATGCCAGACTCGTGGCTAAGATGGCAGTCAGATAATGCTGTATTTCAGTAACGTGGAAGATGAAGGTGTGTGTGTGTGTGTGTGTGTGTGTGTGTGTGTGTGTGTGTGTGTGTGTGTGTGTGTGTGTGTGTGTGTGTGTGTGGTGTTTGTGTGTGTATGTGTGTGTGTGTGTTGTGTTGTGTTGTGTGTGTTGTATTGTGTGTGTGTGTGTATGTGTATGTGTGTGTGTGTGTTGTGTGTTGTGTGTGTGTGTGTGTGTTGTGTGGTGTGTGTTTTGCGTGTGTGTGCGTGTACGTGTGTACGTATTTGTGCATAAATGTGTATGTATATATGTATATATATATATATATATACATATATACATATATATATACATATGTATATATAATCCATGCAATGTGTGTGTGTAACTATATATATAGCCTATGTAATTATTATATGTGTGTATCTATATATACGCGTATATACGCGCGCGTGCGCGCGTGTGTGTGTGTGAGCATGTAGCCGTGTGTGTGTGCGTGTGTGTGTGTGAGCATGTAGCCGTGTGTGTGTGCGTGTGTGCGTGTGTGTGTGCGCGCGTGTCAGAGCTTGTGTGTTTGTGCTTGCATGTATTAGTGTATACGCACGCGTGATAGTGCGTGCATGTGTGTATTGCAGGGTTGAGAGTGGATACCCACAGACCCCCACACCCACACCCACAACCCCCGGTGCTGCTGACGATTTCCGTGTGTATTATTGGAAGGTCACAACAAAAGTAGAACAGTGGCAGAATGGTTCAGACGTTCGATTGCTTAAAACTAAACTCGAGGATTCAGGGTTCGTTTACCGCTGAGTCTCGACTTTTCTCAACTGTTTGACTGGAAAATCGAACTGAAGTCTAATCCTTCGGAAGGGGACAAAAAAAAAAAAAGAAAAAAAAGAAAAGAAACAAAAACAAACAAACAAACAAAACAACAACACAAAACAACAACAACAACAACAACAACAACAACAACAACAACAACAACAACAACAAAACATCGGGCCCGTGTGCTTTCTGGCTGCACACTCTAAAGATCTGACGGCAGTTGAAAAATCTTGAAGAGCAGGGTTTCGTCCAGCTGCCTTGGTATAAAACATTAGAGAGATAGCTTGATTTCCCAGGTCCCGTCCCTTGTAGGCCAATTACTCGTAGCTTCTTGCCTTTCTGAAGTCCTGTTATAAAAACAGTGGCGCTGCACTGCGGCTACGCGCTCTCAACAGGGAGAGCAGCCCGAGTTTTACATGGTAAATCCATGGTGATAAAAAGACATATGTATGACTATCAATATCTGAAAAGCTACCCACCTCGCCTCCCCCCGATCCCCACAGTGTTGTGGTCACATACACTTCACTAAAGGAGACGATCCATTAACACCTACGTTGTATGGTACGACAGAAGGACGATATTGTCTTTTCCCAACGGGCACAAACAGGTAAACGACGTCACTTCCCAGCAGAGTGTGATGTCTGAGAGGGGCCCGGTCGAGCCTTTCGTGTTTTTAACCCTTAAACTCCCTCATCCTATCCACCAGCTGCAGAACTTTCATCCTTTCTATTCTTCACTCTGTCCAACGTGTTCTCGAAAATAGCTCGTGTGTTAACGCCCTATCGGTATATATTGCTGAAAACAGCATACACGACAATATCTACTTGGCCCTATCGGTATATATTGCTGAAAACAGCATGCACAACAATATCTACTTGGCCCTATCGGTATATATTGCTGAAAACAGCATACACGACAATATCTACTTGGCCCTATCGGTATATATTACTGAAAACAGCATGCACAACACTATCTACTTGGCCCTATCGGTATATATTGCTGAAAACAGCATGCACAACACTATCTACTTGGCCCTATCGGTATATATTACTGAAAACAGCATGCACAACAATATCTACTTGGCCCTATCGGTATATATTACTGAAAACAGCATGCACAACAATGTCTAATTGGCCCTATCGGTATATATTGCTGAAAACAGCATGCACAACAATATCTACTTGGCCCTATCGGTATATATTGCTGAAAACAGCATGCACAGCAATATCTACTTGGCCCTATCGGTATATATTGCTGAAAACAGCACACACAACAATATCTACTTGGCCCTATCGGTATATATTGCTGAAAACAGCATGCAAGCAATATCTACTTGGCCCTATCGGTATATATTGCTGAAAACAGCATGCACAACAATATCTACTTGGCCCTATCGGTATATATTGCTGAAAACAGCAGGCACAACAATATCTACTTGGCCCTATCGGTATATATTGCTGAAAACAACATGCACAACAATATCTACTTGGCCCTATCAGTATATATTGCTGAAAACAGCATACACAACCATATCTACTTGGCCCTATCGGTATATATTGCTGAAAACAGCATGCACAACAATATCTACTTGGCCCTATCAGTATATATTGCTGAAAACAGCATACACAACAATATCTACTTGGCCCTATCAGTATGTATTGCTGAAAACAGCATGCACAACAATATCTACTTGGCCCTATCGGTATATATTGCTGAAAACAGCATGCACAACAATATCTACTTGGCCCTATCAGTATATATTGCTGAAAACAGCATAACAACAATATCTACTTGGCCCTATCGGTATATATTGCTGAAAACAGCATGCACAACAATATCTACTTGGCCCTATCAGTATATATTACTGAAAACAGCATGCACAACAATATCTACTTGGCCCTATCGGTATATATTACTGAAAACAGCATGCAAAACACTATCTACTTGGCCCTATCGGTATATATTACTGAAAACATCATGCACAAACAGGTAAACGACGTCACTTCCCAGCAGAGTGTGATGTCTGAGAGGGGCCCGGTCGAGCCTTTCGTGTTTTTAACCCTTAAACTCCCTCATCCTATCCACCAGCTGCAGAACTTTCATCCTTTCTATTCTTCACTCTGTCCAACGTGTTCTCGAAAATAGCTCGTGTGTTAACGCCCTATCATTATATATTGCTGAAAACAGCATACACGACAATATCTACTTGGCCCTATCGGTATATATTGCTGAAAACAGCATGCACAACAATATCTACTTGGCCCTATCGGTATATATTGCTGAAAACAGCATACACAACAATATCTACTTGGCCCTATCGGTATATATTACTGAAAACAGCATGCACAACAATATCTACTTGGCCCTATCGGTATATATTACTGAAAACAGCATGCACAACAATGTCTACTTGGCCTTATCGGTATATATTGCTGAAAACAGCATGCACAACAATATCTACTTGGCCCTATCGGTATATATTACTGAAAACAGCATACACAACAACATCTACTTGGCCGTATCGGTATATATTACTGAAAACAGCATACACAACATCTACTTGGCCCTATCGGTATATATTGCTGAAAACAGCATGCACAACAACATCTACTTGGCCCTATCGGTATATATTACTGAAAACAGCATGCACAACAATATCTACTTGGCCCTATCGGTATATATTACTGAAAACAGCATGCACAACAATATCTACTTGGCCCTATCGGTATATATTGCTGAAAACAGCATACACAACAATATCTACTTGGCCCTATCGGTATATTTTGCTGAAAACAGCATGCACAACAATATCTACTTGGCCCTATCGGTATATATTGCTGAAAACAGCATACACAACAATATCTACTTGGCCCTATCGGTATATATTGCTGAAAACAGCATGCACAACAATATCTACTTGGCCCTATCAGTATATATTGCTGAAAACAGCATAACAACAATATCTACTTGGCCCTATCGGTATATATTGCTGAAAACAGCATGCACAACAATATCTACTTGGCCCTATCAGTATATATTACTGAAAACAGCGTGCACAACAATATCTACTTGGCCCTATCGGTATATATTACTGAAAACAGCATGCACAACACTATCTACTTGGCCCTATCGGTATATATTACTGAAAACATCATGCACAAACAGGTAAACGACGTCACTTCCCAGCAGAGTGTGATGTCTGAGAGGGGCCCGGTCGAGCCTTTCGTGTTTTTAACCCTTAAACTCCCTCATCCTATCCACCAGCTGCAGAACTTTCATCCTTTCTATTCTTCACTCTGTCCAACGTGTTCTCGAAAATAGCTCGTGTGTTAACGCCCTATCATTATATATTGCTGAAAACAGCATACACGACAATATCTACTTGGCCCTATCGGTATATATTGCTGAAAACAGCATGCACAACAATATCTACTTGGCCCTATCGGTATATATTGCTGAAAACAGCATACACAACAATATCTACTTGGCCCTATCGGTATATATTACTGAAAACAGCATGCACAACAATATCTACTTGGCCCTATCGGTATATATTACTGAAAACAGCATGCACAACAATGTCTACTTGGCCTTATCGGTATATATTGCTGAAAACAGCATGCACAACAATATCTACTTGGCCCTATCGGTATATATTACTGAAAACAGCATACACAACAACATCTACTTGGCCGTATCGGTATATATTACTGAAAACAGCATACACAACATCTACTTGGCCCTATCGGTATATATTGCTGAAAACAGCATGCACAACAACATCTACTTGGCCCTATCGGTATATATTACTGAAAACAGCATGCACAACAATATCTACTTGGCCCTATCGGTATATATTACTGAAAACAGCATGCACAACAATATCTACTTGGCCCTATCGGTATATATTGCTGAAAACAGCATACACAACAATATCTACTTGGCCCTATCGGTATATTTTGCTGAAAACAGCATGCACAACAATATCTACTTGGCCCTATCGGTATATATTGCTGAAAACAGCATACACAACAATATCTACTTGGCCCTATCGGTATATATTACTGAAAACAGCATACACAACAATATCTACTTGGCCCTATCAGTATATATTGCTGAAAACAGCATGCACAACAATATCTACAAAATCTAAAGCTGAACATTTGAAAATATTGCTTCGGAAGATTATACATGTTTACATAAAGAAAAGTCAAAGGTCATTATCAAGTTGTAAATGCACTTTTTGAAAATTCCTTGGTACAATTTGGCCTCCCTATCTCGACCTATTTTTCGTTTCGTCTGCTTTTACACTGGATGGTGATGCATTTTTGTGCACCCCCAACAAATAATTTGCAGCCGTTTCATCATTTCGCTAGACAGTCCTATTTCAATCTTATGTGCAATAAAAAAAAAAATCTTTTTAGTTCATTCTATATGAACAAGTTTATGATGTTGCTAAACCGGATGGAACATACATGAAGTATTAAATAGAACGTACTAATTTAAACATGGCTATGCGCGCTGGCTGACCACCGGTGTCAGTGATGACATATATATATATCAGATCCGGTTTGCGCTTTTCTTCCTTAGCCGTACTTGTCAAGAATTCACACATGTGGCTCCAGGGATTTACTAGGTCAACACTAAGTGCTCCTGGAGAGGAGTTGTTTGTCGGGATGTGTGGGTTGGAAAACATAACATCTGTTTGCACACTGACACGGCTAAATATAGCGATAAGCTGTTAACAGTCACCGTAGGGTGAGGACGTGACAGGATGAAGTGCTTGTTCTGCTATCATGACAGATCATGCAGGATGTTGGTGGATAGGGTGAGGGGGTGAATGTATTACTGGTGGATAGGGTGAGGGGGTGAATGTATTACTGGTGGATAGGGTGAGGGGGTGAATGTATTACTGGTGGATAGGGTGAGGGGGTGAATGTATTACTGATGGATAGGGTGAGGGGGTGAATGTATTACTGGTGGATAGGGTGAGGGGGTGAATGTATTACTGGTGGATAGGGTGAGGGGGTGAATGTATTACTGGTGGATAGGGTGAGGGGGTGAATGTATTACTGGTGGATAGGGTGAGGGGGTGAATGTATTACTGGTGGATAGGGTGAGGGGGTGAATGTATTACTGGTGGATAGGGTGAGGGGGTGAATGTATTACTGGTGGATAGGGTGAGGGGGTGAATGTATTACTGGTGGATAGGGTGAGGGGGTGAATGTATTACTGGTGGATAGGGTGAGGGGGTGAATGTATTACTGGTGGATAGGGTGAGGAAGTGGAAAGGTTACGTTCTTGTTGTGCCATTATGACAGATCACGCAGAATGCTGTTGGACAGGGTTATGGAGTCAAAGGGATACTGATAGTGAACAGGGGGTATTCCAGTGCTGAACAAATTATGGTTTGTGTCAGCACCATCCCCCTCTCTGCGCTAACTCACTATTACGCAACGTTTTAGGACTATCATACGTCATTGCCCGGTCCCCAGAGGAAAGGAAAAAAAAGACCGAATCATCCAGGAGTGTCCAATATTTGATGGAGTTAGTTGGGTTCTATATGTCATCAGACACCGTCATGTGATAGCCAGTCCAATTGTACATGTACATTGTGTCTGCCTGGCTTTTGCATCACAATGACAGACCTATGGAGCATGCAACAGTCAATTTCTATGAAGCTTGATTATACAGATAGCTTTCTGGGACAACACGTTGCCAGGATACAGGGGCCACAACTTTGAGAGAAAAGCTGTGGAACCGATTTAGGTCGCGTCTCTACGTCAGTATAACGCTGTGACTTACTGACCTAGTTTTTTTTGTTCCTAACCGTGATTGTCAACCAGTGAAGAGCGTTGTACATTAAACATGAAGCACCGACTCCGTGTTAAGTGGTCGATCCATTATCCTGTTCTGTTCTACAAGGATGCAGAGTGCTGTATGCTCAGACCGTGTTGGATATTGATGTCATTTTTCCATCATTTCCAGAGAGAACGGACAATACTGTACGACTGTCTCATGGCAGTCCTTTATAGTGGATCAACTCCTTTGGTTATTGCATCGAGCATGTAGCACATTGTTTTTTGTACTACAATGCCCGATAGTAGATCGATAGCTTTAGGGAGGACGGCACAGGACTGGGATATTTATGCAATACTCTGGATACCGGAATAGACAGTTGACATTTACCGGTTGGTCAGCTGATCACTTTAGGGATTTGGAGGTGGTTTTCTTACTCGAACCCTCAGCAGGTTGAGGACGTGCTCAGATCTTTATGGGGTCACTGACCAGTTTTTTTTGCTTGAGACCCTCAGCGGAATAAGAGCTGGCTGACGAAGCGGGCTCTTGACTTGATGAGAGCGTTGACCGAGCATCATGATTATCATCTCCATCATCATCGACATCATCATCACATCCCATTCCACACTCATCACATCCCATCATCATCCATCCATCATCATCATCATCATCATCATCATCATCATCATACCATCATCATCATCATCATCATCACTCATCATCATCACCATCATCATCATCATCATCATCATCATCATCATCATCATCATCATCATCATCATCATCATCATCATCCATCATCATTACCATCATCATCACTTTCAGTTCTACTCGCCATTATCTTTAAACTTCAGCAGCATCTAAATTTGAGACTTCTCTGATCTTGTCTCGCATCGATTATGGTAACTCTCTGCTCTCTGGCTTGCCTGTTTCTTCTGTTGCATGCCTCCAGCGTATTCAGAATTCCGCGGCCCGTCTTGCCCAACGTAAAAAGAGGCGTGAGCATGTCATTCCCTTGCTTCATTTTCTCCATTGGCTGTTCGTTTATCAAACAATTTCATACAAATCAATACATTATGGTACATGTGTATCAATGTACTGCACGTATATATCTTCCTGACCACCTCCGGATGTACACTCCTGCCCAACCTCTCCGTTCTGCTTCAGGTACTACATGTAGCTGTTTACACATTCCTGAATACAGACGTTCAACAGTCGGTCGCCGTTCTTTTTTCTGTGTCTTGTCCATACACAACTGGACCGATCTTTCCCCGTCTATTCCACAGTCACAAACTGTGTCTTCCTTCAAGTATAGCTTATATGTATGTGTGTTTGTGTGTGTGTGTGTGTGTGTATGTATTGTGTGTGTGCGTGTGTGCGAGCGTGTGTGCATGTGTGTGCGTGTATGTGTGTGTATGTACTGTGTGTGTGCGAGCGTGTGAGCGTGTGAGCGTGAGTGTGTGTGTGTTGTGTGTGTACGTGTGTATGTGCGTGCGTGCGTGTGTGTGTGTGCGTGTGTATGTGTGTTCGTATGTAAATGAGAATATGTGAGTGTTTGTGTGTATGTGTGCATGTATGTATGTATGTTTGTATGTATGTATGTATGTATATATGCATGTATGTATGTATGTATGTATGTATGTATGTATGTATATATGTATGTATGCATGTATGTATGTATGCATGTGTACGTGTATATGTATGTACGTATCCATGTATGCATGCATACATGTATGTATGTATGTATGTATGTAACTATGTATGTATGTGTGTATGTGTGTGCATGTAAGTATGTATGTATGTTTGTATGTAAGTATGTATGTATGCCTGTCTGTCTGTATATGTGTATGTATGTATGCATATGCGAAGAAAACAAGCAAAACCAACAACAAGGAAACCAACACAAAAATGAAGGACCCACCCCCTAAAAGAAACCAACAACAACAACAACAAAACAGAAGCAAAAAACGAATCCCTCAAAAAATCACCCCCCCCCCCCGAGAAAAAACAAAACAAAAACAAAACAACAACCAATAACCCGAAAACAAAGCAAAACAAAAACCCCGAAAGCAAGCAAGCAAAAAAGCTAACAACACCCCCCAGGAAAACGAAAAACAAACCCAAAGCAAACCGGAAAGCAACCAAAAATCGAAAAAAAAAAAAAACCCAACAAAAACCCCCCCCCCCCCAAAACAAACAAACAAACAAAGAAAACCCCAAACAAAACAAACAAACAAACAAACAAACAAACAACAAAAAAACGAAAACAAAACACAAACAAACAAACAAACAAACAAGCAAACAAAAAAGAAGGAAAAATTTGAAAATATAAATCTCACTTACGAAACCAACCAACAACAAAAAAATTGAAAGCAAACCAACCCCCCCCAACCCCCACCTCCCCCAAAAAACTAACCCGCTAAAAACAAACAAACAAACAAACAAACAAACAAACAAACAAACAACCCCCCCAAAAAACAAAAACAAAAACAAAAGCGAAAAAAAAAACATGAAAAAAACGAAACCAACAAAAATCGATGCCAACCAAAAAAAAAACAAAAACAAAAAACAAAACAAAAATTCAAAAACAAAAGAAATCAAATAGGACGGTCAAGCCATTCTCACTATCTCCCTTTCCCTACGAATATCATTACAGACAATCCTGATTCTTGTACTTTTGAAGATGACAGTGATCTGGAAGTAAAAATTGATGTGAAGTAGGGGCATTGATAGAATTGCCACAACCATGAAAACATGGCGTAAACATTGTCAACATTTCCTGAGAGAGTGCTGTTGACACATATTCAAAAGACGTTAATTTTATTCTTGAACTTTTTTTTTTTTAGAATAGAAGGGGTTTAGTTCGCTTGACCTTGACCTTGGCGCCATTACTTTCAGGCTTACGCTATGAAGCCTTCTCAGCAGGTCACATCTATCACCCAATTTAGGTAAAGACACATACAGAAACAGATGAGATAATCTTGGTAACAAATCTCTCTCTCTCTCTCTGTCTCTCTCTCTCTCTCTCTCTCTCTGTGTCCCTGTCTCTGTCTCTGTGTTTTTCTCTCTCTGTCTCTGTGTTTCTCTCTCTCTCTCTCTGTCTCTGTCGCTCTGTCTGTCTGTCTGTCTGTCTCTCTCTCTCGTTCGCTCGTTCGCCCGCTCATTCGCTCGTTCGCTTGCTCTCACTCTCTCTCTTTCTCTCTATCACTCAGGGGGTGAGCTGATGTCGAAAGTTGGAGTGGCTGCCGGAAGTTTTCTCTGTCGGCTTTTTCTTGGATATCTTTGTTTTGGTGGACTTTGTGGAGGTGTGGATCGACAGGTACTTGTGTGATGTTGGTGGCGATGTGCTGATGTGAACTTGTGATTTGGTGTGCCCTGGTTTCAGTGTACCAGTCAAAGTACTTTTGTTTGCAAGGCTGCAAGTGACTGTTGTGATAGGCGGTGTATATGTATATATGTAGTCTGTTCCTACCCCACGTCAAAAAGTACCCACAGAGAAAAAACACACCAAATTTTGCTAGTTACCATTAGAAACCAACTTAGAGACTTCAAAAAGTAGTGACTTCTACTAAGGATGCCTTCTGCTGCACTGGAGTTTCGTGGCCGTTGTGGTTCCTTTTTGTGGGTCTTCATTGGTTTCATGACCAAACGTGCCAAATTTAAGCTATCCATGAGAATTCGTGTGCTAAGAGTTCGGACTCGGGCTGCCGGTATCATGGTCGGTTTTGTCCTCCTGACGTTTTTCTACGGTGATCTCCTGCTGAGGTCAGGGGACATTGAGGCGAACCCTGGGCCTTCAAAAGCAAATCCCCTGAGGCAGACTCGCATCAACAGTGACAGTTCCTGCCGCCGTGCAAGTTCAGACCGCTCTGTGACGCATGACCATGACCCAAGCTCGTCCTCACCAGGTTTGGACTGTAACAATCCTGTACTCCAGAATATTACGCAGATGTTGACAAACCTGGACAGTAAGTTTGATGGCATGAAAAATGATCTTGCAGATGTGAAGGACTCTGTAAGCGGTCTCAAAGAGGATGTCCAAGAGTTAAAAGAATCTGTTTGTGACCTTCATGCGGAAAATGATGCACTTAGAAAAGAGAACTCTAAACTGAATGAACGGTTGATGTTTATGGAAAGAAAGGTTGATGATCTGGAGGGGCGTTCTAAGAGAAATAACTTGATTTTCTATGGTGTGCCTAGGAGAGAGGGAGAGACGAGAGATGAGTGTGAGAATGCTGTAAAGGAAATACTAACCGATCTGGATCTGCCACGCACTGTGGAATTTGATAGACTCCATAGATTAAATAACAAACCTAACTCACCAATTATTGGTAGATGCACATTTTACAAAGACAAGGAAGGTATTATGAAAGCCAAAAAGAACCTGAAAGATAGCACCATTTTCATCGGCCAGGACTTTACCCAAAGAGTTCGTGATGTCCGCAAGAAACTGGGACCGCATCTAAAGGCAGCTAGAGACAGTGGTAAAAGGGCTACCATGGTGTTTGATCACCTGCTCATTGAAGGGAAGAAGTTTTTTCTCAATGACGAAGATCAGCTGCAGGAGATAAAATAGTGGTATGGCCGGCCTCTAAGAAAGAAATGTATACAGTCAACCTCTGATAATTCGTACCCACGGTCATTTTTTAAGAGGGGTTATTCCTTGTCCATAACACCAACTTCTAATCTGGTAACTGCACGTGCCGAGATAGATGTATCTAGGACAGAGTGTGAAGCCCGTGATTTGGCGTTAGCAGTTAGGCCTGGAAAGTGTGCGCTGTACTCTGGTTGTGAGAGGGAGGGTGGGGAAAATATGAATGACAGTGGTGATGTCCAGAATGGGAGTGTGAATGAAAGTGAGAATAGAGGTAGGGGGTCTGTGTGTGAGGGTGGAGGTGAGGGTGAGGGTGAACGTAGTATTAATGATAAGAGTATGCCTGGCAAGGGTGATAAATTAAAAAGTAATGTCGGTTCTGTTTCTTTTCTTCACTGGAATGTAGAAGGTCTTTTGTACAAACTGACAGATAAAGATTTTTTATCATATGTTTGCTCCTTTGATTTTGTTTGTCTGGTCGAAACATTTATGGAAAATGTAGACATAAGTGTGTTTCCTTCTCATGCAGTTTTTTGTAAACCAGCATTAAAGCTTTCAAAGCAAGGAAGGAGATCGGGTGGGGTGATATGTTTGATTAGAAAGGAGTTGGTTCCTTTTGTTTCTGAACTCACATGTGACCATGACAATATTCTTTGTTTTCTTCTTGATAAAACTCTTTTTGGTTTTGAAAAAGATGTTCTTTATATTTGTGTATATGTTCCTCCTGTCAATTCTCCATATTATTTAACAAATGAAGTTGAAAATGGAATTATATATCTTGAAGATGCTGTGGCTGACAAAGTGCTGGCTGACGAAAATGTAAATATTATTCTGTGTGGAGATTTGAATGGCAGAACAGCAGATCTATGTCCAGTTACTGATGATGATTATGACATTGCTAGTTTTAGAAATGATCACGATGATGTAAATATTACAAGAAAATCAGAAGATTCAGTTCTGAATGCATTTGGAAAATTGATTTTGGATTTTTGTGGCGCTTTTCGATTGTTGATTATGAATGGTGTATGTAATGGTGACCCTTATGGTCGTTTCACATACATATCAGATAATGGAAATAGCGTCAATGACTATTTTTTAGTCTCAGAAGATCTTTTTTCTACTATTCAAGATTGCTGTCTTTTTACTGTTTCAGAGCGGATTGAATCTGACCACCAACCTTTAGAATATTGTTTTGATGTAGATAGTAATGTCATAGGCAAAAAACACAATGAAACAAACAACAAACAAATGTTTATTGAGAAATTTGTTTGGAATGATGGGTATGCGCAACAATATTTTGACAACATGCTTTCTATAGAGACCAGAGAGAGAATCAGCTATGCTAAAAACCTGATAGATGAGGATATAAACAGTGCGTTACTTGCATTTGTTGATTGTGTACAGCAACAGGCTAACTGTATGAAAAAGAAAATCTATATGAATAAAAGACGCTCTGAAGAATGGTTTGATGTGGAATGCAAAACTGCTAAACGTAATGTCAGAAAGCTTCTCAGGGTGTTCTGTAAGTCAAAAGATAAGAAGACAGATGGCTGTAGGTACTGTAAAGCTAGAAGAGAATACAAAAACTTATTACTAAGAAAGAAAAAAGAGTATAATAATGCCATGTTAGAAAAATTGAACTCGTCTGTCAATGATCAAAAAGAATTCTGGTTAAACATGAATAAGATATGTAGAAAAAGAGTGTATCAGTCTAATGATATTACAGTTAATGATTGGTTTAGCCATTTCAAAAGTGTACTTGGGAAACGTTCTATTGACAGCAGTGATGACCCTTTACCAGAGCTAAATAATGATTCTGATAGTGCTGCTGATAATCTTACGAAGGAAGGTCAGCATTCCTTACGTGTGAATGGAGAAAGTGTTTCTGATGATTGTTTTTTGAACTCTCCTATCTCAAAGGAAGAAGTTTTGTTTTCAATAAGAAAACTAAAGAACGGTAAGTCGTCTGGACCAGATGGTATTATTGGTGAACTTTTAAAAAATGCTGGTGATGATGTAATTGATTTTTGGTTAAAATATTTCAATAAGCTGTTTGACACTGGACAATATCCTGACAATTGGAAAGAATCTATAATCATTCCACTTTTTAAAAAGGGAGGTGTAAATGATCCGAATAACTATAGAGGAATATCATTAACAGATATTAGTAGTAAGATGTATGGTTCTATAATTAATGCCAGACTACAAAAATGGATTAATATAAATAACATTACTGGTGAACATCAAGCTGGTTTTAAAGAAAAGTATTCAACAGTAGATCATATATTTACTTTGCTGGCAATGATTCAGAAACAGTTCTCATTGAATAGAAAATTGTATGTAGCATTTATAGATTTTGAAAAGGCCTTTGATACTGTTTCAAGGAATCTATTATGGCCTGTCTTACTGAAGAATGATATCCAGGGAAAAATATATAGATGTATTAAAAGTATGTATGATGTAGTGAAAGCCAGAGTAAGATGTGGTACAGAATTTACGGGACATATAGACTGTATTAAGGGGGTTAAACAAGGGGACGTTTGTAGTCCCATACTTTTTTCTCTATTTATCAATGAGCTTGCTTTGGAGGTAATCAATAACGGTAGACATGGGGCACACTTAAATGTTGATTTTGTTGAACTATTTATTTTGTTGTTTGCCGATGACATAATTTTGTTATCAGAAACTGTCATTGGGCTGCAGAACCAGTTGAATAACCTTTGTAAAGCTGCTTGTCGACTGCAACTTAAAGTTAACATGAATAAGAGTAATATTGTGGTTTTTAGAAAAGGTGGATTTTTGTCTAGTAGTGAGAAATGGGTTTACAATGGTAAGGAGATGAGTGTTGTTAACACATATAAGTATCTCGGTTTGTATTTTTCTACAAAACTTAGTTTTAGTCATACTTGTTGGGATTTAGCAAGTAAAGGGAAACAGGCTACTGTTATTATCCTTAGTAAATTATATCGATTAAATTGTAATTCTCTTAAATTGTTTTTGAAGTTATTTGATAAACAAGTTCAACCGATACTGTTATATGGTGCTGAAATTTGGGGGTTGGATGGAGCATCATTGGAAATTGAAAGAGTACATTTGTACATGCTGAAAAAATGTTTAGGGGTAAGCATTAAACACACAACGATCTTGTTTATGGAGAATTAGGTCGATTTCCTTTGACAGTTAGTGCCTGTGTATGTTGTGTTAGATATTGGTTAAAATTAATTAGTATGGATGAGTACAGATTACCATATAAGGCCTACAAAATGCTTTTGAATCTATCAAATAGAGGGAAAATAAACTGGGTATCAAAAGTACGTGATATTTTGAGTGTACATGGATTTCAGTATGTCTGGGAAAATCAAGGTGTTGGTTGTACTCGTGCCTTTTTAAATGAATTTAAACAGAGACTCGTTGATTGTAGATGGCAGAAATGGAATGAGCATATAAACAATAGTGATAGATTCAGTCAATATCGAAAATTTAAGACAATATATGGTCTTGAGTCATATCTTCTTCTAGATTTGAATAGATTTATACGATATGTGGTAACTCAATTTAGATTTGGAATGTCTAGTTTATATAATCATCGACTAAGGCATAAAAGGATTGATTTGAATGACCTAGATTGTCCAATGTGTAAACTTGTTTTGGAAAACGATGTCCATTTTGTATTACAGTGCCCTGCTTTTGATGATTTAAGGCAAAGTCTGATCCCATCAAAATATTGTAACAAACCATGTGACTTTTCTTTGACATTGTTACTTGCATCAAAAAATGAACTTGTAATGAAGAACTTAGCCATTTTTATATTTAAAGCACTCAATAGAAGAGAAATAGCACTATCATAATACATATCTGAGACATAGTATTTGATCAAAACTGTTCTATTTTTTTTCATTTTACACATTGTAAATCTATGATAGGAACCAATAATTCTGATAATGTTATAAATATATTGGTTACACGGTATTGCTTACACGATTAATGTGAGATTGTAAGGTCGAGATGACAATTATAAACATTTTTCTTGAAACTGAGTGTATAGAAATTATATTGATTGCTGTTCTTTGTATGTTCACACCCCTTCAAAAAGGGGCTATGGCCTTATATTGAATAAAATTCGTGATTCGTGATTCGTGATTCTCTATCACTCACACACACACACACACACACACACACACACACACACACACACACACACACACACACACACACACACACACAGACAAGCACACACACACACACACGCACGCATGCACGTGCACATACGCACACTACACACACATGTACACACTCACGTGCACACATACACGAACACGCACATGCACACATATATATATATATATATACTCACACACAGGCACATGCACATATAAATACACGCACACACACAAACACACACACAAACACACATGCACACACACACACGCACACACACACGTACACTTCTGGAATATCTCTTTTACAAAAAGGGAGATTAAAAAGATACATCAACAACAACAACAAAAACAAAAACAATAAAGACGAGATGGTCACGCCACTGTAACGATTCCCTTTTTATAGAAACAAACCAATCATGACAGGTATTCTGCATTTCGTGCTTTTCTGTGTCACTGTGACCCTGGAGAAGCATGGGACAAAACACTTCATACAAAGTGAGGACAATAGTAGGCACCTTCACCTTCACCTTCACACACTTTCCTTAAAAAGTGCTGATATTCGCATTTACATTCATATTCATATCATATTCATATTCATATCCATATTCATATTCATATTCATATTCAAGAGGATCATTCATAAGGAAGATTAGGAAAATGCAAGTAAAATTTATAGGCCATTTTGTAAGGAAAGGGGAATTGGAGCTCCTGGTCACAACAGGAAAGCTGGAGGGAAAGAGACACCAGGTAGATCCAAGGAAAATATATTGGAGGGACTTGCAGGGTGGCTGAGGACAGAGAGGGTGGAAGATGTAATTGCGGTAATAAGGGATAGATACATGTGGAGGGCCATGATCGCCAACGCCATGCTGCAGGGCACATGATGATGATGATACATATTCACATTTACATTCATATTCATTTTCATACTCTTATTGATTTCTGTTTGTCACAAAGGATTTACCATGCGAAACTCGGGCTGCTCTCCCCATTGAGACCGTGTCGCCGCAGTGCAGCGCCACCCAGTTTTTTCAAGGCAATGTGTTTCATCCTTGTTACCTTGATCATAGAGTCAGGACTTCTGAACTTATCTATTGGCAATTTTCCTGTCAACAGCACACACCTTTGACACAAGTTTTGTAAACGTCTATCCCAGAGGCTGTCGATCTGTGATAAAAAAAGCGACAGCTAAAATTTTCTCAGCTGTTTAGGTGAAACAAAAATCTTGCTGTAACTATTTTGTCACGAAACAAGACTCTCTCTGTCTCTCTCTTTTCTCGAACTTTCTCTGTCTCTCTCTTTTTCTGTCACTCTCTCTCTCTCTCTCTCTCTCTCTCTCTCTCTCTCTGTCTCTCTTTTCTCGATCTCTCTCTGTCTCTTTTTTTCTCTCCCATTCTCTCTCTCTCTCTCTTTCTTTCTCGCTCTCTCGCTCTCTCACATTTCTCTGTGGTCAGTATGAAATAATCTCGCTGTCTTCTTAAACTGAAAGAAAAGGAAAGAGATAAACTGCCGGAGCCTAAGCCGCCGTCGCCGGCACCCCCCCCCCCCCCCACCACGATCACGACGACGACGACGACGACGACGACGACCACCACCACCACCACCACCATCATCACCACCAAGATAACCACTACCCCACACCACCACCACCACTACTACTGTCACCAGCACCCCCACCACCACCACCACGATCACTCCCACCCCCCCATCACCACTGTCACCTCACTACCACCACTTTCACCACCACCACCATCACAAGCAGCAGCAGCAGCACCACCACCACCACTGTCACCAGCACCCCCACCACCACCACCACGATCACTCCCACCCCCCCATCACCACAGTCACCACCACCTCACTACCAACACTTTCACCACCACCACCATCACAAGCAGCAGCAGCAGCACCACCACCACTGTCACCACCACCACCACCACCACCACCACTGTCAACAAAAAAAAAACTGACACATGACACAAGACTAAACTGTACCTGAAAGGAAAAGGAAAACAAAATCGCGGTCCATTCAAAAATATGTTTGGGACTAACATTTTTACTCAATAATCATTTTATTTAAAAACATACAAAACAAAACAAAACAAAACAAAACAAAAGATAAACAAAAGAAATGAAAGAAAAACAAAAGAAAGGGAAAGAAACAAAACAGAACAAAAACAATACGAAGAAAAGGAAAACAAAAGCCTTAGTTTAGAAACTTGTGGCTTGTTAGAGTGCTATTTAAAATGTGCTGAATTGTAAGATGGTACATAAGTAACTGTCCAACCCGCTAAGCAACCTACCAACAAATCAATCAATGACACCAACCAGCTAACCAACCAACCAATCCACCAACTAACCATCGATCCAACCTACCAACCAGCCAGCTAACAAACGAACGAACTAATGAAGGGAGGAAGGAAGGAAGGAAGGACGGAAGGAAAGAAGGAAGGAAGACAGAAGGAAGGAAGGAAGGAAGGAAGGAAGGAAGGACGACGGAAGGAAGGAAGAACGGAAGGAAGGAAGGAAGGCAGGAAGGAAGGAAGGAAGGAAGGAGGGAAGGAAGGAAGGAAGGAAGGAGGGAAGGAAGGAAGGAAGGAAGGAGGGAAGGAAGGAAGGAAGGACAGACGGAAGGAAGGACGGAAGGAAGAAAGGAAGGAAGGAAGGAAGAAAGGACGGAAGGAAGGAAGGACGGAAGGAAAGAAGAAAGGAAGGAAGGAAGGAAGACAAAAGGAAGGAAGGATGGAAGGAAGGAAGGAAGACAAAAGGAAGGAAGGACGGAAGGAAGGAAGGAAGGACGGAAGGAAGGAAGGAAGGAAGGAAGGACGGAAGGAAGGAAGGAAAGAAGGAAGGACGGAAGGAAGGAAGGAAGGAAGGACGGACGGAAGGAAGGAAGGAAGGAAGGAAGGCAGGACGGAAGGAAGGAAGGAAGGAAGGACGGAAGGGAGGAAGGCAGGACGGAAGGAAGGAAGGAAGGAAGGAAGGAAGGAAGGACGGAAGGAAGGAAGGAAGGACGGAAGGAAGGAAGGAAGGAAGGAAGGAAGGAAGGAAGGCAGGACGGAAGGAAGGAAGGAAGACAAAAGGAATGAAGGACGGAAGGAAGGAAGGAAGAGAGAAGGAAGAAAGGAAGAGAGAGGAAGAAAGGAAGGAAGAAAGGAAGGAAGGACGGAAGGAAGGAAAGAAGGAATGAAGGAAGGAACTACCTACCTACCTATCTTCCTACCTTCCTACCTTCCTACCTACCTACCTACCTACCTACCTACTTACCTATCTACCTACCAAACTAGCTGCCTGCCTGACTGACTGCCTGACTGACTGCCTGACTGCCTGACTGCCTGACTGACTGCCTGACTGACTGCCTGACTGCCTGACTGCCTGACTGACTGACTGCCTGACTGCCTGACTGACTGACTGACTGACTGACTGACTGCCTGCCTGCCTGACTGCCTGACTGACTGCCTGACTGCCTGACTGACTGACTGACTGCCTGACTGACTGCCTGACTGACTGCCTGACTGACTGACTGCCTGACTGACTGACTGCCTGACTGCCTGACTGACTGACTGACTGACTGCCTGCCTGCCTGCCTGACTGACTGACTGACTGCCTGCCTGACTGACTGACTAACTGACTGACTGACTGACTGACTGACTGCCTGACTGACTGACTGCCTGACTGACTGACTAACTGACTGCCTGCCTGACTGACTGACTGACTGACTGCCTGACTGACTGACTGACTGACTGACTGCCTGACTGCCTGACTGCCTGACTGACTGACTGACTGACTGACTGCCTGACTGACTGCCTGCCTGCCTGACTGCCTGACTGACTAACTGACTGACTGCCTGACTGACTGACTGACTGACTGACTAACTGACTAACTGACTGACTAACTGACTAACTGACTGACTGTTTGACTGACTGAGTAAGATTGAATGCACTGTACAATGCGAGATAACCCTGTCGTTTTGTAACCCCATGTCCATCACAGTAAGATCCCCTGATATAGACCAAGTAACTCCCCTTGACGAATGCAACGTGAGTAGTAATAAAGCAGTCAGACTCTATGCAGCTCTCCTTGGTTGTTCATCTGGCTCTTTCTTACCTGGCGGAACAAAACATGGTGTCAGAAGTGGGATAGATGCAGCAGTAAATCTACAGCAAGTAAGTGCTCATCGAGCTATAAACCCATTACCGATCCGTTGACCCCTTTACATTTTGCCGCCAACAACGTTGCCGAATCACTTGTAAATTCTGAGGACATTAATCCGTCAGATCAGGTACCGTGGCAGACCCCTCTCACAAGCTCTCAAAGCGGCGGGAGGACTGGCACGTAGTTTAGTGGTACGTACACAATCCCCACACAAGAATAGGCAATACGTGGTTCAGTGATACGTACAAGGAAACATGGCATCTCAGCAACAAAATCCGGTTATGGATTGGTCTGCAACCAACCTCCATGCCGAATGGAAGCGTTTCAAACAACATGCGGAATTGATGTTTCTGGGGCCTCTGCACAGCCATACAGAGGAGAGAAAAGCTGCATTCCTGCAAATCTGGGTGGGAGACAGAGGACGTGAGATCCTAAACTCATGGAACCTTTTAGCCGAGGAAACCAAAGTACTGAACACATTGTACGCCAAGTTTGAACAACATCTCCAACCCAGAAAAAACGCAGTATTTGCACGATACATTTTTCATGAGAGAAAACAGCGACAGGATGAAACCTTTGACTCTTTTGTAACGGACCTCAGAAATCTAGCCAAGGAGTGCGCATATGACAAACCCGAAGAGATGGTCAGGGACCGGATTGTGTCAGGCATATCGTCCCAGGATCTGCGGGAGAAGCTACTGACTGAAGGAGATAACCTTACCATGGTCAAAGCCATAGATATCGCCAACTGCCATGAGACAACCAGACAGCACCTCAGGTCTATGGCCAGCAAGACCAATGAAAATGTCGACGCAATCAGCAAACCACCGGTGCACAGACAGCCCCAGCAACAGTGGCAACGCGGCCAAGGCAACAGGCCTCAACAAAACCACCCTGAAGCCAACGACTGTCGGAACTGTGGAAGAAAACACAGGAGAAGAGAGTGCCCTGCTTTTGGCCAAACGTGCAATCACTGTAAGAAGAAAAACCACTGGGCCACAGTATGCCTGACCAAGAAACGAGAGCAGAACTACACACAGGCAATCCACACTGTGGAAGAAGAGGAAGAGGGCGAACCACCTCTGTATGTATCCACGATATCAAGCACAGCCGATCTTCCGGACGTCGCCTACGCAGATATCATCATCAACGCAAACGATACAGTGCGTTTTAAAATAGACACTGGGGCACAAGTCAATGTCATCCCATTGCCCACATACAACAAGATGTCAGAACCACCACCAATGCAGACTTGCAAAGACAACTTAGTGGGCTACACTGGGCAACCAATTAAACTCGCCGGCTTTTGCCACCTGACAGGAACGTTCAAAGGGCACACGTACACCGGCAGATTCTACATTGCTGACACCCCTTCCCAACCAGTCCTTGGTCTCCAAGCGTCCCTGAAACTCCAACTCATGAAGCTGATTCTCTCAGTTACCACCACTCCAGCTAGCAAAGGGTCAATCCTTCAAGAATACAAGGAACTGTTCTCAGGACTAGGCTCCCTGGAAGGCAAAATCACCCTCCATCTCAAGCCAGACGCCATTCCGATCGTCCACCCACCAAGGCGCGTTCCGCACGCACTCAAGAATAAGCTGAAAGAGGAACTGACAAAGATGGAGGGCAATGGTGTCATCACCAAAGTCACTGAGCCAACAGACTGGGTAAACTCGCTCGTCGTGGTGGAAAAACCCAACGGAAAACTACGAATCTGTCTAGATCCCAAAGACCTGAACACTGCGATAAAACGCCCCCACTACCCCATGCCAACACTGGAGGATGCACTTGCCAAAATGGCTGGTGCCAAGTACTTCAGCACATTAGATGCCCAGTCAGGATACTGGCAGCTCCAACTAGACGAACAGTCCTCGTACCTTACCACCTTTAACACCCCATTTGGGCGCTACAGGTTCAACAGACTCCCCTTTGGCATCAATAGCTCGCAAGATGACTTCCAGAGAAAAATGGACGAAATCTTCGAGGACCTACCCGGGGTAACTGCCCTGATTGACGACATCATTGTCAGTGGGAAGACCATCGAAGAGCATGACAAGAACCTGCGAGCAGCACTCAACAGGGCCGCTGCAAGAAATCTGAAGCTGAACCCAGACAAGCTCATTGTGGGGAGACGAGAAGTGAAATACTTTGGCCATATTATTTCGGCAGAGGGACTGAAACCCGACCCCTCCAAGATACGGGCAATCCAAGACATGGCCCCACCAGCAGACAAAAAGGAGCTACAAACGATCATGGGAATGATCACCTATCTGGCAAAATTCGCACCGAACCTCTCAGAACTCACAAAACCGATCCGGGACCTTCTCAAAGAAGATGCAGAGTTCACCTGGGATACGCCACAACAACAAGCCCTCGAAGAGACGAAGCGAACCATTCTCAGCCAACCAGTACTCGCTTTCTTCCAGCCAGGGGAACCCGTCACACTACAAGTGGATGCCAGCAAGAATGGGTTAGGCGCAGTAATCCTCCAAAGTGGCAGGCCAATAGCCTTCGCTTCGAAAAGCTTGAGTCAATCAGAGCAGCAGTACGCACAGATAGAGAAGGAACTGTACGCAATACTGTTTGGGTGCAAGCGTTTCCACCAGTACATATACGGCAATGAAATCACTGTCCAAACTGACCACAAGCCGCTTGAAAGCATTACAAAGAAACCTCTCAGCGCAGCACCAGCCCGGTTGCAACGCATGCTACTCCAGCTGCAGAAGTACAACCTCCGGATCATTCATGTTCCCGGCAAGGAAATCCCTGTGGCAGACACACTGTCCAGGAAATATCTGCCAGCAGAGCCAGAA
The DNA here is from genome assembly GCA_030674185.1 of Monoplex corrugatus. Lineage (NCBI taxonomy): Eukaryota > Metazoa > Mollusca > Gastropoda > Littorinimorpha > Ranellidae > Monoplex > Monoplex corrugatus. The sequence goes on from JAPXFY010000019.1 coordinate 71,324,186, forward strand.
GACGAAATGCTCAGAGACCTTGACGTCCAAGTCCACACTATCATTTCCAACATGCCTGTATCCGACAGAAAGATGCAACAAATCCAAGCAGCCACCCAGAACGACCCCCAAATGCAGGACCTGAAGAGTGCCATACAAGATGGATGGCCCCGATATCGCCAGAACTGCAAGGAAAGCATCGCTGATTTCTGGAACTTCCGTGACGAACTGGCCATAGTTGATGGCGTAATCTTCAAAGGGAGCAAGATACTGATCCCTCCCCCTCTACGCCCCGAAATGCTGGACACAATACATTCAGGGCACTTTGGGATTGAAAAGACACAACAGCGTGCAAGGGAGATCCTCTTCTGGCCCGGCATGACAACTCAGATTTATAACAAAGTTGCGGCCTGCCCCATCTGCGCACCCACAAGACCCTCAAATCCCAAAGAACCCATGATACCCCATGAAATACCATCCCGTCCATGGCAGAAGGTAGCCACTGACCTCTTCACATGGGACAACAAACATTATCTCATCACTGTGGACTACTACAGCCGCTTCCTAGAAGTAGACGAGCTGACCAGCACCACCTCCAGTGCCATCATCCGCAGGCTGGCCGTCCACTTTGCCAGACATGGCATACCCGAGGTCGTCATCAGTGATAACGGCCCACAGTTTTTTGCGGAAGAGTTCACCAACTTTGCATCAACCTGGGATTTCAAACACACCACTAGCAGCCCAGGCTATCCCCAGTCAAATGGTCTCGCTGAGAAATCGGTGCAGACAATGAAGAACATCCTGAGCAGAGCAAAAGCAGAAGGCAAAAACCCCCTACTCAGCCTCCTCGAGTACAGGAGTACCCCGGTAGATGGGCTGAAATCCCAGCGCAACTTCTAATGGGCCGCCAGTTACGGTCCGTCCTACCCACTGCCGCACAGCAGCTCGATCCAACGACGGTTGACCCAACCACAGTCATCTCCAGAAGACAACAACTGCAGGCCGACCAGAAGCAGTATTATGACCGCACTGCTCACACTCTGCCAACTCTCAAAAACGGGGAACAAATGTACGCACAACTAACCAAGGGTGACACGTGGAAACCAGCGACAGTTGTGGGGCCAACTGACAGCCCCAGATCGTTCCGCATCCAGACACCTGAAGGTCACCAGTTCCGGAGGAATCGCCGTTTTTTGCGCCAATCCTGTCAGACGCCACCACCCAAGACAGTACAACCCAGCAAGGTCGAACCTCCAGAGCAACTTCCTGAAGTGCCTCTCCCCACGCCTTGCCAAGATGTTCCCATCACCCCTCCGATGGAGACTTACGTGACCCGGAGCGGCCGAAACGTGAATCCACCAGAGAAGCTAAACCTGTAAGGTGTGACCAGACACGCCTAATAAAGACTCAGGCTGTGCCTGTAGGGCGCGACCAGCCCGCATCGCAATGTACTAGCATCAGTATTATATCCACTACTGGAGACATAGCGAAAATAGCCTTATCTACCTTTCCTTACATTTTGTTTTCTTCTTCCTTTTTCTGTTTTGTCTTTTTGTTTTCCTTGGCAATTTTTTTTTATAGGAAGGGGGATGTAAGATTGAATGCACTGTACAATGCGAGATAACCCTGTCGTTTTGTAACCCCATGTCCATCACAGTAAGATCCCCTGATATAGACCAAGTAACTCCCCTTGACGAATGCAACGTGAGTAGTAATAAAGCAGTCAGACTCTATGCAGCTCTCCTTGGTTGTTCATCTGGCTCTTTCCTACCTGGCGGAACAAAACAGTATCCATTTGGCTGACATCCACAACAACAATGATAACAATATTGAATTATTTTTGTCAGTTTTAAATACCAGCCCCTTCCCCTTAAAAGAAGGGGGGGGGGGGAGTAAAAAAAAAAAAAAAGAAAAGAAAAGAAAAGAAATTTTGTGAAACAAAAGAAGCTAACAAAACACAACACAAAAAGCACAAAAGAACACCCTTCACTAAACAAACAAAAAAACAAAAAAACAAAAAATACTGTACCCCGAAAAAATGAACAAAAACAAACACAAAACAACCCCCCAACGGAAACATAAATAAAGCGATAACTACAAAAACAACTAGAGCAATAATGATCAACTACACCCCCCCCCTCCCACAAGAAGTAGTAACAATGAATTACCCAAAAGAAAGAGAGCAATGTCAACGAACTACCTAAAACAAAGAAAGCAATAACGATCAATTGCTTAAAAGAAAAAGAGCAAAAACAATTAACTATCTAAAACAAAGACAGGAAATAACCAATTAACTATCTAAAACAAAGTCAAGAAATAAACAATTAACTATCTAAAACAAAGACAGGAAATAACCAATAACTATCTAAAACAAAGACAGGAAATAACAATTAACTATCTAAAACAAAGACAGGAAATAACAATTAACTATCTAAAACAAAGACAGGAAATAACAATTAACTAAAACAAAAACAGGAAATAACAATTAACTATCTAAAACAAAGACAGGAAATAACAATTAACTATCTAAAACAAAGACAGGAAACAACAATTAACTATCTAAAACAAAGACAGGAAATAACAATTATCTATCTAAAACAAAGACAGGAAATAACAATTAACTATCTAAAACAAAGACAGGAAACAACAATTAACTATCTAAAACAAAGACAGGAAACAACAATTAACTATCTAAAACAAAGACAGGAAACAACAATTAACTATCTAAACAAAAACAGGAAATAACAATTAACTATCTAAAACAAAGACAGGAAACAACAATTAACTATCTAAAACAAAGACAGGAAATAACAATTATCTATCTAAAACAAAGACAGGAAATAACAATTAACTATCTAAAACAAAGACAGGAAACAACAATTAACTATCTAAAACAAAGACAGGAAATAACAATTATCTAAAACAAAAACAGGAAATAACAATTAACTATCTAAAACAAAGACAGGAAACAACAATTAACTATCTAAAACAAAGAAGGAAATAACAATTAACCATCTAAAACAAAGAAGGAAATAACAATTATCTAAAACAAAAACAGGAAATAACAATTAACTATCTAAAACAAAGACAGGAAACAACAATTAACTATCTAAAACAAAGACAGGAAATAACAATTAACTATCTAAAACAAAGACAGGAAATAACAATTAACTATCTAAAACAAAGACAGGAAATAACAATTAACTATCTAAAACAAAGGCAGGAAATAACAATTAACTATCTAAAACAAAGAAGGAAATAACAATTATGTAAAACAAAGACAGGAAATAACAATTAACTATCTAAAAACAAGACAGGAAATAATTAACTATCTAAAACAAAGACAGGAAATAACAATTAACTGTCTAAAACAAAGAGAATTATAACAGTTAACTAACTACCAAAACAGAGAGAATAATAACAATCAACTATTAAAATAGCAATAACAATTAACTCTCTATTTAAAACAAAGACAGAAAAGACAGTTAACTACTAAAACAAAGAAGAAATAAAAGTCCGCTAACAAACGTTGTTAACTGTACAAAACCCCCAATAACATTGATGTACTTAAATAAAGAAGCAGCAATAACAGTTAACTCACTACTTAAAACAAACTATGAAAAACAAATACATCAATATCAATTAAATACCTAAAACAAAGAGAGCAATAACAGTTACTTCACTACATAAAACAAAGACGGCAATGACAACTAATTACCTAAAACAAAGACACCAATCACAATCAGCAATCTAAAACAAGCAATAATAAGCACTATTAATTAACTACCTAAAACAAAAACAAACTAACCAAAACAAAGAAATAATAGTCAACTCCCTAAAACAAGCAATAATGATTATCTATCTAAAACAAAGCAACACTAATTAGCTATCAAACAAAGAAAGCAACAACAGTTCAGTCAACAAGACAGCAATACAATTCAACAAATAACCAAAACCAAGAGAACAGTATAGTAACGATCAATTCACTGCCTAATTAATTAATGGACGAGCGAAGAAACGAACGAACAAGCGATCGCACGAACCAACTAGTTAAGCAACCAGCTAGTCACCAACCCACCCACCCAACTAATCCACCATCCAACCAACCAGCTAACTCATATAATAATGTGGCCACACTCAACCTTTCTCTGTTATTATGACTGTGTGCCACTAAAAATAACAATAACGATAACGAAAAAGCCTCTAAAATCATGTTGCTATATCAGTTTGAACATAACACTTCTTCTTTCTATTATTTCTTTCGATTTTCTATGTTGACTTTCTTATTTTCTTTCTTTTTTTTTCCGTTTTTTTTTTTCTCGTTTCTCGAGTTTCAAATGAGATCTCCTCTCTCTCTCTCTCTCTCTCTCTCTCTCTCTCTCTCTCTCTCTCTCTTGTTCTCTCTGTCTCTCTCTCTCTCCCTCCCTATCTCTGTCTCTGTTTCTCTCTCTCTGTCTCTGTCTGTCTCTCTCTTATGTCGAAATGCCTACAACTCAATAATTTACATTTCAACCCGTGGTTCTTTCTCTGTTACACATAGTACGACTGGAACTCACGAGCTGCCTGTGACTGAAAACTATTGATCAGTGTATCTAGATCTAGTGTCTCAGACTTCAGAAGACTAGCAGAAAAAAACTCTTGGGGAAAAAAAGTGTTGAAAACAGCAGGAACAGCAGTGATGATGACAACGTCAGGAACAATGGCGATGATACGACGACGGTGATGTCACTGTAACTGCGAAGAACGGGAAATTGTGCATTGTCAAAGAACAGATTGTGCACGTGAAAACGGCTGGTTGACTGTGCCATAAAAAGAGGTCAACGAACGAGTATCAATTCGTGTAGGTCTGCTTCCCGCTGTACAGAAATTCTACCTCGTTGCCTGGCACTCACCGATGTCAATACTGAATTATTTAAAAGCCGAGGAGAGAATTAAAGTCGGGATGGGTTGCTCGCGCCATTCTATTGGTCGACCGCGAGTTGGCAGCACGCTTGGAAGTGTCAAAGTCATATCCCCTCCAACTGTTTCCACTGAGGCGCATGCGCGGTAGAAAATGTCGTCTGCTGGCAAGCGCGCGAGGTGAGCTGGCTGAAGCGCGTGCACGGTGAATGTGTCTGTCTCCTGCGTCGCTTCCAGTATTCCAGAATCGGCCCTCTACCAAATTCTACCTTGATGACCCCCCACGTCACCCTCCCTTCTCTCTCTTCTCTTCTCTCTCTGCTCTCTCTCCCTCCCTCTCTCTCCACCCACCCACCCCCGGCTCTCAGTAGCTTGACTCGGGCAAACGGAGAGCTCTGTCACTGCCGATAGTTGCAGAAGCAGACGACAGATAGATAGATCTCTGCCTGGGAAACTACATTCCGAATGCTATCAAAGACGTAGTATACACTTCCATCCACACATCGAAATAAAAACAAAAACAAATACATCAATATTTGATACTCTGAAGTTTGTTTTTTGTCATCCGAAGTTTGTTTTTGCAGTGTATAGGTGTGCCAAAAGCTAAAAGCTTTGAGTCAGGCGTTGAATCATGCCGTTTGGAGCGTTTGAAACACTGAAAGGGAAGGTTCTTCAGCCTTCAAAGGATGCTGCCAATTTGGCCAAGATATCGCTACACCGGTAAGTGCACTTTTTGACTTTAACTATTTTCTGTTAATTAATGTCGGATATGGTCCTGTCTGTCTGTGTGTCCGTCTATTTGGCTGTCTTATCACTACTGCTACTTTTTTTTTTTACCACCATCCCATCATCATCATCATCATCATCATCATCATCATCATTATCGTCATCGTCATCGTCATCGTCGTTGTCGTCGTCGTCGTCATCATCATCATCATCATCATCATCACCATCACCATCACCATCATCATCATCACCATCACCATCCATCATCATCATCATCATCATCATCATTATCATCGCCGTCATCGTCATCGTCATCATCATCATGTTGACTGGAGTTTTAATCACTTTGTATCAATGTCAAAGGTATTTTTGTCTGTTTCTCTAGCTCTCCATGTATCTGATCATCACATAACTGTATTTTTTCCCCACCGTTATCATAATCGCCATCACAGTAATTAACAACAGGCAGTGAATATTAGCATTGATTTGGTGGCTGGGGTAATTTGATAGAGTGGGATCCTTTTGAACTAATAACTACCTTCTGATGAAAGAAACTTTTTTTTTTAATATTGGGTTTTTATTTGAACACGTGTATTCATTCATAGACTTTTACACTAGGAAAAAATCTCGGGGAAAAAAAGGTAAAAATCTCTCAAAATAGTGCATAGCTTTTGCCAGAGTGGGGGTCATTTTAAATAGTGGCTTTTTGATGGGGCGCAGTTGGCTTGAATATTGGCTTTTGATGGAGAGGAAATACTTAGAATTTGGGTGTTTATCGGATGTGGGGATATTTTGGCTATTGGCTTTTGATAGGGTGGACTTATTTTGAAATACTGATTTTGGGGTGTTATTTTGAATATTGGCTTGGGCTGAATAGGGTTATTTTGAGTATTGACTTTATGTGAACTTGGGTTATTTTGAGTATTGGCTCGTCATAGACTGCTGTTCTTTTGAATATTGGCTTTCTCCTGACTAGGGTTATTTGAATATTAGATTTGGGTGGAGTGGATTATTTTGAGTAATATCTTTTTGTGCACTTAGGTTATTTTGAGTATGGGCTTTCTGTGGACTGAAAGCATTATGATCTTTATTTTGTGTGGACTAGGATTATTTTGACTATTCTCTTTCCGTGGACTGAAGCTATTTTGGATATGACGTTTTTGTGGACTGAAAATATTTCGAATATGAGTTTTTTTTGTGGACTAATATTATTTTGAATATGGGCTTTTTGTGAAGTGTAAATATTTTGAATATAGGCTTTTTGTGGACTGAAGTTGGTTTGACTTTTTTTCGCTGGACTAGGGTTATTCTGAATATAGGCTTTTTGTGGACTGATATTATTCTGAATATGGGCTTTTTGTGGACTGATATTATTTTGAATATGGGCTTTTTGTGGACTGATATTATTTTGAATATGGGCTTTTTGTGCGCTGAAATGATGTTAAATATGGGCTTTTTGTGGCTAAATTGATTTAAGTATGGGCTTTCTGTGGGCTGAAGTTGGATTGACCTTTTTCCCGCTGGACTAGAGATTTATTTGAATATGGGCTTTTTGTGGACTGTCATTATTTTGAATATGGGCTTTTTGTGGACTGTCATTATTTTGAATATGGGCTTTTTTGGACTGTCATTATTTTGAATATGGGCTTTTTGTGGACTGTCATTATTTTGAATATGGGCTTTTTGTGGACTGTCATTATTTTGAATATGGGCTTTTTGTGGACTGTCATTATTTTGAATATGGGCTTTTTGTGGACTGTCATTATTTTGAATATGGGCTTTTTGTGGACTGTCATTATTTTGAATATGGGCTTTTTGTGGACTGTCATTATTTTGAATATGGGCTTTTTGTGGACTGTCATTATTTTGAATATGGGTTTTTTGTGGTCGACATTATTTTGAATATGGGCTTTTTGTGGACTGAAGTTGGTTTGACTTTTTTTTTGGCTGTACTAAAGTCTTTGAATATTATCTTTCTGTGAACTGGAGTTATTTTGAATGTGGGCTTTTTGTGGGCTGGAGTTATTTGGAATATTTTTTGTCGAGTGAATTTCTTTTGAATATGGGCCTTCTGTGGAGTGGGGTTATTTTTAATATTGTCTCTGGAGATTGGGGTTTTTATGAATATTGTCTCTGGAGATTGGGTTATTATGATATTGTCTCTGGAGATTGGGGTTATTATGAATATTGTCTCTGGAGATTGGGGTTATTATGAATATTGTCTCTGGAGATTGGGGTTATTATGAATATTGTCTCTGGAGATTGGGGTTATTATGAATATTGTCTCTGGAGATTGGGGTTATTATGAATATTGTCTCTGGAGATTGGGGTTATTATGAATATTGTCTCTGGAGATTGGGGTTATTATGAATACTGTCTCTGGAGATTGGGGTTATTTTGAATATGTATGTTCGTTTTGGGGGGTGGTGGTGGAGGTGGGGGCGGAGTTATTTTGAATATGAGCTTTCCGTAGATTGGGGTCATTTTGAATTGTGTCTTTTGTGAGTACTGAGATTATTTTCAATGTTGGCTTTTGTTGGGGTCGGATGATTTTAAGGATTTTTACACGAATGCGGTTATTTTGAACATTGACATTTGATAGTGTGGGGGTCAATTTGAATACTCGCCTTTGACAGTGAAGTCATCGGCTTATAAATATCGCTGTTGTCATGATCATCGTCGTGCCATTACCAATATTTTCATCTTCTTTTTTGTTCTTTTTACCATAAACAACTCGTTTACAATGCTTTGCTTAATTGTTTTGTAATAAGAGTCCGTTGTGATTTAGATTATCGCTGTTGTTTTTCAAGTTCTGCAGCTTTAATTCTTCGCCTCTTTGTCTTTCAATATTTTCTTTCGTAATTAATATCGTACCGTTCACATATGCATAGACTGTCATATCAAACCTGACTCATAATATGTTATTTCATTTAAAGAAATTCTGTATTAGCTTCATAAATAGGAATAAAAACTCTTCCTTCTCTGTCTGTGTCTCTCTGTTTCTTTGTCTCTGTTTCTGTCTGTGTGTGTCTGTCTCTCTGTCTGTTTCTGTCTTTCTCTCTGTGACTTTC
>JAPXFY010000019.1:71337860-71345360 GCA_030674185.1 Monoplex corrugatus
TATTTTTCTCTTTCCTCCTTTTCTTTGTCTTTCTTTTGTATTTTTTCCAAACCAGGCTTATCGTACGCAAGGTGATATGACCGGTCATTCCTACTTTCTGTGTCTGTCTGTGTGTTTGTTTATGTGTCTGAGCTCTTCATGATATATTAGACGAGGGAGAAGAAGAACATTTTCCGATCTCAGTATCTTTCAGATACGTGGCGCGCTTTTTCTGTTTTCTTTTTCTTTGTGTTTATTGTTTTATTCTGAGAGCTCTGAATGCCTGTCTTCACAGCTCCTTTTTTGTTATTGTTTTTTACAAGATCCAAAACAAGTGTGACTGCCCAAGCAAACAAGAACCAGAAGAACAAGAAAACCAATATAAGCGCGTATCCAACAAAACAAAACAAAACAAGCGCAAATTTTCGGCCAACTAGCCTTTGTCAAGCGCGAACGCACGGTCACAAGCAGATCACAAACAGATCACAGACACCAAACAATGGATAATAAAAACGGGTCCAGGGAAGTTTTTAGTCCCGTTTTTATTATCCATTGTTTGGTGTCTGTGATTTGTTTGTGACCGTGCGTTCGCGCTTGACAAAGGCTAGTTAGCCGAAAATTTGCGCTTGTTTTGTTTTGTTTTGTTGGATACGCGCTTATATTGGTTTTCTTGTTCTTCTGGTTCTTATTGTTTTTGTTTTTATACATTATTTGCATATCTACAGTGTTTTCTGTGTGCATGTCTTTCAATGACGATTTGAACATTTTCATTACGTTTTTTTTTAATATGTGACAGTGGCTTGGTGGTACATACGCATGGGGAGTGTATCTGCTTGTTGCTTGGTCATAAAATATATAAATAAACGCTCGGTGTAGTCACATTTTTCAATGTGCCAAGGTAATACAAACATATAAAGAAGCGTTTGGTGTACTCTGCCTTTCTCCTTTGCTTTCTGTCATTTCTTCCTGTCATATTTTGCCTTACTGGCCATTACCTGTATGTGTTCTGTAATGTCTTGTACACTTTCTGTCATTTTCTTCCTGTCATATGTTTCGAGCTGTACTTGGTCATCTCTGATTGCTACGCATTCCTGTATGTGTTCTGTAAAGTCTTATACACTTTCTGTCATTTCTTCCTGTCATATTTTGCCTTACTGGTCCATTCACCTGTATGTGTTCTGTAATGTCTTTACACTTTCTGTCATTTCTTCCTGTCATATTTTGCCTTACTGGCCATTCACCTGTATGTGTTCTGTAATGTCTTGTACACTTTCTGTCATTTCTTCCTGTCATATTTTGCCTTACTGGTCCATTCACCTGTATGTGTTCTGTAAAGTCTTTACACTTTCTGTCATTTCTTCCTGTCATATTTTGCCTTACTGGTCCATTCACCTGTACGTGTTCTGTAAAGTCTTGTACACTTTCTGTCATTTCTTCCTGTCATATTTTGCCTTACTGGTCCATTCACCTGTAGTGTTCTGTAATGTCTTGTACACTTTCTGTCATTTCTTCCTGTCATATTTTGCCTTACTGGTCCATTCACCTGTATGTGTTCTGTAATGTCTTGTACACTTTCTGTCATTTCTTCCTGTCATATTTTGCCTTACTGGTTCACACTTCAACCTTTGTAATGTGTTGCCTTGTTAAAGTCTGTATACACTTTCTGTCATTTCTTCCTGTCATATTTTGCCTTACTGGTCCATTCACCTGTATGTGTTCTGTAAAGTCTTATACACTTTCTGTCATTTCTTCCTGTCATATTTTGCCTTACTGGTCCATTCTGTAAAGTTTTATACACTTTCTGTTGGGACTGATGATTGGATGCATGTATTAACTGCAGTTTTAGTTCTTAGGAAATAATGTGCAAATGTAATTTTAGGTGATTTAGGCCAGTTTATATATCTTTAGTGTCTGTAGTTAGTTTACATCTGTGTTCAGGTATTTTGCATGTTTTTGTATCAAACCCTATGGTGATTAATTGAACAGAATGGTCAAACCCTATGGTGATTGATTGAACAAATGGTCAAACCCTATGGTGATTATTGAACAGAATGGTCAAACCCTATGGTGATTAATTGAACAGAATGGTCAAACCCTATGGTGATTGAATGAACAGAATGGACAAACCCTATGGTGATTAATTGAACACAATGGTCAAACCCTATGGTGATTAATTGAACACAATGGTCAACGCAGGTGATTGATATGACAGTAATTGTTTCAACTTTTGTGTTGATTTCTTCCAACAAGAGCTGTTGCAATTTTTGTGATTATAGTGAGAGAATGGTCAACTTTGTGATTAATTGAACAATGTGCTAAAGCCCTGACTGTGTGATTATATGTGAAACCGAATGGTCAAACCCTTAGCTATTGATTGAACAGTGGTAAGCCCTATGTGATTGTTAGGGGAACCTGAGATTGGACAGAACCCTATGTGTGGATGTAATTGAAGCAGTGGTCATAACCCTACTATGGTTGATTTTGTGATGATAACCGGAATGTGTCAAACCCTATGGTGATTGGATGGGTAACGAATGGTCATAAGCCCTGATGTTGTGTCTGTTTGATGAAGCCCGACATGGTCAAACCCTATGGTGATTAATGTGATACACCTAGATGGTCACTTTGAAGGGATGCCGTAGATCATTGCTTTGTGATGTATTACCTTGATCTTTTGTTGTTTGATTTCTTTCAGTACAATGTGAGCTATTGTGTCTGTTTTGTGATGGGTATAGCCCTGACTATGTGCTGTTTTATGAGGGTATAAGCACCTTGGTATGTTTATGGAGCCGTAGCAGCTTTGTGAGATAGTCTCTGTTTGCTGGTATAGCCTGATGGCCCTCTGCTTTATCGATAAATCTGGTTATAGCCGTGTGAGCTAGTCCTTTGTCTGTCCAGGTAAGGCCCAATGGCCATCTTCCTTGTGTCTGCTTGAAGGGTCTTCGCCAGGTGTTTTTCAGCCGTCCTGTCTTGTTCTGCCATTGGGGATTCCATGTCAGGGCCTGTGTGGTGATACATGACGATGTTTTTTGTAGCTGTGTGTCGGATTTCAGCGTTAACGTTTTATTGATCTGTTCCTTAAGACATGCGTGTCACGTTGCATCTCAAGCAAGAACACGGACCTCATGGCAACCATCTTTCAAGGAAAAAAATAGCGGCAAAAAGAAAGAAAAGGGCAGACCCCCAATCTCATACATCGAGAACATATCCAACATCAGTGGCCTAAATCTTAAAAAATATATCCACAAAAGTCAAGACAGAGCGGCCTGGAGGAAGATGGTGGTGTCCAGGTGTGCAGCGGCCAACACCGAATCCTGTGACGCCGAGCAGGTGAGACAGGTGAAGGTGGGGGGCTGATCCATCTCCTCCACCTTTTTCTTTGGGGTTCAAGATCTGCTTGGCAGCTGATGCGTTAAGATCTGGCCGGTGAATCTGGAAGTTTCTTGTCAAACAGCTTTCGATGAAATCTGCATTCTGTTGTGTGTAGTTTTGTCATCCTGCAAGTTCAGGCACCACACAGCAGTACTGACCTTCACGTTGGGTTGAAAAGCCGAATTTTGGTTTATTTGTACAAGCACTGTGAAGTTCCAGATGTTCTTGGGCTTAAATATTAGAGATTGGTACTTGATAAATAACATCTCATTCATGTGGCAAAAATCCGTTCTATTTGTAATATTAATGGTCTGAAATGTAAGCTTTTTTCTGGGGTCACATTTTGTATCCTGTTTCAGTTTTGGGCTTTTTTTTTTATCGTAATCATCTCCGTTGAGAATGATTTGTAAAGTTGATTGACCATTCCCTTCTGTGTTTGTTAAAAGAAATATCCATTAAACTGGGCTGAAGCTTGATGAAGACAGTGTCACACCATCGCCGCCATTTGCTTGCCACTGACTCAATGCGTTTGATTTTTTCAAACAAGGAAATTGACACAAGAAGAAAACACAGTACAGTACATACAACCCCATTGCGCACGGAAGCGATCAGTATCACAGAGTACGACAAAGCTTTTGGCAGTCTCCCTATCCATGTCTGTGCTTCTTACTTCATGATCTAGTATATTCGCGCCCCCCCCCCCCCCCTCAAAAAGTAGGGTGCAAACGACTTAAACTTCCAGGGTACAAGCGAGATTAGGAAAATATAGGGTCAAGGAGAAGCGTATGATCGAAAAGAGAGAGAAAGAGAGAGAAGAGAGAGAGACAGAGAAGAGAGAGAGAGAGACAGAGAAGAGACAGAGAGAGAGAGAGAGAGAGAGGAGAGAGAGAGAGAGAGAGAGAAAGAACCAACAAAGAAAGTAAACAAACAAGCCAAAAATGAGGTCGGTCGCACACGATCCAGGAAAAACATGAGAGTCTGTATGACTTAGGGGCCATAGTCCAATTTGCGTGACTTAAAACAGAACAAAACCTGATCCCAAGAACAAAACAATTTAGCAAGCAAGCAAGCAAGCAAGCAAGCAAGCAAGAAAGCAAGCAAGCAAGCAAGCGATTAAACAATCAAACAAACAAACAAACAAACAAACAAACATACCAACCAACCAACCAACCAACCAACCAAACAAACAAACAAACAAACAAACAAACAAACAAACATACCCACACCAACCAACCAACCAACCAACCAACCAACAAACAACAAACACCCACACCAATCACCAACCAACCAACCAACCAACCAACCAACCAACCAACCGACCGACCAACTAACCAACCAACCAACCAACCAACACCAACTACCAACCAACCAACCAACCAATACCAACCAACCAACCAACCACCAACCAACCAAAATAAACAAACAAACCGGTGCACACGATATAGGAGAAATGCCAGAGTAAGCGTGCACTTGTGGAAAATGTCAAGGTGCCTAGGATTTAAGGAAATGTCAGGGTCGCGTGCATACGACCTTGGGGAAATGTCAGGTTGCACGGTGGTCGCTGAGAAGAGTAATGGCCATTCTTAACTTAAGCATGGTTGATCTCAAACGAACTCTTTCTCATTATTAATGCATAAACCAGTGTATGCTTTAACTGAGGTTATTATTTAGTCAGTTTCATAATTTTTGCTTCATTTAAAATAAAAGTGTTCTCCAATTATTTCAGACTTTTGTCGAAAATATTTCCTTTTTTTTCCTTCGTTGTCTTTTTTTCTTTCTTCTTGTCTGTCTTTCGTTCTTTGCTTACCGAAACCAACGAACTTTTGTACTTCTTAAAAGCAATCTTTGCTTATAAGAAGCAGCGATCTTTTTCTTTTCTGTTTTCTTTGCTTCTCTTTCTTTTTTTCTAACATGTCTATATCTTCTGACGGACTTGCAGGTGGCTGTGGATAGACAGGATGGAAGATGTGCTTGCGGTAACAAGGGATAAATGCTTATGGGGGGCCATGATCACCAAGGCCATGTGGCAGGGCACTTGATGATGATGATGATGTCTTCTATCTCTCTCCTATGACGTTACCCTCACACATCCACATCCACATCCACCGAAACTGAGGTCACTATGACAGCAGGGCATGAAGGACCACAGAATCTGGAACAGTTTTTCACATTGGTTTGGTGATGAAAATAAGGATGATAGTGATGGTACTATGGAGTTCCATGTGGAATTTAGACTGCCTGACAGAACTGTACTCTAATACACTCTGGAGTCAACCAGGCCCGAGAGATGCAGACTGCCTGACAGAAGTGTACTCTATAATTACTTTCACAATACATCCTGGAGTCAGCCATGCAGACACATGACAGGGCTGTTCTCTATAATTACTTTCACAATATATCCTGGAGTCACCCAGGCCCGAGAGATGCAGACACCTGACAGGGCTGTACTCTATAATTAGTGTCACAAAACCATCCGGAGACCAACCAGGCCCGATAAATACAGCACGACACGACACTTGCTGTGTTGGTCGGGAAACATGAATTTGGAGTTTGGAGTTTGTTCAAGAGAAATTCATTGCGCTCGGACAGTTCCTTATGTGTTCCACCAAAATCTGCCAGCGATTACCTGGCAGACTCCCCGAGTTTGCGTAAACCCTATGTGCTGGCATGGTCTTAACATGGGGAGGAGATCCAGAAACACTAAGCTGACACCACCAGAATGATGGATGGAATCATTATGATGGGCAGCCAATAGTTTTTGTTGTTGAACTTCAGATATCAGATCTCTAGTCTTCGGCTCTATCAGAAAAACATAAACAAACCAAATCAAACCAAAACAAACAAACACCCCCCCAACCAAACAAAAACAAACACAAACAAACAAAACAAAAACAAAAACAAACGAAAAAAACCAAACCAACCAAAAAACAACAACACCAACCAACCAACCAACCAACCAACCAACCAACCAACCAACCAACCAACCAACCAACCAACCAAACAAATATAAAACAAACAACCAAAAGAAGCAAGCAAAATATGAGCAACATCTCAATGACATACGTAAAGTGGATGAGGCCTAACACCACGGTCCTAGTTTTTACTATGGTAGAGCCGGCTGGATTTGAGAAATCCTACAACCGAGTTAAGAATTAAAAGGGCTTTGAACCCTAGGCCTTCCCTTCAGTGGTCCCTTGTACTAACCATTCTCACATTGACTGGTGTAGAGACTAGACTTTGTATATTTTAATGTAAAAAGATTTTAAAATGACATTTTCTTGACAACGTTTCTTACATCCAGATTTTAAAATGACATTTTCTTGACAACGTTTCTTACATCCTATATTGGTTATCTTTGAATTATTGATTTGTTGACATACTTATTTATCTGTCTTCCGGATGTTATATCTCTGTTATGTTGATAAATGATCATAGCAATCGTATCGTCTTTGTAATGATACTGATGTTGCTGCTGTTAATATGGTGCTCTATTGTATTGCTTTTTTCTTCATTCTATATTTCAACATCTGTCTTTATTGTCTGTATTAGTTGAATTATTTTTTATCGTCTTTAAATCCAGGAAAACGAAAAAGACCTGCAAAACCTTGGGATACATACAGTACAAAAGGGCTGGAGCTAAACAGCAAGAAGATTGAAGTCATAGCAATCAGTAAACGGACAAGAAATCCCCTCATACAAAATAACAGCAAATGGCACAACATTGAGACAGGTTGATAATTTTAAATATCTGTGAACGGTCATCTCACCAGACGGTAGATGCACATCAGAAATAGCCAGCAGATTCGGCCAAGCCAAAACAGCTTTCGAGAAGATGAAAAGCGTTTTTACCCACAAATGCATATCACTAAACATCAGGAAGAGAGCTCCTGAATGTTATATAGAACCAATACTGTTGTACAGTTGTGAGGCGTGAAGTCAACACGCAAAGCCAGAACAAAATTGAGGCAACTGAAATATAGCTTCTAAGAAGAATGTTGAGAATTCCATGGACAACAACAACAACAACAACAACAAAAACAACAAAAAACCAAACCAAACCAAACCAAACCAACCAGACAGTCTTGAATGAGACAGACACAAGAAGATAATTACTAAAGAAGATTAGGAAAAGACAAGTAACATTTATAG
>JAPXFY010000019.1:71350360-71360360 GCA_030674185.1 Monoplex corrugatus
CACATAATTGCTGTCAAATTGGGGGTGGAACGTGTATGGAATTGTTCGAGTGCGACAAATTCCTCTTGAACAAATGAGAAAAAAAATGCTCCCTTCAATTTACTACTTGTTTCGTTAAAGTAACAGCTTAAAACCTAGACATGATTTTAACCATGCCACCTGCACCTATCTACCAACTGCAAAATTACCCTGTGCTCCTCACCTATCACAGCTTTCTACAGACTGGTGATAGGTGAGAGTCACAGGGTTAGTTTGCTCTCGATGACAAGAAGGTGCTGTGACAGGCTGAGAGTCAAGTTAGACCATAAGAATTCTTGCCGCATAATTTTCAGTAAATTTGGATAGTGCCATTTCCATACTTTTCACAGAAAGAATTTTTTTTTTTTAACAAGTATCTTTGGTTTTCTGCTTAGAAGTTTGATGATAAATTTCTCCGTTCGGAATAATTTGCAGATTGGTTGTTTTTCATCTTCCGTTTTTCCGATAACACAGAAATGTGCTACATAACTGAAAAAGGAAGCAGGTTTGGGTGACACATCAACATCATTAAGTTCTGTACATTCACAAACTTTGTGGCAGAGTGGGGCGTTCGTATCACATAACAAGAACAAGAACAAGAACAAGAACAAAAACAAGAACAAGAACAAGAACGAGAACAAGAACAAGAACAAGAACAGAAACGAGAACAAAAACAGAAACGAGAACAAAACCAAGAACAAGAATAAGAACAAAAACGAGGACAAGGACCAAAACGAAACAAAAACAAAAACAAAGCAAGAACAAGAACAAGAACAAGAACAAAAACGAGAACAAGAATAAGAAGAATAAGAAAAATAAGAAGAGCAGAAACAAGACCAAGAACAACAGATCAAGAACAAGACCAAGGACAAGAACAGCAAGAACAAAAACAAAACCAGACCTAGACCTAGCAGTAGAACAAGACTAAGGCCATGAACAAGGGTAGAAGGGTAGCTTCTGTGACAGAGCTAGTTACCACAGAGAATGCAAGGGCTGGTTTCTGTCTATCTGTCACAGAATATGACAAAGCAAATAACCAGTCTACAGAATGTGACAGAGCTGGTTACCAGTTTGTCTACCACAGAGAGTGACGGCTGTTACCAGTCTGTTTACCGACAGAGAGTGCACGGATGCGGTTAGTACCAGTCTGTTTACCACAGAGTGACGGAGCTGGTTACCAGTCTGTTTACCACAGAGAGTGACGGAGCTAGTTACCAGTCTGTTTACCACAGAGAGTGACGGACTGGTTACCAGTCTGTTTACCACAGAGAGTGACGGATCTGGTTACCAGTCTGTTTACCACAGAGAGTGACGGATCTGGTTACAGTCTGTTTACCACAGAGAGTGACGGATCTGGTTACCAGTCTGTCTACCACAGAGAGTGACGGATCTGGTTACCAGTCTGTTTACCACAGAAGTGACGGATCTAGTTACCAGTCTGTTTACCACAGAGAGTGACAGAGCTGGTTACCAGTCTGTTTAACACAGAGAGTGACAGAGCTGGTTACCAGTCTGTTTAACACAGAGAGTGACGGAGCTGGTTACCAGTCTGTTTAACACAGAGAGTGACGGAGCTGGTTACCAGTCTGTTTAACACAGAGATGACAGAGCTGGTTACCAGTCTGTTTACCACAGAGAGTGACGGAGCTGGTTACCAGTCTGTTTACCACAGAGAGTGACGGATCTGGTTACCAGTCTGTTTACCACAGAGAGTGACGGAGCTAGTTACCAGTCTGTTTACCACAGAGAGTGACGGAGCTGGTTACCAGTCTGTTTACCACAGAGAGTGACGAGCGGTTACCAGTCTGTTACACAGAGATGACGGAGTGGTTACCAGTCTGTTTACCACAGAGAGTGACGGAGCTGGTTACCAGTCTGTTTATCAAAGAGAGTGACGGAGCTAGTTTTTAACCTATCTACCCAACTGTATGGCTTTACCCAGTATCCTTTCTCACCCTCCTTCATCCAGTTTCTACCAAACGGATCCACGAAAACCGCCCATACAGTGCAACAGAGAGGAAGACAAGTAACTCAATCGCTTCACAATCAAACAAAACCTTTTCAGTCTGTGCGGACCTGCGCTTGGACATGTGTAATATCCGGTAGGCTAATGGACTTCCGGTGGCGTCAGTCAATATTTTGTCGCTCTTATGGATGCGTGAACTGGGGGCCATTCTGTGAGCAAGCGCGCGGAACGTCTATGGGTCTTTTGATGCGCCGACAATGGAAAACAAAAGCACGAAGCATAAGCCAGGCGCTAGGATACTATAGAGAACGTTGGGTATTGATGTCCTCTTTTCTTCTCGTGTAGGTGTGGAAGCTCTGTACGGTGTGGTGTTGGCTGTGTGTTGTAAACGATAGGGAGCTGGGGAAAAAACAAGAACACACTTCTAGAATCTAAAACAAGTGTGACTGCCCGCGTTCAAGCAAACAGGAACCAGAAAAACACGAAACTAGAATCAGAACACGTATTTAATACAACAAGACAAGACAGGTGCAAATTTCAGGCCAACTGGCCTTTGTCAAGTATGAATGTACAATCACGAACAAACACCAAATATAAATTAGGAGAAAAAGACAAACTTCCCTGCTGCTTCGTCCAGTGGGAGAAGAGGACACTCTTTTTCTCCTAATTTAAATATTTGGTGTCTGCTTGTGATCTTACATTCACGCTTGTCAAAGGCCTGTTGGCCGATCATTTGCGCCTGTCTTGTCTGGTTGTATTGAATACACGTTCTGATTCTGTTTTCGTGTTTTCTGGTTCCTGTTTGCTTAAACGCGGGCAGTTACCTTTGTTTTGGATTTAGTTTCCTGTGTTGTACTAATGCTCATAAACATATTTTCCAGGGACTGTTTGTTCCCAGGTTTTCTAGCATTTAGAACGAGAATATGAAAGAGTAGGCTATCATCCTTTGTTAAAATATAGTAGTATACCCTTGATCTTTTGTCGTTTTTCTGCTTCCTTCTAGAATCTGTTCACATGAGATTTTATCAGGAAGTAGACTTGTAGAATCTGTTATCAATAGATTTTGGCGGGAAGAGTGCTTGTAGAGTCTATTCACAATAGAACTCAGAAGTAGGGTGTACTTGTAGATTTTTTTCACATGAGATTTTAGCAGGAGGCATATTTGTAGAGTCTATTCACAATAGATTTCAGAAATAAAAGTATATTTCCAGAATCTGTTCATGTAAGATTTTAACAGAGAAATATATTTGCAGAATATGCTCACATGAGATTTTAGCAAGAAAGGATATTTACATGATATGTTCACGTGAGATTTTAGCAAAAAAGTGTACTTGTAGAATTCGTTCACGTGAGATTTTGACATGGAAGTACACTTGTAAAATGTGTCCAGGCGAGATTTTATCAAGAAAGTTTGCTTGTAGAATTTCTTCACATGAGCTTTGGGCAACACAGTATACTTGTGGAATCTTTCACACACAAAAAAAAAAAAAAAAAAAAAAAAAAATTATCGAGAAAACGTAAAACCTATGTCGCATGAAATTCTACCAAGAAATTATATTTGTAGAATTTGTTCACATGAAAGTGTGTCAAGAAGTTACAATTTTTAGAATATGTTCACTTGAGATTCAGTAAAAAAAAAAAAATATTTATAGAATCTTTTCCCAAAAGATTTTAGCCTGAAGTATACCCATAGTATGTTCACATCAGGTATAAATATATTCCACGAGGACACTTTGTTGTTTGTTCACGTGTGCCGTTTTATCCAAAACAGACATCAGATATCCAGCTTCAGTCACTCCTGGTTTGAAGACTCGTCTTTTTGCAGTTGTAATCTTATGTGCTTGGTGAATGTGAGAGTGAGTGTGTGTGTGTGTGTGTGTGGGGGGGGTGTGAGTGTGTGTGAGTGAGTGAGTAAGTGTGTGTGTGTATGTGTGTGAGTGTGTGTGTGTGTGTATGTGAGAGAGAGAGAGAGAGAGAGAGAGAGACACACACACACACAGACAGAGAGACACACACAGACACACACACACACACAGACACACACACACACAGACAGAGAGACACACACACACACACACAGACACACACAGAACACACACAGACACACACACACACAGACAGAGAGACACACACACAGACAGAAAGAGAGACACACACACAGACAGAACACACACACACACACACACACACACACATATATACACACACACAGAGACACACACAGACACACACACACACAGACACAGACACACACAGACACACACACACACACACACACACACACACACACATAGGCACAGAGAGAGACAAAGCATATGTGTGTGTGTTGGTAGGGGGGTGGATGTCGTTAGTGTATTCGTACATGTGTGGGTGTGGATGAGAGCGCGTGCGCGCGCGCGCGCGCGTGTGTGTGAGAATGTGTGTGTGTGTATGTGTGAATGTGTGTGTGTGTGTATGTGTGTGAATGTGTGTGTGTGAATGTGTAGTGTGTATGTTGTATGTGTGTGTGTTGTGTGTGTGTGTGTGTGTGTGTGTATATGTTGTGTGTGTATGTGTGTGTATGTATGTGTGTGTGTTATGTGTGTGTTTATGTTGTGTGTGTTTGTTGTGTTGTGTGTTGTGTGTGTGTGTGTATGTGTGTGTGTTTGTATTGTGTGTATGTGTGTTGTGTGTGTTGTGTATGTGTGTGTGTATGTATGTATGTGTATGTGTGTATGTGTAGTGTGTGTTTTGTGTGTTGTTGTATGTGTGTTGTGTGTGTGTGTGTTTGTGGTGTGTGTTGGTGTGTGTGTTGTGTGTTGAAGCGCTTACAACTCTTATAAGATGAAGGGCTGTATTAAGAGTCATTATTCTTATTGTATTTAAGTCGGATACATTCATATTCAATCACTTGAAAACAGATTCAACACTAGTAGAATATGCATGTAATTAACCCTTTGATCTCCACACCCTGTCCACAGGCATTCTGCATTTCAACCTCACCAGCAAAGCAAACATTAACTTGACTCCCTCACCCTATCCATCAGCTTCCTGCAGGAAGCTGATGGATAGGGTGAGAGAGTCAAAAGGTGAAGTTTCGCAGTTGGTGGATAGGGTGTGGGAGTCAAAGGGTTAATGAATTTGGAATCAGGTTGATCACTGAAATAAGATGTTTGGTCAGTCAGAAATAACGAGAAACAAAACCCCAAACACCCACAGGCAGTTACTAAGACATAGTCATTGTATTAGTGTACCAAGCTTAACAACAATAGTTCTGTAAGATATCCAGTGTGTGAACAAGTTCAGTGTTAAAAAATAATTAAGATTTCATTCATTCATTCATTCATTCATTCATTCATTCATTCATTCATTCATTCATCTTTCATTCATTCAATCATTCATTCATTCATTCAATCATTCATTCATCATTCATTCATTCAATATTCATTCAATATTCATTCTCAATCATTCATTCGTTCGTCGTTCGTTCGTTCATTCATTCATTCATTCATTCATTCATCCATTCATCCATTCAATCAATCATTCATTCATTCATTCAATCAGTCATTCATTCGTTCGTTCGTTCGTTCGTTCGTTCATTCATTCATTCATTCATTCATTCATTCATTCATCCATTCATCCATTCAATCATTCATTCATTCATTCATTCAATCATTCATTCGTTCGTTCGTTCGTTCGTTCGTTCATTCATTCATTCATCCATTCATCCATTCAATCATTCATTCATTCATTCATTCATCCTTGTTCATTCATTCATTCATTCATTCACTCATTCACTCATTCAATCATTCATTCATTCATTCAATCAATCATTCATTCGTTCGTTCGTTCGTTTGTTCGTTCGTTCGTTCATTCATTCATTCATTCATTCATTCTTTATTCATCCATTCATCCATTCAATCATTCATTCATTCATTCGTTCGTTCGTTCATTCATTTATTCATTCATTCATCATTCATCATCATCCATTCAATCATTCATTCATTCATTCATCCTTGTTCAATCAATCATCCATTCATTCATTCATCCTTGTTCATTCATTCATTCATTCATCTATTTTATTCATCCCAAGCATTCGTTCATTTAGTTTTCAGAGAGTAAAATCTGTCCTTGCCTGTCTACCTCCTCATATCTGATAGTATCTCTCTGTCTCGCTGTCTGTCCCTTAATCGACCTATTTGTCTCTCTGTCTGTTTGCCTGTCTGTCTATCTGTCTGTCAGGGTTATCATATTTTCTAACGACTGAATTTTTTTGCACGTGGAATTAGTACTGTTTCCCCCTAGGGAAGTGTCGTCGCTATGGTAACCGAAGGTTCCCTGGGTCCTCATTCCCCTAGCTCTTATTGCAGACATTATCATTTATCGGTTATAATCTGATTTGGTAGGATGATGACTGGATCAGGAAATAAACTGTTTTCTTGTCTGCGGTCTTAAAGTTCACTCTAAGTACTTCAGTGCATTTTTTGTACGTGTTGACCCAACTTAAGAGAGAGAGAGAGAGAGAGAGAGAGAGAGAGAGATAAAGAAAGAGAGAATAGACAGAGATAGATAGAGAGAGAGACAGAGAGAGAGAGAGAGAGAGATAAAGAAAGAGAGATAGACAGAGAGATATA
The DNA here is from genome assembly GCA_030674185.1 of Monoplex corrugatus. Classification (NCBI taxonomy): domain Eukaryota; kingdom Metazoa; phylum Mollusca; class Gastropoda; order Littorinimorpha; family Ranellidae; genus Monoplex; species Monoplex corrugatus. Next base: position 71,356,958 of record JAPXFY010000019.1, read on the forward strand.
TAGATAGAGAGAGAGACAGACAGACAGACAGGCCGAGAGAGAGAGAGAGAGAGATAAAGAAAGAGAGATAGACAGAGAGATATATAGATAGAGAGAGACAGACAGACAGACAGGCCGAGAGAGAGAGAGATAAAGAAAGAGAGATAGACAGAGATAGATAGACAGAGAGAGAGAGAGAGATAAAGAAAGAGAGAGAGAGAGAGATAGATAAATACGAGAGAGAGACAGACATACAGACAGACAGAGAGAGAGAGAGAGAGAGAGAGACAGACAGACAGACAGAGACAGACAGTCAGACAAGACAGAGAGAGAGAGAGAGAGAGAGACAGACAGACAGTCAGAAAAAGAGACAGAGACACACTCACTCACACACATACACACGCACAGAGAGAGAGAGAGAAAGAGAGAGAGAGACAGAGAGAGAGAGACAGAGACAGTCACAGACACAGAGAGAGAGAGAGAGAGAGAAGAGAGAGAGAGAGAGAGAGAGAGAGAGAGAGAGAGAGAGAGAGAGAGAGAGATAAGCTGCCAAGAAACTTCAAACTGTACAAACCCTTTCGAGGCAAATCTTTGGTGGATCGTGCGTCTTTGAAAAGGAAATAAAAAAATAAAAATCTGATTCTAGTTATGAACTTGAAGGACCAGTATTAAAACGTGACGAACCAATGAAAGAACGATAAAAAGAGCGGTAGAGTACATTTTTCTTTTACACAAAAGGACGATGGAAGTTATGTCTTTTTCTTGAAGAAATCCTGAAAGTTTCATTGTTTTTGGTATCATTAGACAGTATGTCTTGCTCCCAATATCTCAAAATTGCCGACTTAATATTCTCTCGCTTGAAAAAAGCGAAATGGAATTCAAAAGTGTTAGATGACTAAGCGCAACAAAAACTTATGAGAAAAAGTAAAGAATAAAGAGAGAAATATTTGTAGCCAAAGGAGATGGAAAATAATAATAGCAGTCAGAATGACACGATGGCAGAAGTCATTTCTTCAGTGGGGAAAAACAGTATATATTAAGCTGCCGTGAAAAATGTACAATTTTGAGAAGACAATCCTTTCGCTGTCCACCCTAAAACGATATATTTATTTTTGTTTCTGTTACTTTTAAAAGACAAAAAAAAAAAAAAATCAAAGAATCCGGTTTTCTGTCAAACGTTACAGAACGATAAAAGTGCACAAGAATAGCGCGGAGTTGCATAACGACTATTCTGTGACTGGGATGCGAAAGAGTTTTAAATATCTTCATAGACTGAAAAACCGTCGTAAAAAGATGAGAACTCAAAGAAAGAAGACATAAATGATTCCAGTCGATAAACTGGCGGAAAAGGTTAAACTGTGTCTGCAGAAACAATAAGAAGAACTGAAACGACAAAATGTCAGGAACTGTTTCTGTAGTGCTTGAAAGAGATAATTACCAGCTGTTATGGACCCGTGCAATGTACAGAACTCGGAGAGACATTATTAACCCTCACTCTGTTACCTCTCAATTGATCGTCTTATTTTGGAATGATATATAAAGGAAAGTATGCTACCCACCAAGTATTGGAACAGAACATTTCATGGACATTTTTTTTTACAGAACACTCAGAATGAAAATGAGCACACAGACACACACACACACACACACAGACACACGCACACACACCACACACACACACACACACACACAACACACACACACACACACACACACACACACACACACACATACACAAAACCACCTACACTACACACGTGACAGATGCATAACTACAGTAATAGGTGTTCGAAGGGAAATCCTACAGCTTATATTGATTCTTAGGCCTACCCATAACTGTATATACCATTTCCCAAAATAACACTATTGCCGATCGAATATTATGTCACACAGACACGTAAAACATTCAGAAGTATTCACAGACTTTTGGAGACTGTCATAAAATTCTTTTGAGAGAGAGAGAGAGAGGAGAGAGAGAGAGAGAGAGAGAGAGAGAGAGAGAGAGAGAAGAGAGAGAGAAGACAGACAGACAGAGATAGAGAGACGAGAGACAGAGAGAGAGAGAGAGAGACAGACAGACAGACAGACAGACGGAGATAGAGAGACAGAGACAGACAGACAGAGAGAGAGAGAGAGAGAGAGAGAGACAGATAGACAGACAGAGACAGAGACAGACAGACAGACAGACAGAAAGACAGAGACAGACAGAGAGAGAGAGAGAAAGAGAGCACAAAAAGGAATCTACCTTATGAGGTGTCTTGGAACGGTTACACCATGTTTGAAAAGAAACACCACTGACCGAGATAACAAAATGGCAGATGCTATTTCTGCAATGCTGGAAAACAACACCTGTAATCTGCCATGGAACTTTCAGCTGTTCACATTCAAGAAATCACCTCTCTCATTGCCGTCTCGTAACCATTCAGTCCCTCACCTTGTACACCAACAGTCTAAGTTAGCTGGTAGATAGGGCGAGGGAGTTGTTCATTTTTTAAAGAAACGTGTAAACGGAGAGGAAACGAAAAACAAAATCTAGTTTGACATATGAACGCGGCAGACACGTGAAGGTGAGAGGAATTCCAGGATGAACTGAGTGTTTTACTGATGCCTACAATTAGCTGATGTACTGTTGCACCCAAATAACACGAAATTACCGACCGAATATTCTGTTACTGAAGAGCCAAAGGATTTTAAACTTGTTCATAGACAAGGAAAACGCGTAAAGCTTATGAAGAAAAAATCACAAAACAACACAAAAAATCATTCTTGTCTCTGCACTGCCTTGAAAAGGTTAAGCATTGACAAAACAAAAAAAAAAGACCGAGAAACTGAAAAATGACAAAATAACAGGAGCATTTTCTGCAGTATTGAAAAAAGATACATGCTGACAGTGAAACAGTGCAAATGGAGGAAGACATTCCTTTTGATGTTAGCATTTAAAAGATATTCTCAATTGTGAAGGAATGAATCCCCCAAAATTCTAGTTTGAGATTTTTTTTTGCCTTATGAAGGAAAGTGACCCCCCCAATTTTCATTTTTACATATGAAGACGACAGACCTATAAAAACCTGAAACATATTTGATTTTATCAAGATTTTGCGCTATATAAATATTGTAATTATTATTATTATATTATTACATATGACCATAGAAGAAGAACGCGTGTTTAGTTCACGAACCAAGACAGAATCAAAATGAATGCCAGCGTTCAAGCAAACAGGAGCCAGACAAACAAAATGGCGGTTAGCTGAAAATTCCCATCTGTCTTGTTTTGTAACATTCAGTACGCATTTTCATTCTATTCTTGTGTATTTCTGAAACGAGACAGACTTACGATATTCGGCCAACTGGCTTTTGTCAACCAAGATTCAAATAAAGAAACAAAAACGCTAGATTAATGGCAACAGGATAACACAATAAACCA
>JAPXFY010000019.1:71370360-71375360 GCA_030674185.1 Monoplex corrugatus
TCTATCGTTTCTTGTGACAGCACCAGCTGTGTAAGAAGACAGCAGATACTATTTATACAAAGCTGTTCCTGATTTGAGTAACGTTTGCCATTTCCTTTCTCACATAGTTGTTGATTTTTTTTGGGCCTACTGTTGTTATATGTACTATTGAACTATATGATTTAAGACACTGTTGATCAACTGCTAGAGATTCGTGCGTCTACTTCTAAGTTTATTGTTAATTTTCTTTCCAAATTCTGGTGTTTACCTATTTCTTTCTTTTTGATTATATAATTATTTATCATTTATTTGTTATTTAATTAATTATATCATTTTTTCACCGATTTTCGACATCTTCTGAATACTTAGTTATATTAACAAACTTGCAAACTTACCATTATCTGTTAAATCCATCCATACTAACTTCACTACTCTCTGCCGGTTTGATCGATCATGATAAAGAAGTGTACAAACCTTAAAGTAGACATACTTCAGTGGAACACTCGTTCCATTGTTAAAAATGTTCCTTACCTCAATAACTATCTCTCTTCTACAAATTTCCAGGTCTTACTGCTGCAGTCGCTAAATACAGACAAGAAGGCTTTGCCCAAATTATCAGGGTTTTATTATCCACCCATCTACAGCTCTATAAATGATGGTGGCCGAATTTTTACTGCAATATATATTCGTGAAGGACTAAACTATTCTGAAACAACGTCTCCAGTACCAAGATCTAATGCTTCTATTTCGTCATGTGCTGTAACTATAAAATTTTCTTCATCATTAGTCCTAAATATGGCCTCTATTTATTTACCAAGAGGCCCAGATTCTGAGAACACAGAATGGCTGAGACATTTTGAAGATCACCACGATAAATGGATCATTGGGGGTGACTTCAACGAGCATGCTCCGTTTTGGGAGAGGGACTGTACCCATGTAACCAGCAACAGGTTCATCGATAACCTTGTCGACTCAAATTTATGTCTACTTAATGATGGACGTGTTACCCGTATCCCTGACATACCATCCCATCGACCCACAGCGATAGATCTAACTTTAGTGTCACCATCACTAGCAGTAAACGCCACATGGAAAACAGCTGTAGACTCTTTAGGATCAGATCATATCCCCATAATTCTCAGCCTAAACCATAGTCCTGAAACAGAAAATATCTTACAAGATAGCACAATATTACATGAAAGTCTACCACGATTTAATTATAAAGAAGCGGACTGGACCAAATTTAAAGAAATCCTTCATAATACAAAAATAGATCTATCTGATACCGCCAACATAGACAACCTGTATACATTTTTCTGTGACTCACTTTTAAGTGCTGCCAACATTTCAATCCCAAAATTAAAGGCATCAAACACAGGAAAACATCGCGGAAATGCTTGGTGGAATAAGGATTGTGAAAAAGCAGTTAACGAAAAGAGAAAAAAATTTAAAACATACATACACAATCGGACACCTGAAAATCATAGAGCGATGAAAAGTGCCAACATAAACTGTAACAGAATCATAGAACAAGCCAAAGAACTGTATTGGACGACATTTTGTAAGTCTGAAATAAATAATCACAAAGACATGCATAAAATTTGGGAGAAACTAAAAGTAATGAAAAATGGGATCAGTTTGCCATCATTTCCGATAAAACTAGCCAATAATCCTTTCCCAAGCTCGTTGGAAAAGGCAGAAGCTTTTGCAGATTTGTTTGCTGAAGTATGCCATACTGACGGCCTTCCTGTTTCCAGTCAAAATCATAGGGAACGAGAAGAACAGACAGAAGTTTATAAGGACCCTCCCCCAGATAATACACACTACATGAACGCATCAATTACACTTCAAGAATTAAAAGATGCCATCAAGTCTATCTCAAATAAAAAAGCGTCAGTAGGATTAGATGCCATTTCTAATCAGATGTTGAAAAATTTACCCGAAAATTTTGTAATCTTGCTTCATACTATCTTTAAAAAATGTTGGAATAGTAGCAAAATACCCGACTATTGGAAACAAACAATAGTGGTTCCTATCCCAAAACCGGGTAAATGTAACACTGATCTGAAAAACTATAGGCCAATTGCACTAACTTCTCACGTCTGTAAACTGATGGAGAAAATTATTGTACAGCGGTTGCTACACTATTGTGAAAAAAATACCATTATACCTGTCAATCAGGCTGGTTTTCGAAAAGGCAGGTCAACAGTGGAACTCTTAACTAAACTAACCACTGACATAAAGGGACAATTTGCAAGACGTAAATGTATATTGGCCACATTTTTTGATATAACCAAAGCATACGACCAAGTGTGGCACTCCCGATTACTATTTAAATTAAAAAGCATAGGACTAACAGGTCGCGTTTATAACTACGTGAAGTGTCTGTTGGAAAACCGAGTAATTCAAACCAGAATTGGAAACGTGTATTCAACAAAACGAACCCTTCAGATGGGTATCCCACAGGGATCAGTTTTAGCACCCCTCCTCTTTGTGATACTAATGAATGACTTACCAAGTAGAATATCTAAAGTTGTCACTTTAGTCCAGTATGCTGATGATCTATGCATGTGGATGCCGGTAAACATGAAGAAAAACACTCCTTCTCGCAGTATCAACTATGCACGCAAACTTTATCAATTAGAACTTGACAAAACAGCACAATACATGGCAGAAAATGGGCTCCATCTATCTACGGAGAAGACAAAGATAATTTTATTTAATAGTGGGTCTAACCCGGACAAAATGCCCACCTTTAAACTAGGAGATTCCGTTCTTCAGTATAACCAGTCTATTAAATTCTTGGGTGTTTTCTTTACAGCAAAATTGTCATGGAATCTGCATATCGACTACTTACTCACAAAAGCCCAAAAGAGTCTAAATTTTTTGAAAATAGTGTGCAAGCAACCATGGGGACATGATCCATCAACACTTGTACATTTATGTAAATCTCTCATTAGATCTAAACTAACATATGCCCAGGAAATATTCTTTAGCGCACCGAGACACTTACTGCAAAAACTACAAAGTACAGAATGCAAAAGTTTTAAACTTGCCCTTGGTCTTCCGATGCATGCTTCCAATCTCCGAACATACGGTGAGATTAATATGTTGCCGCTTGATGAACAAAGGAAACTCGTCTCTACCAAATTTCTGTTAAGGAATACCACCGTTGAAAATGTTTTGAGACCTGATATAACTTTAAGATCAGACATTGATTTTCCGAAACGAGCTAGATCAATATCTTCACAGGCCACACTTGCAACGTATACACACGACATCATGAATGGCTCTGGAATTGATCTAGAAGCGGATCCTATATCTATAAGACCTTCGTTTTCACCAGTACCCAGTTGGGAACTCTTAAGAGCAAACTTTGACATACACCACACTGATTTAAAGAAAGAAGATAATATCAACTTATTAGCGAGTCGAGTTAAATGTCACATTGAACACTTTTATCCCAATCATTTAAAAATCTACACAGATGGATCATTAATTGAGAAAAAAGCAGGTTCTGCGTTTTTAATACCAGCTCTTAAAATAGAGAAATCTTTCCATATTGGCCCCAACAAATCAATATTTACAGCTGAACTCTTTGCAATACTGATGGCTTTGAATTACTTAGTAAGCTATCCTCGGAATATATCACAAATCCTTTTCTGCGTTGATTCGAAATCAGTGCTTCAGGCTCTTGAACTAATGAAGTTAGACACTAGATCTGAAATGGTAATAGAAATTAGCCATTTAATTCATTTCTTATCCTTAAGAGGCACTGATCTTACTTTCTGCTGGATACCATCTCATTGTTCGTTTCATCATAACGATGTGGTTGACAGGGCCGCCAAACGAGGAGCTAAGGGTTCACCAGAATCAAACAACATAAAGCTTTCTCTCTCCTTGAATGAATCTTATAACTTAGTGGATGCCTATGTTTGGAAACTGTTTCAAGATAATCAGAAAAAGTACAATACAAATAGCATGAATATTATAATCAGCAAAATAAGTAAACAGTTTACCATAAATAGAACTATGCAGTCCCTTATGTATAGGTGGAAACTCGATGCATTCAAAACAAAGTACACCAGAAATATTGTCTGTCTTTGTGGACAGAAAATAACGACCAGTCATTTACTTTCTTGCATTACTATAAAGCGACTCATTCCGGTACTTTCTACTCACACAATTTCCGACATATTTGAATCATCATTATTAACATACGAATTTTTTGTTAGCCTGTCAAAAAGTCCAATAGTTCAATATTTGTAATTCGTTCATCTTCTTGTTCATGGTTACAGTTAGCTAGTTAATTGTAAATATTTGTTGTAGTATGCTACTTCATTTGTTATGTTTACGCTCCCCTCTGACATTTGCCTTGTCCCAGCCCGAATATGTTTTTTGCTGCTCGAGTGGGCTGTAAGTGATATGAATTTGAACTTAAATTTCATTTATTTTTTAACCATGACTAACTACACATAAACATTTGCATTTGCTCTTCTGGTTTCTATTCCCCTTCCCCACATCGCTTTTTTTTACATACTTAATTTTTCATTTATTCAATTGTTTATTTACTTATTTATTTATTTATCATTATTCTCATTGTTATTATCATTTATTATTTTTTATTTATTTATTTCTTTTTTGTTTTGTTTTTTGTTTTTTTGTTTTTGTTTTGTTTTTTTGTTTATTTGTCTAAAATCACTTAAGTGAATAGACATTAAACCAATGACCACCACACACACACTCACACACACACACCGACACCCCCCCCCCCAAACACACACACCTCAAAACAAAACACAATAAAACTAAAGCTTACGAATCAGAAGGAACTCTACACGCACTAACACCAAAAACAATGCCACATGATAGAGAAATACCTATGGCACAGAACACAACGTAACACAAACCAAACCAGTCAGCTCCACACAGTACCATGTCTGTGCTGCTAATGTTTTTATTTGTGTACCCCATTGTCAGTGTGTGGGCGAGGAGGGGATATAGAATAGGGGGGAGGGGGA
>JAPXFY010000019.1:71382860-71385360 GCA_030674185.1 Monoplex corrugatus
TACAGCAACCTGCACAGTGTGATACAGCAGACATATACAGCAACCTGCACAGTGTGATACAGCAGACATATATACCACATGAACAAATAACACCTGCACAGTGTGATACAGCAGACATATACAGCAACTACACTGCACAGTGTGATACAACAGACATATACAGCAACACTGCACAGTGTGATACAGCAGACATATACAGCAACTACACCTGCACAGTGTGATACAACAGACATATACAGCAACCTAACACCTGCACAGTGTGATACAAACAGACATATACAGCAACCTGCACAGTGTGATACACAGACATATACAGCAACCCTGCACAGTGTGATACAACAGACATATACAGCAACCTAACACCTGCACAGTGTGATACACAGACATATACAGCAACCTGCACAGTGTGATACAACAGACATATACAGCAACCTACCTGCAGTGTGATACACAGACATATACAGCAACCTGCACAGTGTGATACAACAGACATATACAGCAACCTAACACCTGCACAGTGTGATACAACAGACATATACAGCAACTACACCTGCACAGTGTGATACAACAGACATATACAGCAACCTGCACGTGTGATACACAGACTCAGCAACTACATGCCGTGTGATACACAGACTATACACAACCTGCACAGTGTGATACAGCATACATATAACAACCTGCACAGTGTGATACAGCAGACATATACAGCAACCTAAACCTGCACAGTGTGATACAGCAGACATATACAGCATAACCTGCACAGTGTGATACAACAGACATATACAGCCAACCTGCACAGTGTGATACAGCAGACATATACAGCAACCTAACACCTGCACAGTGTGATACAGCAGACATATACAGCAACCTAACACTGCACAGTGTGATACAACAGACATATACAGCAACCTGCACAGTGTGATACAACAGACATATACAGCAACCTGCACAGTGTGATACACAGACATATACAAAACCTGCACAGTGTGATACAACAGACATATACAGCAACCTAACACCTGCACATGTGTGATTACAGCAACTGACAGTGTGATCAACAGACAATACAGCACCTAACACCTGCACAGTTGTGATACAACAGACATATACAGCAACCTAACACCTGCACAGTGTGATACAACAGACATATACAGCAACCTAACACCTGCACAGTGTGATACAACAGACATATACAGCAACTAACACTGCACAGTGTGATACAACAGACATATACAGCAACCTAACACTGCACAGTGTGATACAACAGACATATACAGCAACCTAACATGCACAGTGTGATACAACAGATATACAGCAACGATTTACAGTACAACCTGCACAGTGTGATACAGAAGACATTAAGCAACCTAAACTGACAGTGTGATACACAGACATATACAGCACTCCCTGCACAGTGTGATACAGCAGACTATAAGCAACTGCACAGTGATACAAAGACATATCAGCAACGCTAACTGCACAGTGTGTACAGAGCAATCAGCATATAAATCCAGTTGTGAACAGAGATATAGAAACTGAATGTGATACAAATACATATCGCAACCCTGCACAGTGTGATACAGAGACATTGTACAGCAACTAAACTGACAATGTGCAACGTCGCAACCTTGCCAGGGATACAACAGAATATAAGCAATCCTGACAGTGTGATAACAAATGCAATACCTCAGTGTGATACACAGACTATTACGCAACTAACACCTGCACAGTGTGATACAACAGACATATACAGCAACCTAACACCTGCACAGTGTGATACAAAGACATGAGAACAAACTGCACAGTGTGATACACAGACATATACAGCAACCTAACCTGCACAGTGTGATACAACAGACATATACAGCAACCTAACACCTGCACAGTGTGATACAACAGACATATACAGCAAACTAACACCTGCACAGTGTGATACAACAGACATATACAGCAACCTAACACCTGCACAGTGTGATACAACAGACATGTACAGCAACCTAACACCTGCACAGTGTGATACAACAGACATATACAGCAACCTAACACCTGCACGTGTGATACAACAGACATGTACAGCAACCTAACACCTGCACAGTGTGATACAACAGACATGTACAGCAACTAACCTGCACAGTGTGATACAACAGACATATACAGCAACCTAACACCTGCACAGTGTGATACAACAGACATGTACAGCAACCTAAACACCTGCACAGTGTGATACACAGACATATACAGCAACCTAACACCTGCACTGTGTGATACAACAGACATATACAGCAACCTAACACCTGCACAGTGTGATACAACAGACATATACAGCAACCTAACACCTGCACAGTGTGATACAACAGACATTTTACAGCAACCTAACACCTGCACAGTGTGATACAACAGACATGTACAGCAACCTAAACCTGACAGTGTGATACAACAGACATATACAGCAACAACACTGCACAGTGTGATACAACAGACATATACAGAACCTAAC
>JAPXFY010000019.1:71390360-71402860 GCA_030674185.1 Monoplex corrugatus
GACGGATAAAACAAACCTGATTAATTAAATGAGTATGATCAGTATGTATTACATATGCTTTACAATAACAGATGGTAAAACAAACACCATTCTCTCTCTATCCGAATCAGCCCCCCCTCCCAGGTCATTTTAATATTTAGTCTCTAAAAAGATACAAGATTATAATACATGTAACGTCAAAGCTACCTTCCTAATTTACCATCAGGGAGGATACGAAACCAAATGACCTAATCATCATTTATGTATCAGAGGGGACTCCAAACAAAGTTTAAACAAGCCTACCTTGTCATTCTGACATAGAAACGTTTCACGCTTTCGAACATCAGCTAATAGTGAAACATAGGCAAAGAACCAGAGTGCAAGTTGGTATCATTCAAGAACAATCCACCTCTTTCAGTGAAGACTGGTATTCGACATATCTCTGTGACCTAATTGCCTGACGCTCGTGTCTTTTTCACGTGCATTTTGACAGGAAAGTGCTGAAGTAAAAGCGTGATGGAAACATGCAGTAGTCTCCAATTATGAGGAGTCGATGAAGTCGATATACAACGACCAGAATCATGGATAGATGACTGCATTAAATGATTTATAATGATTGGGAAGGTGTGACCTTCAGTATCCGTGACATGTGACCTTCAGTATCCTTGACATGTGACCTTCAGCATTCTTGACATGTGACCTTCAGCAACCCTGACACGTGACCTTCAACATCTTTGACATGTGACCTTCAGCAACCTTGACATGTGACCTTCAGTATCATTGACGTGTGACCTTCATCACCCTTGACATGTGACCTTCAACATCCTTGACATGTGACCTTCAACATCCTTGACATGTGACCTTTAGCATCCTTGAAGTATTTTGTGTATTTGACAAAGATGAATATGTGCATCTCAGTTGCAGTCTTTTTTTAAGCAACTCACATTATATTGATGTGTCTATGTACAGCTATATATGTTTGCAAAATTAGAAGTGTTTTTAGCTTGTAGGAGTAATGCTCAAACGTGTTTGATTTTCTTCATTGTTTTCTGATATTGTCTGTCTGCATATGACAATGGTTGGAAAGAAGAAAGGAGTTCAAAACTAGCCACGGCAGCTGCTTTCAAGAGATAAATATTCTATCCTGTCTCATAACATATCCATGCTCTTATCCTAGAATATGAATAAACTTTAACTGAGATGTTGTGGCATGCGTCAAGGGCACTTAGAAACAGTTGAAAGCAGAGAGAAATAGAGACAAAGGATTTGAAACAGTGGGAAGAGAAAGTGAAACACATCAAAGAGACCTCTTCATCACAAGCTATTCAAATCACCGACCTGATTGCCTGTTGTAGTATCATCAATTCACTAGGGCAACGTTTTACTGCGTGCTGCACACACTGAAACAGCTCCAAAAGCCCTATTGACGAATCCAGCGCCCAACAGCCATGCCAGCAAACTGGGATCTCAGCACAACAAAGACTTTATAGCTACGTAATTGCCCACCAGCCACAATAAAACCCCAAAACAGGCAACCCATGTCTTCATACGGTCATTGATGTCAGATTCTAAGTACAGAAAGAGTGCCAGTCAGGAAATTGTGTGCCACCTGGCAGTGAAAGGTCATTCAGGGAGAAGATGTGGACATAGCGGAGTCTTCATGAAGCACATATTTCATGAAGACTCTCACTGAGTTGCGCCACAGTGTTTCCATGGCTTCAGGCCTGACCCTCCCGTCCAGCCAGGTGATGGAGTCTGAACAATAAAGTTCTGAACAACTGGAGAGACTGGAGGGAAAAGCGTGGAGCTTATGCCAGGAAAGGAGTCGTAAAAGTTTTTCATCTGACAGAAAGGAGTCAATCAGCTTGCAGCCTTCAACGCGTAGCCCTTAGCTATGTGTGGGCTATGCCATCAGGTTGGCACGTGTTGTGATCTTGACATGTTTTGTACCAAAAAGTCTTATGATATTGCATATTATAACTAACGACTAAAAAATCTTAAAAAGGGGACTTCATTAGTTTGTCATTAAACAGAACTAACTTCATTTAATTTTTAGCCTAAATATAATTTTATTAAACCAAAAGGATTTTCAGTGATATTTTTTTTTCTTCCCTTACAAAGAAGATTCTCTACTCTTAGATTTCAAAATCTTGTTCTATTAAATACGCTTTCTTATTGTTTTTTTTTTTCGTATTTCTTCTGGTTCCCGTTCTTCTTAGATTTCAGTTTTGACATCATAAACTACATACATCCAGAAAGAAATCATAAGCAACAGTAACAATAATTACAATGATATTAATGATGATGGACATAACTTTTTTACACAATGATATTAATGGTAATGACATAACGTTTTTTACACAATGATATGAATGATAACGACATAATTTTTTATAGTAGTGTTTCAGTTTTGTAGAAGACACGTTTTTATGAGAAGTATGCAAGGTATCCACTGTCATCATGTACTGTCTCTTGCCTTTCCATAGAACATCATCAGCAGTTTGGAGAGGAAGACCTGCTTCATGGGCAAGAACCGGTCCTTTCTATGTCCATCCCTACACTGGATAGGACACATCAGTCTCTTTTTACAGTGATAACACAACATGGGCAGTTGTATCTCCAATCTACTCCAGGGTTTTATCCATCAACAAAGAATGTTCCCTGCCAATGAAACCATCATTCGGTGATCAATTTGATACTTGAAATCTACATATTAAAAGAAGGAGTTCTCTTATGACAAGATCAGTCAAGATTACAGTTTATTTTAAGTTTTAATGTAAGATTTTTTAGTGTTTGCTATGAACATGAAAATCAGAGCAAATATCAGTAAATACTGGTGCTGGTTGGCGCCAGTACATACGTTAACACAAATCACCCTGTCAAGTTTTTCAGCCAGTGCATAATGGACCAACAGAGCAGCACATCCTGCCTTCATTCTTGTCCACATCGACCATGCATGGCGAAGAATGCTTGGCTGGTAGTGGGAGGCAGGGTAAAGGACAAACAGGCTTTCATGGAAGCATTAACCAAACATTGACAACATTACAATAACTCCACAGCCGCCCATGCTCACAGGAGAGATAATCGAGAACTACAAAGCAGAAAGACGCCGAGGTCATTTTTAAGGGCACTGTGACATAAAAAACGCCCACACTTTCCAAGAGTACACGTAAAGATTGCTTAAAAAGGAAAGTAAACTGAATGAGCACAATGTTTGTTTAGGCCACATCCAAGCTTTCTATTAGGGTCTCATTGACATGGGAATCTTCCTCTGATTTTTAACAGAACACGTTACAAAAACAAACTCAGATAAACTAAATTGACATAATTTCTATTTGGGCTCATTCCAAGGTATTTACAAGATCACAGTAGTACTTGTGCTTCAGATAACTTCCAACAAGTACCGTAAGTTTAATGAAAATAACCAGATTCTGCCATCTCTATGTTATGAACGATGTTGTTCGGCAATAGAAGTAACGACAACAACAGTCTTTGAGTGATATTATGAGGCCATGCTTTATGCCACGTTGACATAATTGTTGTCTAATGCTTTTAAAACTCCTGGGGATGCCGGGGGTTCTTTCAGTATAGATAGTATCCCCACCTTCTGGAAAATCTGTGCTAGAAATTTCATCTTTTCTGTCACTGTCTTTGTTTCTGCCTTGTTCTTTGATTTCGGTCATTTCTTCCTATCATTTTCTGCCTTGCTGGTCCATTCATCTGTATGTGTTGGATAAAATCTTACATATTTTCTCTTAGGACTATACTGACTGCATATATTAAGTGCATTTTTGGATCTAGGGAAATGAGACATACATGAGCAATTTTAGGTAATTTAGGCCCATTTTATATACGTTTTAATGTCCTAGTTATGTTTAAATTTGTATTCAAGTGTTTTTTTTTAATTCCCTGTGTGATAAATTAGATAGAGTGGTCAACGCCAGGGGTATCTCCTTACATTATGTGCGTGAATGCATTGATATGTGTACTTAATTTTCTGTTCCTTTTTTCCTGTTGAAGTACTTTGTGTGTATTGAAATAGTTATGGCTGTATGTAGTCAGCTGGGATTTAAGCAATAATAATAAGAATAAGAAAAAGAATATGAATAAGAATGGGAATGCTTTGAAAAATATACATGGTAAAGTTAAGAAGTTTAATGAAATATGCATTGCCATTTGTAATCTATTGCAAATCTGCAAACACGGGTCATGGTATCTGCCCATACTTCCTGGCCAGAAAGATGAGAACAGTAAGAAAGAATATTGGCACCGCCATTTTAAAGCTGATGGTGACAACATAACTTTACGTTATTTGCCAATTCTTCTTGCATCTGTCTGCTTGAACCATGATATCACAGGGCGAAAGAGCTGACGATCAGCTGCAAACTAGACCTGAAGACGAGAAATGTTGTGTGATATGAAGTTCTCATTGAACCTTCCATACAGGTTATCCTATGCCTGGTGCTTTAAATCTAGACAGCATTTTGTTTTATGCTTATTGAGCCAACAAGTGGGGATGCATTCTAGTCAGACAGTTCCAAACCACGTATTTCTCCATTGATCAAAATGACGATGGACTGGTGTTCTGTCTGCTGATAGAACAGTAAAAGTAGGGTTAGTGGTAGGCTGATAAAATACCAGTGTAAAATGTAGACTATGTGAAACATAGTCTAGGTAGGCCCTCTTGACCAGGCCAGCTCATGGGTTTATGTGCAGGCTTAAGGCTTGTGCCATGATCACCATACACATGGCACCTGTGACGTTAATGCATATGGAATTCGTTCCAAGTGCGGAAACATCATCTTGAGAAACTGAAACTGAAACTGAAATTGAATGAAAACAGTAATTGTGTGAACTACAACAACGTTGACAATGATACAGGAGATGTTTGCTGTCCACAAATAGAGACGATGATAACAAAGGACGCACCCATTCCACCCATTTCTAACACAGATCGAACAAATTACAATGATACTAAACACTTTTTTCACAGCAAAGAGAATACAAAAAACAACATATTCAATCAGCATTTTGTAATAAAGGTGAGATTGAAAAAAGTTGATACGAAAATAGCTAGTCCATTTTCATAGCCACTGTGACCAAAAACCATCAATGTTTTCAATCAGCAATGATGAGGCACAACAGATACAGAACCAGGGTGCACGATGTCACTGAGATACAAACCATCCATTTCATTTAGGACAAAGACATCATCAGGCGGCCAGCAACACTCGTTGTCCAGACTTCAACCTTCCTGTGACCTAATTGCCTTGCGCTCGTGGCCCTCATAAACATAATGCACGTGCAGTTTACAGCAGAGTGCTGAAATAAAGGCGTAATGGAAACAGGCTTTAGGCATCAGTAATCTCCTGGTATGGGCAGTTGATGAAGTGATGTGGAACAGTTGAAAACATGGCTGGCTGATTGCATAAAATGGAAGGTGTTTTCTGTCAGTATGCTTGACAGATTTAGTGTAATTGACACACACAGATACATACCAATATCTCAGGCAATCCTTGATGCACTGTTTTTGGTCTTTAAAAAACAAAAACTCTCAGACAGTATTGGTGAGCTGTACTTTGATTTTTCTCAAATTGTTTTCTTTGTTAATTGTCTGTCCAGCCGGATGACACAGTCGCTTAAAGAAATAGCAATTGATAACATTAAGTTTAAAACATATGTGAATTCAAAACTAGCTACAATAACAACTAATGACAGTATAATTATGTTCCTAATCTCAAAAAGTAAACGATTCTCATATTTGAATGTATTGTAGGGAATGCACTAAAGACACCGACAGACGGCAGAAAGGAGATAACATAAGAGACACAGGGAGAGAGACAGAGAAAAGGGAGTGTCATGCACAGATCAAAGCAGACGATCCATCACCCGCTATTCAAACCACCGACCTGATAGCCTCTCACAACGCTATTGATTCACAAGGGCCACATTTCGCCCTGCCGCTGCATGTCTTGAAACAGCTCCCAGCGCCTCTCGACGACTGCAGTCCCCAGCAGCCATCCCAGTGGACTGGGACTTCATTGCAATAAAGTCTTCATAGCCAGCTAACAACCCCACAGCCGCAATAAAACCCCAAAACGGGCAATCCACGTCTCCACAAGGTCGTTGTAGTTGGGTTCAGTTTCATTCTTAGTGCAGGAAGAATGCCAATTAGGAGATTGTGTGCCAGCAGGCAATAAGACGTCATTCATGGAGAAGATGTGAAAGTGGTGGAGGCTCACGAAACTGGGTTTATTAAATGAAGACTGCTATTGTGTTGCGCCACAATATTGCCATGGCCACAGGCCCTATACTTCTTGGCCAACCAGCAGATGGATCCTGAACAATGGAGCTTCAAACAACTCCAGATTCTGGAAAGGTGGGGGGTGGGGGTGGATGTGGAGTTATGCCAGGAAACGAGTCGTAAAAGGCTTTCATCTGAGAGAAAGGCCTCCTCAGCTTGTGGCTCGCAAGTTGCGGCCCTTGGCATTGTGTGCGCTGTACTGTTTAAGGGCACGGTTCACGGTCCTAACAGTTGAGCGCCAGGGTCATTTGAAGGAAGTGTACATTTCTTAAGAACCAGAAAAAAAGAATAAGAACGGGTATTTAATACAACTAGACAAGACAGGCCTAAATTTTCGGTCAACTAGCCTTTGTCAAGCGTAAGATTACAAACAAACAAACACCAAATACAAAAATTAGGAGAAAAAGACTGAAACTTCCATGCTGCTCGGTCCAGTGTTGTATTAAATATGCGTACATTCTTTAGGTCAACGCCTGGTATTTTGTTACACAACTTGGAGGGAGACAAAGTGAACTAAAATACTAATGCTAAACTATGATAAACAGAAAACAGAAAAAAAAGAATAAACCTGATGATACCAATGTTTGAAAATTGATAAAAAATACAACAACAAAAAACCAAACAAAACACAGACACATTTGTTTTTGAATTTTTTCCGGAGGCAGACTTGAACACCTGCAGTCGAGTTGGAAGGTTTGATGTCTCCCGCCACACCAAGCTAATGGTGCTGGTGCCCACAGCACTCTTGGGAATAGATCAAAGCCTATGATTGCCACAGCTCAGTTGTCTGGCCTTGTCTTCTGCACTCTGCAGGCCTCGCTTAATGTTTCAGTTCTTTCAAATTAAATGACAACACTCATCCCTTCTCCGTTGAAACTCTGAATTATTTAACTATTCCCTTTGAATCAGGCTCCGTGTGCTTGTGTGTTTTAATGATGTCACTCAGTGTGTGTGTGTGTGTGTGTGTGTGTGTGTGTGTGTGTGGCGCGCGCGTACGTGTGTGTGTGTGTTGTGTGTGTATGATTTGTGCGCAAGTGTTTGAATGTGTGTGAGTGTGAATGAGTGAGAGTGTGAGTATGTGTGTGTTTGTATGTATATTTATGTGCATGTGTTTGCGTGTACATATACGTGGGTACGCGTAAGTTAGTGAGGAGAGAGAGAGAGAGAGAGAGAGAGAGAAGAGAGAGAGAGAGAGAGAGAGACAGAGACAGAGAGACAGAGAGAGAGAGAGAGAGAAGAAGAGAGAGAGAGAGAGACGAGAGGAGTGAGAAGACAGAGAGACAGGACAATCGAAGACAAAGACAGACAAAGATAATCCTCACCACACCACCATCACCACCACCAACCAGCACCACCATCATCACCACCACCACCACACCACCACCACCCTCACCACCAGTTCCACCACTAACTACAACACTAAAGGCTCTGCCAGTCTCTAAGGACTCTCTGCCTCTTTGTGTGTCTGCCCCGTCCCAAGGGAGGGCGTGGCGTGGCGGCCAGACATTAGCGATACAGATGGTCCTACTTGGCTTCAGGGTTCCACTCCTGTCTGTGACAGCCAGCACACACACACACACACACACACACACACACACACACACACACACACACACACACACACACAGACACACACACACGTACACACACACTCACACACAACGCACACACACACACACACACACACAACACACACACACACACACAACACACACACACACACACACAAACACACACACACACACAAGCACACACAACACACAAACACACACACACACACACACAAAAACACACAAACACACACACACACACACACACACACACACACACACACACACACACACACACACACACACACAACACACACACACACACACACACACACACACACACACACACAACACGGCACAGCCACCACACACACACACACACACACACACACACACACACACACACACACTCACGCACACACACACACACAGAGCGCATGGGCCCTGATGTCCCTAGGCTGATGGATTGGCCACAGACATTACTACTGGGCGAACACTCAGTGTACAGACATTACTGCCATAAGCTGTATGTTAGAGAACGATGATGAAAGTCTGAAGTCTGCACATTTAGCATACATACTGTGTTTTCTTTAGTTTGACTTCTAGACCATTTGATAAAGTACTTCAGATAAAAAAACCACAGAACAATCAAACAAACAACAAGCAAACAAACAAACAAACAAACAAATGAACGAACAAACAAACAAACAAACAAACAAAAACAATAAAAACAAACAGAAATCAACAAACAAAAGCCAAAAATCAAACGAACAAAAAAGAAAGAAAGAAACAAACAACAAAAGAACAAACAAAAACAAATAACCAATCAACCAACCAGCCAACGAACCAACCAACCAACCAACCAACCAGCCAACCACCCAACCAACCCACCAACCAACCACCAACCAACCAACCAACCAACAACCAACCAATCAACCAACCAACCAACCAACCAAAAAACCAAGCAAACAAACAAAAACAAACAACAAACAAACAACAAACAAACAAACAACAAACAAACAAACAAACAAATAAACAAACAAACAAACAAACAAACAAACTAGTCAGCACACACTTATAACATCATTATAACTTATTACATTATATGCAAATAATGTTCCCCAAGTCATACAACAATTGTCTACATATTTCCACCATTAAACAGTTCCTGCCATGACAGTGAAAATACAGCGCATGCTTAGAGTTACACAGTAGCAGCCAGGTTTAGGAGTGGAAACATATCTGGCCTCAAAAACAAAGTTTCAAAGAGGATATTAACTTGATGAAAAGCTCACTGTCATGCAAAAATGTCTCATCATCATCAGGTGCCCTGCCGCATGGCGTTGGCGACCATGGACTTCCAACCATCTCTATCTCTCGTTGCCCCTAGCATCTCCCCCACCCTCCTCATCCCCAGCCACTCTGCAAGTCCGTCCAGCATTCTCTTCCTGGGTCTACCTGGTGCTCTCTTTCCCTCCAGCTTTCCCGTTGTGACCAGGTGCTCCAAATCCCCCCTTCCTCATAAAATGGCCTATAAATGTTGCCTGTCTTTTCGTAATCTTCCTTATGAGTGATCTACTTGTGTCTGCCTCCATCAAGACTGTCTCGTTTGTTTTCTTTGCTGTCCATGGAACTCTCAACATTTTTCTGAGAAACCACATCTCGGCTGCCTCAATGTTGCTCTGGCTTTGCTTGCTGACTGTCCACCTCGCATCCGTACAACAGTATTGGTTCTATATAACATTCAAGGGCTGTCTTTCTGATGTTAATTGATAGGCATTTGTACGAAAATGTCTATTCATCATTAATTTGATGAAAACCTCACTGTCATTCAAAAATGTTTCTTCTATACTGAGTACGGTGAGTCTGAGACAAAGAGCCATCCCCATCCTACACAGCCAACTGCAAAACACTCCCACCTACTCCCCAGTGTCATCCCTGTTACACACACCATCACAAAACAGCCACATCCACTCCTGAATGTTTTTCCCTTCCCAGGCTTCGCTGAAAAACACTCCCACTTATTCCTCATGGTCATCCCTCAAACACACACCATAGTAAACACTCCCACCCATTGTCTTCCATCAGACACACTCCATTGCAAAACACTCCCACCTACTTCCCATTGTCTTCCATCACACGCACACTCCATTGAAAAACACTTCCACTTATTCCTCATAGTCTTCCCTCAAACACACCCCGTAGTAAATACTCCCACCCACTCCATTGTCTTCCATCACATACACTCCTTTGCAAAACACTCCCACCTGTTTCCTATTCTCTTCCATCACACACATTCCTTATAAAAATACTCCCACCTACTCCCCATTGTTTCCATCACACACTCCATTGCAAAACACTCCCACCTACTCCCCATTGTCTTCCATTACACACACTCCATTGCAAAACACTCATACTTACTCCCCATTGTTTTCCCTCACATACACTCCATGCAAAACACTCCCACCTACTCCTCATTGTTTTCCCTCACATACACTCCATTGCAAACACTCCCACTACTCACATCGTCTTCCATCACAACACTCCATTGCAAAACACTCCACCTACTCCCCATTGTCTTCCCTCATACACACTCCATTGCAAAACACTCCCACCTGTTTTCTATTGTCTTCCTTTGCACACACTCTATTGTAAAACATTCCCACCTTATCCCATTGTTTTTCCTCACACACACTTCATTGCAAAACACTTTCATCTCTACCCATTGTCTTCCCTCACCACACACACTCCATTGCAAAACACTCTCACCTACTCCCCATTGTCTTCCCTCACACACACACACACACACACTCCATGCAAAACACTCCCACTTCTTCGCCACTGACTTCCCTCTTACAGACTCCACTCCAGCACACTCCCATCTACTCCCCACTGATTTCACTTTGCATAAAGAACCTGTCAGTCAGGGCTGTTAACTACGTAATCTGTATGCAGCATTTCTGTTTGCAGTCGCACATTAAGCTGAATTTGTTTGCTGTCTCATCGGAAATTTGCCTGTCATAAAAACGATCCTCTCTCGCTGAACGATAAGTACACGTGGAGTTATGGTAATTCTAGATTTAAACTTCAGCATGGGAGCAGAGGCAGAACTAAATGATAGTGAAGAGAGAGAATAAGAAAACATAATTATTACTAAACGGTGAATAAGGATGAACCGTGGTATAATGATTTCCAATGAGAAGAGTAGGTGAATACAGTGTCAACATGCAGGACTGCAGTATATGACAAAAGCATACTGAATACATCAATAAATAATAATAATAATGAATTCATAAATACATTTGTTAAGTTAATAAACAGATATAATCAGACATGTCAATAAATAATATGACTGAATACATAAATATATTTGATAGATAAACAAACAGATATGACCAGACCTCTGTGAAAAAAACCAGAACTAGCATCTGATTTGCCAAGATGTGAATGAGTACATGTTTTGATCAGATTTGGAGAAGGTAAGACAGCAAAGCAGATGGGTGGGACCCACCTGTAGAAAACATGCTGATTTGAGAGTAGTAAGATCTTTGGCTCTGTACTCACCAACGACCATACAGTTACAAACTAATAAAATCTGTTAAAGAAACCACAGTACAAAATCCCTGAAATGGCCACCATATGCTGTTTATTAATAAAGACTGATAAATTTAAAGGCTGGACCTGAGACAGAGTAAAATAAATATTATGGGACCAAACATGCAGATTGTGATCTTTGAAAGGAAAGTTTTAGAAAAAAAGAAACAGTCTTGAGCAGGAACCTTTAAACTGAATGTTGCCAAACCTTTTAATATCCGAGAAATAACTGAAACGTTGATCTGAACAAACAGCAGCAGAAGCAGCTACAACAGCAACAGCAGCAGCAACAACAACAATCACAACAATAGCAACAACAACATCAGCAGCAACAACAACAACAACAACAAGAATAACAACAACAACAACAATAACAACCACAACCACCAAAAATGAATAAGTAAAACAAATACATACAAATTTCTAGCGAACCATTCGCAAACATTATAACAACATAGATCCTATAACTCTCTACACAATGTTTCTCTCTATCAAAACTGCCTTGTTCTATGATGTGCGGTCAGGTAGACATTAAAAACAACGCCTTTGCGGAGACAGACTGATGCCATGATTTAAAAAGGAAAATCCCTCGGGTCTCACAAAGAGAATTTCAAATGGGATATTAATTTGATGAAACGTCCACTGACAGGCCAGGATGTCTATTTTATGCCAGGAATGGAGGAGAGTCAGGGACACAGCATGAGAACAGTTCTATTATCTTCCAAAGAATCTTCCCTCCACTAGACTAGACCTCACTGAAAACACTCCCACCTTCTTCCCATTGTTTTCCCTCTCACAACACTACATTGCGAAACGCTCTCATCCACTTCCCAATGTTTTCCCTTTCTCACACTCCATTACAAAACACTCCTTCCACTTCTTACTGTCTTCCCTCTTCCAAACACTATTGCAAAACACTCCCACTAACTTCCCACTGTCTTTCCTCTCCTAGACTCCATTGCAAAACACTCCCACCTTCTTCCCGATAGTTTCCCCTTTCCCAGACTTCACTCCTTATTGTCTTCACTCTTACAGACACGCAGCAAAACACTCCCAATGTCTCCCCATTGTCT
>JAPXFY010000019.1:71405360-71415360 GCA_030674185.1 Monoplex corrugatus
TACAGTAGGGACTGTATAAATCACTTGTAGTCTCTGTCCTTCTGTCAGCCTGGGGAACTGTGATACTGCTGGCTGTGACATGTGTAACGTGCACTTCAGCTGACCTTGTCTAAAAGCAGTATCAAGACCACGAAACGTGCACTCAATCAGTACAAACCCCACAAAAGCAAAAGCCACAACCTGAGAACAGCAAGAACACATTTTCTTTCAGATAGACACATTTTCTTTCAGATGGAATACTTTTACGGCACGTTTCCTGGCATAACGCCACGTTTTTCACCTTCAGCATCTCTTATTGTTGGCAGCTTCATTGTTTAGACTCTATTGTCTGGCTGGGAAGATCCGGCCTAAGACTATGACAAATATTGTGGCACAACAGAATAGCAGTCATTTAGTCAACCGTGTTTCATCAGGGTCCACCATTTTCACATCTTTTCCTTGGATGACGTCTTGTTGGTTTGGTGGCACACAATCTCCCTAACTAGCATTGTCGCCACGCTAAGATTGAAACTGAAGCCCGCAGAGTGATCTTGTGGAGTGAGGCCTGAATTACCTGTCTTGGGTTTTATTGCGGCTGACAGGCAAGTTAGCCAGCCATGAAGACTTTATTGCATTGAGGCCCCAGCCCACTGGGATGGATGTAGGAGTCGTCATGGAGCGTTTGGAGCTGTTTGAAGACTTAAAGCAATGGGATGAAATGTGACTCTTGTGAATCGATGACAGTGTTTGAAACGATCAAATTGTCGATTTGAATAACCAGCAATGGATACACTTCCCTAGATCTGTGCTGATAGTCTGCCTTTTCTTACTCACAATCCCCTTGTCTGTGTGTCATCTTCCTTCATATGTCATTCAGTCCCCTTGTCTGTGTGTCATCTTCCTTCATATGTCATTCAGTCCCCTTGTCTGTGTGTCATCTTCCTTCATACGTCATTCAGTCCCCTTGTTTGTGTGTCATCTTCCTTCATATGTCATTCAGTCCCCTTGTCTGTGTGTCATCTTCCTTCATATGTCATTCAGTCCCCTTGTCTGTGTGTCATCTTCCTTCATATGTCATTCAGTACCTTTGTCTGTGTGTCATCTTCCTTCATATGTCATTCAGTACCTTTGTCTGTGTGTCATCTTCCTTCATATGTCATTCAGTACCTTTGTCTGTGTGTCATCTACTTCATATGCATTCAGTCACCTTGATGTGTGTGTCATCTTCTTTATGCATTCATGATACCTTGTCTGTGTGTCATTTTCCATTCATATGTCAATTCATACCTTTGTCTGTGTGTCATCTCCTTCATATGTCATTCAGTACCTTTGTCTGTGTGTCATCTTCCTTCATAGTCATTCAGTACCTTGTCTGTGTGTCATCTTCCTTCATAGTCATTCAGTACCTTGTCTGTGTGTCATCTTCCTTCATATGTCATTCAGTACCTTGTCTGTGTGTCATCTTCCTTCATAGTCATTCAGTACCCTTGTCTGTGTGTCATCTTCCTTCATACGTCATTCAGTACCTTGTCTGTGTGTCATCTTCCTTCATATGTCATTCAGTCCCTTGTCTGTGTGTCATCTTCCTTCATATGTCATTCAGTACCCTTGTCTGTGTGTCATCTTCCTTCATAGTCATTCAGTCCCCTTGTCTGTGTGTCATCTTCCTTCATAGTCATTCAGTCCCCTTGTCTGTGTGTCATCTTCCTTCATATGTCATTCAGTACCTTTGTCTGTGTGTCATCTTCCTTCATATGTCATTCAGTCCCCTTGTCTGTGTGTCATCTTCCTTCATACGTCATTCAGTCCCCTTGTCTGTGTGTCATCTTCCTTCATACGTCATTCAGTGCCCTTGTCTGTGTGTCATCTTCCTTCATATGTCATTCAGTCCCCTTGTCTGTGTGTCATCTTCCTTCATATGTCATTCAGTACCCTTGTCTGTGTGTCATCTTCCTTCATACGTCATTCAGTCATCCAGTGTATCCCTTCTACCCTGTGGAAATATAAGTATGTTTTAGGGCAGAAGATTTTAAGGTGGAGGCATGACTAAATATAGGACTTTCAGAGTAGAACAGTTACCATGTAAAAGGAGCTGCTGTGATCAGTTTTGCTCTATTATTTCGTGTCTCAATTATTGTGTTCTTGTTGAGTAGATAATAATGAAAACAAAAACTGTTGGAAGGGAAATAATACAAAATCTACAGGTTCTTAAAGATCCTAAAGATAAAGTGCTGAAAAGAATGCTTGCTATTAACGTTTTCTTTAAAGGTTAACACTGGAAATAAGTCAACTGCACCGAAATACGCACCCACCCAACTATTCCCAGCCTTTTCATACAGTCAGCCAGCCATGTTTTTGGCCGTTCCACATCATTTCATCAACTGCCCATACCAGGAGATTACTGATGCCTAAAGCCTGTTTCCATTACGCCTTTATTTCAGCACTCTGCTGTAAACTGCACGTGCATTATGTTTGATGAGGGCCACGAGCGCAAGGCAATTAGGTCACAGGACAGGTTGAAGTCCGGGCAATGAGTGTTGCTGGCCGCCTGATGATAATTTTGTCCTAAATGAAATGTATTTTTGTCCCTCAGTAACATGTTCCTACAGCCCGGGTCTTAGTGTACACCGCTTTGTCATTGTGAATTGAAGGAATACGCACATTTTGATCAAAATGACCTTCAAAATAGCCAAGCTTTTCTCGTTTTGACTTTTTCCATCTTCCCTTTGTTAGAGAAAACAAAGACTGGATCACTGGTTTTAGCTTGCTGCCTGTCGCTGGAAAGCATAAGCAGCTCTTTGTCTACTTTGATTCTGTTAAATTTACAGTAGAAATGGATGGCGTGTTTTCCTGTTAATCATCGCTAATATTTATTGAAACCATATCTTAGTTGTATCATTTGTCCATGTAACACTACAACTACAAATTATGGCAGTGGTAAAACACAACCCTGCCTCATCCATTTGCACAGGTAACACAGACTTTTACAGATGAACAAAATTAATATATTGCATTGCATTATAATGATGCGCTCTTCCCAAAATCTTTTTCTTAACGCCCACTGAGAAATTGTCTACAAAGGAGTTCACATCTGTACATATTCTCACATACAGTTTCATTTGTTTTTGGTTTTATTTACTTTCTCAATTCATATTTTACTGGAGAATTTCCTTAATGGTGGTGCATACTTACTTTTCTCACTGTTTCACCACTCTCAAATGTTTTATCTGTATTTTTGTTTTCAAAGCTGGTTAAGGTAGTGCCCTGGTCTCTATGCCATCCAGACACCATCTGTTTGCTGTTCTTGTCAGTGGACTGTTGTCTTCACACTCTGCACAACCATTCATTTCACCATAGACTGACATACTATACTTGATGTTTATTCATCATTTCACCATAGACTGACATACTATACTTGATGTTTATTCATCATTTCACAACTACTATCATAGTCTCACCTCCTCATCTTTCTCTAGTTCAGCCCACCCGCTGAAATATGAAATTTATCAGTATCATTGTTCTGTGCAAAAAAAGAAATTGTTCTGCGAGAGACCGTTTTCAGCGAGTCAAATTTGCAGTTAAAGAGCAGCCAGATTCAGCTTAATGTATCCCTGTGGAAAAACGTTGCATACGAACTGTCTCTGGGCACTGGGTACATTATGAAAGTGGGAGAGGGTGCGAATGTTTTGCTGTTGGCTCACAGGGAACACAGACAGAGTTTGTTTGTGTTTGGTTGTTTGGAGTCTGTTCAACAGGGATTCATCACACTCGGGCTTTTCGATATGCGCTCCGTCCAAATCAGCCAGCAACTATCTGTGCAAAACCCTACAAGGCCTTGAAATGTGGAAGAGCAGGAAGAGGGACGGTATGAAACACACGGCTGACAACACCATTATAATGGAAATATTAACCCTTTTACTCCCGCAACCTATCCACCAACTGCAAAAACTTAACCCTTTGATTCCCTCACCCTATCCATCAGCTTCCTACAGGAAGATGGTGGATAGGGTGAGGGAGTCAAAGGGCTAAGTTTTTAGTTAGCTAGATAGGTTAATAATGCAGGGTGCTGGTGGACAGGGTTCGGAAGTCATAGGATTAAGATGAGCATCAAACAAGCCAGGTTTTGATATCGCTGGTCGGGAATGAAGTGGAGATATTAAATCTCCAGTTGACATCCCTATGGAAAGAACCAAGCAGCCTGTATAAGGTAGGGGAGGAAGTGTTTTGTCATGGATTCACAGGGAGCACAATAGGAAACGGGTGAGAGTGTGTTACAATGGACTGTGTGAGAGCAAAGTCACTTCGAAGACCCTTGTCATTGTCAGGATGCTTCATCTGGGAATGGCTGCTGCGAGTATAGAATCGACATTTGGGCTTGGCAGCGGAGTTTTCATCAAACTGGTACTGTGTTTAAAATGCAGTTTGTGAAGCTGGAGATATTTTTGTCGTTAAATCTTGCTGCCAGCCTGTCTCTGTTCATGCACTATTGTTTTCAGGATCAGGTGCAGTACAGAATCGATCTTTGGCGTGGCTGTGAGTTTTTCCATCACACTAATGTCCTATTTGAAATTCTCTTTGTGATGTCAGATAGCTTTCTGCTTTTAAAATATCATTGTCACTGTGTCTTTGTGCATGAATTACCACTTTTTTTCATGCTGACGTGACTACACGTCATGGAGTGGAACGGTGTGAAGGGGGAAGCATCATTAGAGGGTTATTGTGTTACATTGACATGTTGTTTGGATGAGAATCATATGACACTTTGGGTTTCTTTTTGAATGCTGTCATCATCTTCATCATCATCATCATCACCATCATCATCATCATCACCATCACCACCACCACCACCACCACCATCACCACCACCACCACCATCATCATCATCATCATCATCATCATCATCATCATCATCATCATCATCATCATTATGTACCCTGCTGCGTGGCGTTGACGATCATGGCCCTCGATCCGAATCTATCCCTTGTCGCTGCAAGCACATCTTCCACCCTTTCTGTCTTCAGTCACACTGCAAGTCCGTCCAATATTTTCTCCCTGGGTCTACCCGGTGTTCTCTTTCCCTCCAGCTTTCCTGTTGTGACCAGGTGGTCTAATTTCTTTGTCCTCATAAAACGTCCTATGAATGCTGCTTGTCTTTGTTTTAATCTTTTTTTTTTATTAATACTATATTTAAAAAAAAAAATTGTTGTCAAAGAACAGCTAAGTTCATTCATACTGTAAACAGCCCTGTAGACCGCTAATGTTCATATCAGACCGCCAAAGAATAGTTACCAAAAGAACTGAGAGTCAGTCTTTGTAAAGAATGTTGTTCTTAGTTCCAGGTTCTTTTTTTCTTTTTTTCAACTGTCAGTTTTTAATATGTAGCCTCTTGTGGTCAGTTTAAGATCGCTTTATTGTGGTAATGTTAAAAGCCGAGATGTGGTTTCTAAGAAGAATGTTGAGAGTTCCATGGACAGCAAAGAAAACAAATGAGACAGTCTTGATGGAGGCAGACACAAGTAGATCACTCATAAGGAAGATTAGGAAAAGACAGGCAACATTTATAGGCCATTTTATGAAGAAGGAGGATTTGGAGTGCCTGGTCACAACGGGAAAGCTGGAGGGAAAGAGAGCACCGGGTAGACCCAGGGATAAAATGCTGGACGGACTTGCAGAGTGGCTGGGGACGTGGGGGGTGGGAGAGATGCTAGGGGCAACGAGAGATAGAGACAGATGGAAGTCCATGATCGCCAACGGCATGCGGCAGGGCACCTGATGATGATGATGAATGTTAAAAGTGAAAACAAAGTTTATCTCATCACCATAAGTTTGATGGAGAGCACAAAGGAAGAGATCTGACCACACTTGGATATAAGTTTGATGAAGGCAGAGTCCACTCACTTACCTTGCTGCTTGACCGTCCTCATCTGTGATAAAGTCAGGTACACATGTGTATACATATCGGCAAACTGGAGCCCATCTCTGCATGGCATACAATCATCATTATATGTGGTCATTGTTTGTTTGCTGTTTTTGGTCATTAGATCATCGGATTTTAATATAGCATGCTTACTCTGTGCTCACTTTCCAGCTCACTGTGGGCCAACACACCACAACTCACATTCATTTCTTGCTTCACAATTATCATCATTATCTTTCCTCCTCACCTTTGCTTACCTCTGCTGCCTTCTGAGGTAAAGACTGTATCGTGTACCATTGATCTGCACATATTCATCGTTTTGCAGAGAGAGAGAGAGAGAGAGAGAGAGAGAGAGAGAGAGAGAAGAGAGAGAGAGAGAGAGAGAGAGAGAGAGAGAGAGAGAGAGAGAGAGAGAGAGAGAGAGAGAGGAGAGAGAGAGAGAGAATGGTTTTCAGCTTTTCAGCCAGTCAAATTTGCGATTAAAGAACAACCAGAATAGGATTGATGTATCTCAGCGATAAAACGTCACACACAAAACACAGAGTTGAACCTCCCAGCCAACAGGTTATTTATGTTAAAGAAAAACAGCGGGGAGTGGCTGGGAGTGGTTCTGCAATGGGATTCTGTGGGAGTGAGCACTTTTTACAGAGCGGTAAAACGATCCAGACGCTTTGTCCCAGGTTGGCAGCCGCCGGTAGAGAATGGACAGTTTGATGTGGCTGTGGCCGTTATATCAAATTAATGTACTCTTTGAAATTTCTTTTTTGTCATGCCAGAGGAATTTCTGGCCTCAAGCCTCGCCACCATTCTGTCTCTGCGCACGTGCTATTGTTTTCATTGTCTATGTGGCTACTGATCACGGAATTAAACAGTTTCAAAGAGGAATGAATGATACAGTGGGCAGTTATACAGTCAGATAAGATTTATTACTAAGCAATGTGATAATATTCTCTTTTATGCCTTTACTGAAGAGTTTTCTGAAATTGCCTTCTCTATACATGTTTGCTAGGATTTGGAAGATTTTGACTTGAGTGCAGAAAAGTATGGCTATGTGTATTGTCATTTATAAACTGTGCGTTCATCTGCTTGAAATCATTTAGGGTTAACTGATCTAAAGATTTGTCAGTTTAAGTGTGCAAAACAGGAAAGGGTTAATATATCAAGAAAATACTCCCAGCACATTAATGTTGACTTGTGTTGGCCATTTTACATACCAGTGATCATTTGATAACTATGCAATTATTTTAAACACTTTTTGAATAGCGCTAGGGAGCTTCGGACTGCTAACTGTCGAGACTATAGTCAGGGGAAAGGAGCTGGCAGCTACGTGAGCTGGTGGCAGGGTGGGCTGGTGGCAGGGCGGGCTGGTGGCAGGGCGGGCTGGTGGCAGGGCGGGCTGGTGGCAGGGCGGGCTGGTGGCAGGGTGAGCTGGTGGCAGGGTGGGCTGGTGGCAGGGTGGGCTCGGTGGCAGGGTGAGCTGGTGGCAGGGTGGGCTGGTGGCAGGGCGGGCTGGTGGCAGGGTGAGCTGGTGGCAGGGCGGGCTGGTGGCAGGGTGGGCTGGTGGCAGGGCGGGCTGGTGGCAGGGTGAGCTGGTGGCAGGGGGGCTGGTGACAGGGTGGGCTGGTGATAGGATGGGCTGGTGGCAGGGTGGGCTGGGGTGGGCTGTTGGCAGGGTGGGCTGTTGGCAGGGTGGGCTGGTGGCAAGTTGGGCTGGTGGCAAGTTGGGCTGGTGGCAGGGTGGGCTGTTGGCAGGGTGGGCTGGTGGCAAGTTGGGCTGGTGGCAAGTTGGGCTGGTGGCAGGGCGGGCTGGTGGCAGAGTGGGCTGGTGGCAGGGCGGGCTGGTGGCAGAGTGGGCTGGTGGCAGGGCGGGCTGGTGGCAGGGCGGGCTGGTGGCAGGGCGGGCTGGTGGCAGGGCGGGCTGGTGGCAGAGTGGGTTGGTGGCAGGGCGGGCTGGTGGCAGAGTGGGCTGGTGGCAGGGCGGGCTGGTGGCAGGGCGGGCTGGTGGCAGAGTGGGTTGGTGGCAGGGCGGGCTGGTGGCAGGGCGGGCTGGTGGCAGGGCGGGCTGGTGGCAGGGCGGGCTGGTGGCAGGGCGGGCTGGTGGCAGGGCGGGCTGGTGGCAGAGTGGGCTGGTGGCAGGGCGGGCTGGTGGCAGAGTGGGCTGGTGGCAGAGTGGGTTGGTGGCAGGGTGGGCTGGTGGCAGGGCGGGCTGGTGGCAGATTGGGCTGGTGGCAGGGCGGGCTGGTGGCAGATTGGGCTGGTGGCAGGGCGGGCTGGTGGCAGGGCGGGCTGGTGGCAGAGTGGGCTGGTGGCAGGGCGGGCTGGTGGCAGAGTGGGCTGGTGGCAGGGCGGGGCTGGTGGCAGAGTGGGCTGGTGGCAGGGCGGGCTGGTGGCAGAGTGGGCTGGTGGCAGAGTGGGCTGGTGGCAGGGCGGGCTGGTGGCAGGGCGGGCTGGTGCCAGGGCGGGCTGGTGGCAAAGTGGGCTGGTGGCAGAGTGGGCTGGAGGCATGGTGGGCTGGTGGCAGGGCGGGCTGGTGGCAGATTGGGCTGGTGGCAGGGCGGGCTGGTGGCAGATTGGGCTGGTGGCAGGGCGGGCTGGTGGCAGATTGGGCTGGTGGCAGATTGGGCTGGTGGCAGGGCGGGCTGGTGGCAGATTGGGCTGGTGGGCAGGGCGGGCTGGTGGCAGGGCGGGCTGGTGGCAGGGCGGGCTGGTGGCAGAGTGGGCTGGTGGCAGAGTGGGCTGGTGGCAGGGCGGGCTGGTGGCAGATTGGGCTGGAGGCATGGTGGGCTGGTGGCAGGGCGGGCTGGTGGCAGATTGGGCTGGTGGCAGGGCGGGCTGGTGGCAGATTGGGCTGGTGGCAGGGCGGGCTGGTGGCAGGGCGGGCTGGTGGCAGGGCGGGCTGGTGGCAGAGTGGGCTGGTGGCAGAGTGGGCTGGTGGCAGGGCGGGCTGGTGGCAGGGCGGGCTGGTGGCAGGGCGGGCTGGTGGCAGGGCGGGCTGGTGGCAGAGTGGGCTGGTGGCAGGGCGGGCTGGTGGCAGGGCGGGCTGGTGGCAGGGCGGGCTGGTGGCAGGGCGGGCTGGTGGCAGGGCGGGCTGGTGGCAGGGCGGGCTGGTGGCAGGGCGGGCTGGTGGCAGAGTGGGCTGGTAGCAGAGTGGGCTGGTGGCAGAGTGGGCTGGTGGCAGAGTGGGCTGGTGGCAGAGTGGGCTGGTGGCAGGGCGGGCTGGTGGCAGAGTGGGCTGGTGGCAGGGCGGGCTGGTGGCAGGGCGGGCTGGTGGCAGGGCGGGCTGGTGGCAGAGTGGGCTGGTGGCAGGGCGGGCTGGTGGCAGGGCGGGCTGGTGGCAGGGCGGGCTGGTGGCAGAGTGGGCTGGTGGCAGAGTGGGCTGGTGGCAGAGTGGGCTGGTGGCAGAGTGGGCTGGTGGCAGGGCGTGCTGGTGGCAGAGCGGGCTGGTGGCAGAGTGGGCTGGTGGCAGAGTGGGCTGGTGGCAGAGTGGGCTGGTGGCAGGGCGGGCTGGTGGCAGAGCGGGCTGGTGGCAGGGCGGGCTGCCTGAAAGAGATGAGGACCTGAGTGGAACGACTGATGTGTCTTCCATTCTCTCTTGGTCTGGAGGCTGGGCTGGACCTGGTTGGTGCGCGTTGTGTGGGCTGTGTCCCAGGGTTTGTCATCTCCCACCTTGCCATTCGGTTTGTAAACAAGGTAACTGATGACTGGGGTCTGAGTGGGTGATGTAACGCATGGACAGTCCCCCCCCCCCATTTTGCTTGATTAAATGACTGTTGAGAGGCGTCGGGAGCTTGGGAAGTAATTATCTGCAAAGTGGTAAGACATTGGTGCTGTGGGTGCCATCCACCTGGAGGTGTTTCTTGATAACTGAACATGTTGGTTAGGACACACTGTGCATTACACATAATCTGCTTTTATTTTGGTGGAGCAAAAAGCGAAGTGACGTCATTCCATACGTTGATGGAGCAAAAAACGAACTGACGTCATTCCATACGTTGGTGGAGCAAAAAGCGAACTGACGTCATTCCATATGTTGGTGGAGCAAAAAGCGAACTGACGTCAGTCCATACGTTGGTGGAGCAAAAAGCGAACTGACGTCATTCCATA
>JAPXFY010000019.1:71437860-71450360 GCA_030674185.1 Monoplex corrugatus
GCATTCTGACCCTTCTTGATGGCACTTTTGTGTTATCCACCTAAACCACTCTCCTCTCTAGGGGACCTCTCTGTCTGTTCTTTCTCCGTCTGTCTCTCTTTCTCTCGCTCTCTTCTCTCTCTTGTCTGCTCTCTTCTCCGTCTCTGTCTCTTGTTCTGTCTGTCTGCCTGTTTCTTCACTCTTTCTCTCTTTCTTTTCCCCCACGAAGACTCTCTGTGTGTGTGTGTGTGGTGGTGTGTGTGGTGGTGTGTATGCGTGTGCGTGTGTGTGTGCGTGTGCGGATGTGCTGTGTGTGTGTGTGTGTGTGTTAGTGATTAACACCATTTACTCTTTTTAGTATCATTTAGAGAACATTTTTTTTTCATCTTGATTTGGGGCTGTTAGTTTGAGTCATTAGAGTACTTTGAGTTACTGAGTATTGAGTCTTTTTGTGTCTCTGTCTTTTGTCCATCTGTCTGTCGGTCTGTTTCTCGCTTCCTTCTTCCCTTCCTTGTGCGAAAACGTGGTATTAGTGATGGAAGGTCAAGAGGTCAAGCAGCGCTTTACCGAATGGATTAGTAGGAACTTCTCTCTCCCTCTCCCTTCTACTCTCTGTTTGTCTGTCTGTCTGTCTCTTTTCTACTTTCTGTCTATATTATATATATATATATATATCTGTCTGTGTCCTGTCTCTCTCTTCTACTCTTCTGTTTGTCTGTCTGTCTGTCTCTCTTTTCTACTTTCTGTCTTATTATTTCTGTGTATATTTCTTATCTGTCTGTGTCCTGTCTCCTTTCTATTCTCTGTTTGTCTGTCTGTCTGTCTCTCTTTTCTACTTTCTGTCTATCTGTCTGTGTCCTGTCTCCCCTTCTATTCTCTGTTTGTCTGTCTGTCTGTCTGTCTCTCTTTTCTTTTGCTTTTTCTATTCTGTCTGTGTCCTGTCTCTCTCTTCTACTCTGTGTTTGTCTGTCTGTCTGTCTCTCTTTTCTACTTTCTGTCTATCTGTCTGTGTCCTGTCTCTCCTTCTACTCTCTGTTTGTCTGTCTGTCTGTCTCTCTTTTCTACTTTCTGTCTATCTGTCTGTGTCCTGTCTCTCTCTTTCTCTGTTTGTCTGTCTGTCTGTCTCCTTTTCTACTTTCTCTGTTCTTGTCTGTCCTGTCTCTCTTCTCTCTCTGTTGTCTTCTCTTTTCTTTTCTGTCTGTCTTCTGTCTGTGTCCTGTCTCTCTCTTCTACTCTCTGTTTGTCTGTCTGTCTGTCTCTCTTTTCTACTTCTTCTGTCTATCTGTCTGTGTCCTGTCTCTCCTTCTACTCTCTGTTTGTCTGTCTGTCTGTCTCTCTTTTCTACTTTCTGTCTATCTGTCTGTGTCCTGTCTCTCCCTTCTATTCTCTGTTTGTCTGTCTGTCTGTCTCTCTTTTCTACTTTCTGTCTATCTGTCTGTGTCCTGTCTCTCCCTTCTACTCTCTGTTTGTCTGTCTGTCTGTCTCTCTTTTCTACTTTCTGTCTATTGCTGTCTGTCTGTTCCTGTCTCTCTCTTCTACTCTCTGTTTGTCTGTCTGTCTGTCTCTCTTTTCTACTTTCTATCTGTCTGTGTCCTGTCTCTCTCTTCTACTCTCTGTTTGTCTGTCTGTCTGTCTCTCTTTTCTACTTTCTGTCTATCTGTGTCCTGCTCTCTCCTTCTATTCTCTGTTTGTCTGTCTGTCTGTCTCTCTTTTCTACTTTCTATCTGTCTGTGTCCTGTCTCTCCCTTCTACTCTCTGTTTGTCTGTCGCTGTCTTCTCTCTCTGTCTTCTACTCTCCCTGTGTCTGTCTATCTCTCTATCCTCACTCTCTCTCTTCTACTCTTTGTCTGTCTGTCTGTCTGTCTATTTCGCTCTTGCTCTATCTTCTACTCTCTGTCTTTCTATCTCTTTACCCTCTCTCTCTCTTCTACTCTCTGTTTTCTATTTTCTCTCTCTCTCTCTCTCTCTCTCTCTCTCTTCTACTCTCTGTCGATCTGTCTGTCTCTCTATCCTCTCTCTCTCTATATATATATCTCCCTTTCTCTTCCACTCTATGTCTGTCTGTCTGTCTGTCTGTTTCCTTTTAGAAGGAACTGTTGTTTATTCTAAATAGATTCTGTTTCCAGTTTCTCTTCCTTGGTCTCTGTTTGCCTGTCTGTCTGTCAGTCTGTCGGTCTATCTGTCTGCCTGTCTGTCTCTCTGCCTCTTTCTCTCTTTCTTTCTGTTTCTGTTTCTCTGTCCGTCTCTGTCTCTGTCTGTCTGTCTGTCTGTCTGTCTCTCTCTTCCACTTTCTCTTTATTAAACTGTACTGTATTGTAGCAATGTTCTTGCAATAGGAAAATATTCATTACCTATTCATACCTCTCTCCCCCGAATTTGCTTTATCGTGATGTTTTTGTGTTATCCATATTTCATTAGTGTCGGTGTATAGTGCAGTGAGAGATGGCCACACAGAAATACGTTTTGTTTTGCTTAAGCAATTTCCTTCGTGAATTAAACAACAACAACAACAACAACAACAACAACAACAACAACAACAACAACAACAACAACAACAACAATGTTTTTGTTCTGTTTCTCCCTCATTCCTTCTCTACTCCCTCCAAGTTGTCTTCCTCCTTTCATCCTTCCTTCCTTCCTTCCTCCTTCCTTCCTTCTTCCTTCCTCTCTTCCTTCCTCTCTCTGTGTCTCAGAACAAGTGTCACTATTTCCAGAAGGGCAAGGAGAATTTTCACCTGCCTGTGTCCCCTTGAAGCTCTCTCTCTCCTCGTCACCTGCCGTGTGATCCGATCGTGAGGGGATCGGAGGATTAAGCTCCCTTGGTCGTTTCACCAAAAGGGCGACAACTTGTCGTGGCACGCGCTTTGATGACATCACGCCATCCCGCGTGTCGTGCACGGGACGATCAGCGAGCCAATCAGATTTAACCTTTCTTTAAGTCTGGGTCGAGCTGTCAGTCTGTCCATCTGTCGGTCCGTGGAATGGGGATTTTTGTTTGTTTGTATTATGTTGTTTTATTTCATTGTATTTTATGTTATGTTATTTTTTTGCAGGTGTGTATATGTATTGTTTTTATGATCGTACTGTTATGCTGTTTTTTGTTTGTTTTGTTTTATTTAAATTCCCCCACGCCCTTTATTTATCTCCCTTTATGCTTTGTGACCGGGAGGCTCTGTGTGTGTGTTTGTGTGTGTTTGTGTGTGTGTGTGTATGTATTTGTGTGTGTGAATGTATGTATGAGTATTGCTGTATGTTGTGTGTGTTGTGTGTGTGTGTGTGTGTGTTAGTGAGTGTGTGAAAGAAATGTACTCACTTCATACCTTACACAGTTTTTTTCCGTATGTATTTTGAATGAATAATAGTTT
Organism: Monoplex corrugatus; assembly: GCA_030674185.1. NCBI lineage: Eukaryota > Metazoa > Mollusca > Gastropoda > Littorinimorpha > Ranellidae > Monoplex > Monoplex corrugatus. The sequence continues at coordinate 71,441,205 of JAPXFY010000019.1, forward strand.
TAATACGTTTTCTTGATTTTGTATTATCATGTATTATTAATAATGAACTGACACAATTTGCCGCTTTAATACATGTACACATACATTTTCAAAGGGCCTGTTTGTTGTCATGATATGGAAACTTAATAACAATCTGATACCATGCAAACAGCAACGATGAAGTTTTCCATTTGGACTGTTCGTGCTGTACCGTTGATATTAGTATTGTTTACAACAGAATACTGCAAACATTGAGCGAAAGATTCAATTCTAACTCATTTTTCAAATCTGATCATTTTATTCGAGTGTTGTGTTAGTGTCTGTCTTTATTGGTTTTATATTATCGGTCGCTGGCAGATTTTGGGTGTAGGGCATAAATTATGGAAACTACACGAGTATCAGGAATACCTCTTGAATAAAATTTCGACTTCAGATTCACAGGAATTACGTCTTTAATGTTGTCGTCTATTGTCTTTACAATGGTTGTAAATGTCTTTAACCCTTGACTCCCGCATCTTATCCATCAACTGCAAAAACGTAACCCTTTGACCCCCTCACCCTATCCACCAGCTTCCTGCAGGAAGCTGATGGATAGGGTGAAGGAGTCAAAGGGTTAAGTTTTTGCTTTGCTGGCACGGTTGACAATGCAGGATACTGGTGGAGAGGGTGCGGGAATCAAAGGGTTAAAGTTGCATTGTGCGGTCTGTAGCACTATGTCGTTAGGTATTTGCCGTTAGCATTCGGTACCTTCCTCTGGACTGAAGTTTTTCGTTCTCTGGGGTGCAGTCAAAGAGGCTTAGCTGCCTTCCTGTCTGTGTGTGTGGTGGGAGGTCAATACGGAAAGCTGCTTTGTTTCAAACCCTTTTCATGGCACGAAAATGGTCATAAGTTCCAGTCTTTAGCTTACAGAGCTTGGGACGAGTGCAGGAGTTTTAAGGTAATTTTAGGGCTCGATCAAAAGGTTTTGTTGGTTGGTTGGCTGGTTGGCTGGTGGCGGTGGTGGTGTCGGTGGTGGTGGTGGTGGTGTGTGTGTGTCGTGCGCGCGCGTGCTTTGTGTGTGTGTGTGTGTGTGGTGTGTTGCGTGAGTGTGTGTGTGTGTGTGTTGTGCGTGTGTGTGGTGTGTGTAGGTGTGCACGTGACGTGTGTGCTGTGTGTGTGTTGTGTGCGTGCTGTTGTGTGGGTGTGTGTGGTGCGTGTGTGTTGTGTGTGTGTGTGTGTGTGTGTGGTGTGTGTGTGTGTGTGTGTGTGTGTGTGTGTGTGTGGTGCGTGGTGGTGGGTGTGTGTGTGTATGTGTGTGAGTGGTGAATGTATGTGTGTGTGCGTGTGTGTGTGTTCCCCCTGGTGTGTGGGTTGTGGGTTGTGTTGTGGTGGATTGGTGTGTGTTCGGATTGGCTTGGCTGAGGTGGTTGATTAAGTAAAACGCAATCTATCGAAATATACACATGAAAGTGAACGATAATCAAATATGGGAAATTCTTCAAGAGAAAAGCCCAGCGCTGCTCCCAGGGTTAGTTGCAAGTGATCAATAATCCACAACAATAGCCAAAAAAAAAAAAAAGAGCAGATAACGACTGAAATAACTACAATAACGATGACGATGAGGACGATGACGACGGCAATGATGGTAATGGTTATATTGATGATAATGGCGTATGGTGTGATTAATATGATTGTGACGATGATAACGACGATAACCATAACAGTGACGAAATAATGGACACCAAATCAACAAGCTCTATTCTTTTACGGTACACACGCACTGAGCGCCTTAAGCTATCACCGTACCATTTGACTACTGAAGCAATCTTTTCACTCCGCTCGTTGGCACTGGGAATTAGAGATGATCTCGTAAACCTTTCAGGCGAAACAGTAAATACTCTCGACCAACTACACCTCTATTATCTCATTCTAATTAAGAACTCTTGGAATTTCTTCCATCAATGCCAACACTGCTTGGATCTCCTGTTTTGACTTCCCCCATATGATCACCATCACATGGCACCTGTGACGCTAGTGTTTATGGAATTCATTCTAAGCGTTGAGACGTCTTTCTGAGAAACTGAATCCCCCCCCCCCCAACCCCACACACACCTTATAGTCCACTGTTATCTTCTTGTTATCTGTTTTCTGCAAGCTTTATAGTCTATTTATTTGATACTCAGTCTGTCTGTCGTTATCAAAACACTGATTGTAGGCCTATATTAGATTTGATTTCTGAAAACAACTTTGATCAGATTTTTCTGATAGAAACTCGGCTGAAATCAAGTGGCCATGAGCCAAAAGTTAAACAACTTTTACGTCCTGGTTACAAATTCCGTCCCTTCCCTGAAGCCTCTCGTGGTGCATGGGTTGCTGTTGTGTATAAAGTTGCTTGAATCCCACTAAGTCTTTCCCTTTTGTACTGTCATTTGAAACGGCTGAAATCGTTCAATGTTTTAACAAACTGTAAGTTTCTCTTATATTTAAAGACCTCCTCCCAGCCCAAAGCGAACAGACTCTCTCCTTCATGTTTCAAAATAAAACTGAGTCTCCTCTCGATTATTTATCTCTAAGAGAAGGAAAACTTGTCACTGTTGACGATGTCAATGTACACTGTGACGATCAAGTTGACTGAGAAACCAAGCGCTTGTGTCTGTCTAACCATTGTCTGTCTCAGCTTGTGTCTGTCTAACCATTGTCTCTCTCAGGTTGTGTCTGTCTAACCATTGTCTCTCTCAACTTGTGTCTGTCTAAACCATTGTCTCTCTCAGCTTGTGTCTGTCAAACCATTGTTCTCTCTCAGCTTGTGTTGTCTAACCATTGATTCTCTCCAGCTTGTGTCTGTGTAACCATTGTCCCCAGCTTGTGTCTGTGTAACCATTGCTCTCTCTCAGCTTGTGTCTGTTAGCCATTGTCTCTCTCTCAGCTTGTGTCTGTCTAACCATTGTCTCTCTCAGCTTGTGTCTGTCTAACCATTGTCTCTTTCAGCTTGTGTCTGTCTAACCATTGTCTCTCTCTCAGCTTGTGTCTGTCTAACCATTGTCTCTCTCAGCTTGTGTCTGTCTAACCATTGTCTCTCTCAGCTTGTGTCTGTCTAACCATTGTCTCTCTCAGCTTGTGTCTGTCTAACCATTGTCTCTCTCTCAGCTTGTGTCTGTCTAACCATTGTCTGTCTCAGCTTGTGTCTGTCTAACCATTGTCTCTCTCAGCTTGTGTCTGTCTAACCATTGTCTCTCTCAGCTTGTGTCTGTCTAACCATTGTCTCTCTCTCAGCTTGTGTCTGTCTAACCATTGTCTCTCTCAGCTTGTGTCTGTCTAACCATTGTCTCTCTCTCAGCTTGTGTCTGTCTAACCATTGTCTCTCCTCAGCTTGTGTCTGTCTAACCATTGTCTCTCTCTCAGCTTGTGTCTGTCTAACCATTGTCTCTCTCAGCTTGTGTCTGTCTAACCATTGTCTCTCTCTCAGCTTGTGTCTGTCTAACCATTGTCTGTCTCAGCTTGTGTCTGTCTAACCATTGTCTTCTCAGCTAGTGTCTGTCTAACCATTGTCTCTCTCAGCTTGTGTCTGTCTAACCATTGTCTCTCTCAGCTTGTGTCTGTCTAACCATTGTCTCCTCTCAGCTTGTGTCTGTCTAACCATTGTTTTCTCTCAGCTTGTGTCTGTCTAACCATTGTCTCTCTCAGCTTGTGTCTGTCTAACCATTGTCTCTCTCTCAGCTTGTGTCTGTCTAACCATTGTCTCTTTCAGCTTGTGTCTGTCTAACCATTGTCTCTTTCTCAGCTTGTGTCTGTCTAACCATTGTCTCTCTCAGCTTGTGTCTGTCTAACCATTGTCTCTCTCAGCTTGTGTCTGTCTAACCATTGTCTTCTCAGCTTGTGTCTGTCTAACCATTGTCTCTCTCAGCTTGTGTCTGTCTAACCATTGTCTCTCTCAGCTTGTGTCTGTCTAACCATTGTCTCTCTCTCAGCTTGTGTCTGTCTAACCATTGTCTCTCTCTCAGCTTGTGTCTGTCTAACCATTGTCTCTCTCAGCTTAGTGTCTGTCTAACCATTGTCTCTCTCTCAGCTTTGTGTCTGTCTAACCATTGTCTCTGTCTCACTTGTGTCTGTCTAACCATTGTCTCTTCTCAACTTGTGTCTGTCTAACCATTGTCTCTCTCAACTTGTGTCTGTCTAACCATTGTCTCTCTCTCAACTTGTGTCTGTCTAACCATTGTCTCTCTCTCAACTTGTGTCTGTCTAACTATTGTCTCTCTCAACTTGTGTCTGTCTAACCATTGTCTCTCTCTCAACTTGTGTTGTCTAACCATTGTCTCTCTCTCAACTTGTGTCTGTCTAACCATATTCTCTCTCTCACTTGTGTCTGTCTAACCATTGTCTCTCTTCAACTTGTGTCTGTCTAACCATTGTCTGTCTCTCAACTTGTGTCTGTCTAACCATTGTCTCTCTCTCAACTTGTGTCTGTCTAACCATTGTCTCTCTCAACTTGTGTCTGTCTAAACCATTGTCTTCTCTCAGCTTGTGTCTGTCTAACCATTGTCTCTCTCAGCTTGTGTCTGTCTAACCATTGTCTCTCAGCTTGTGTCTGCTAACCATTGTCTCTCTCTCAGCTTGTGTCTGTCTAACCATTGTCTCTCTCTCAGCTTGTGTCTGTCTAACCATTGTCTCTCTCAACTTGTGTCTGTCTAACCATTGTCTCTCTCTCAGCTTGTGTCTGTCTAACCATTGTCTCTCTCTCAGCTTGTGTCTGTCTAACCATTGTCTCTCTCTCAACTTGTGTCTGTCTAACCATTTCTCTCTCAACTTGTGTCTGTCTAACCATTGTCTGTCTCTCAGCTTGTGTCTGTCTAACCATTGTCTCTCTCAGCTTGTGTCTGTCTAACCATTGTCTTCTCAGCTTGTGTCTGTCTAACCATTGTCTCTCTCAGCTTGTGTCTGTCTAACCATTGTCTCTCTCAGCTTGTGTCTGTCTAACCATTGTCTCAGCTTGTGTCTGTCTAACCATTGTCTCTCTCTCAGCTTGTGTCTGTCTAACCATTGTCTCTCTCAGCTTGTGTCTGTCTAACCATTGTCTCTCTCTCACTTGTGTCTGTCTAACCATTGTCTCTCTCCAGCTTGTGTCTGTCTAACCATTGTCTCTCTCTCAGCTTGTGTCTGTCTAACCATTGTCTCTCTCAGCTTGTGTCTGTCTAACCATTGTCTCTCTCTCAGCTTGTGTCTGTCTAACCATTGTCTCTCTCAGCTTGTGTCTGTCTAACCATTGTCTCTCTCAGCTTGTGTCTGTCTAACCATTGTCTCTCTCAGCTTGTGTCTGTCTAACCATTGTCTCTCTCAGCTTGTGTCTGTCTAACCATTGTCTCTCTCAGCTTGTGGTCTGTCTAACCATTGTCTCTCTTCAACTTGTGTCTGTCTAACCATTGTCTCTCTCAGCTGTGTCTGTCTACCATTGTCCTCTCTCTCAGCTTGTGTCTGTCTAACCATTCGTCTTCTCAGCTTCTGTCTACCATTGTCTCTCTATCACTTTACGTCTAACCATTGTCATTGACTTCAGTTTGTCTGTTAACCTGTCCATTCTCAAGCTGTTCAGTCTACCATGCCTTTATCAGCTTCTGTCTACCATTCTGCCATGTTACTTCAGTCTATCTCTTTCACGCTGTACCATTCTGCCATGTCTTTCAGTCTATCTCTTACACCTGTACCATTCTGCCATGTGTCTTTCAGTCTATCTCTTACGCCTGTACCATCTGCCATGTGTCTTTCAGTCTATCTCTTTACACCTGTACCATTTGCATGTTGATTTAGTCTATCTCTTTAGCCTGTACCATCTGCATGTTACTTCAGTCTATCTCTTAGCCTGTACCATTCTGCCATGTTACTTTCAGTCTAATCTCTTTACGCCTGTACCATTCTGCCATGTTACTTTCAGTCTATCTCTTAACGCCTGTACCATTCTGCCATGTTGTTTTCAGTCTATCTCTTTACGCCTGTACCATTTGCCATGTTACTTTCAGTCTATCTCTTTACGCCTGTACCATTCTGCCATGTTACTTTCAGTCTATCTCTTTACGCCTGTACCATTCTGCCATGTTACTTTCAGTCTATCTCTTTACGCCTGTACCATTCTGCCATGTTACTTTCAGTCTATCTCTTTACGCCTGTACCATTCTGCCATGTTACTTTCAGTCTATCTCTTTACACCTGTACCATTCTGCCATGTTACTTTCAGTCTATCTCTTTACGCCTGTACCATTCTGCCATGTTACTTTCAGTCTATCTCTTTACGCCTGTACCATTCTGCCATGTTACTTTCAGTCTATCTCTTTACACCTGTACCATTATGCCATGTCACTTTCAGTCTATCTCTTTACGCCTGTACCATTCTGCTATGTTACTTTCAGTCTATCTCTTTACACCTGTACCATTCTGCCATGTTACTTTCAGTCTATCTCTTTACGCCTGTACCATTCTGCCATGTCACTTTCAGTCTATCTCTTTACGCCTGTACCATTATGCCATGTTATTTTCAGTCTGTCTCTTTACGCCTGTACCGTTCTGCCATGTTACTTTCAGTCTATCTCTTTACACCTGTACCATTATGCCATGTTGTTTTCAGTCTATCTCTTTACGCCTGTACCATTCTGCCATGTTGTTTTCAGTCTATCTCTTTACGCCTGTACCATTATGCCATGTTATTTTCAGTCTGTCTCTTTACGCCTGTACCGTTCTGCCATGTTACTTTCAGTCTGTCTCTTTACGCCTGTACACCGGAGGAGAACTGTTACATGTCACAACCTGAAATGTATCAATGTTAAATCCTTCTCATCTGAAGTTGTAACTCATCTCTTCTCTCTTTCAAAGTTATCTGATCGTGCTGGTCATTACAATTATACGACCTTTCTCCATCATTTCACAGTCACGCGTTCTGTCTACTTTCCAGCCTTCACTGAAGACATACCGTTTTGTCCGTCAGTGACCTCCCCCCCCCCCCCCCACTTCCACGTGCTCCCTCTTTTGCCTCACTGCCCTCCTGTCGTCCCCCTGTCGGCTTGCACGTGCTTTGTGCCTGGTGTTTTGGTCTGTCTTGGGTGATGACTTTGGTGAATGATGATAGTGTGCGCTTTGGTTTGATTCGTTCATCGAGATTTGGCGTCGTCTAAACGTCATTACTTTCATATCATCATCATCATCGTCGTCATCGACATCATCGTCGTCGTCTCGTCGTCGTTGTCGTCGTAGTCGTCGTAGTCGTCTTCGGCGTCGTCGTCGTCGTCATCATCATCATCATCATCATCATCATCATCATCATCATCATCATCATCATCATCATCATCATCATCATCATCATCATCATCATCATCATCATCATCATTCTTCTCCCTCTTATTCTTCACTTATTTTTGTTTATTGTTGTTTAAAGCCCAGCCGACTGCGCAGAGCCATATCAGGGCTATAACCACCTCAAAACATACAACACTTCAACTGGAAAAAAAAAAAAAAAAGAAAACTGAGTACACATATCAATGCATTCGCGCACATAATCTAAGGACATGCCCCTGGCATTGACCATTCCGTTCAATTTATCGAACAGGGAATTTGAAAAACACACTTAAATACAAATTTAAGCATACCTAAAGACACCAAAACATACATACAAACAGGCATGAATTACCCAAAATTGATGAAGAGGGGTGGGGGAGATGCTGGGGGCAATGAGAGATAGAGATGGTTGGAAGTCCATGGTCGCCAACGCCATGCGGCAGGGCACTTGATGATGATGATGATGATGATATCTCACCTCCCTGGAACCAAAAATGCACTCAATACATATACCCAATTATCAATCCTAAGAGAAAGTACGTAAGACTTTATCGAACACATACAGGTGAATGGACCAGCAACGCAGAAAATGATATGAAGAAATGACAGAAAGCAAAGGAGGAAGAAAGAAACAAAGATAATGACAGAAAAGAGGAAATTTCTTGCACACAATTTCCGGAAGGAGGGGAAATTATTTATACTGAAAAATGCCCCGGCATCCCCACGGGGGGACCTTCTTCTTCTTAGTATGATTATCATAACGATGATCTGGTTAGTGTGATTGTTACGACGACAACGACAATAACAATGCACGATGGTGTAAAATTCGACAACAACGACGATGGCAATGATGTTGTCGATGACGAAGTAACGACAATGACGATGTTCATGACAACGACGGTGATAATGTATTATTCTAAAAAGCGAACGATGCATGACTCAGAAAAGAAAAGCCAAACACAAGAACTTTTCGTTTTCTTTCTTTCTTTCTTTCTTTCTCTTTCTTTCTTTCTTTTCCTTTCAGTTTTTTCTTTCCCGTTGTGTCAATGGCAGGGGAAATAGCACGTACATTGTCTAGAATTACCAGACAACACTGCAGTGAACTAAGGAATTCTAAACGAAAACGTGTAATACGATCAGCATTGAGATGGGTAAAATGGCGAAGGTGGTAGTGTGAGGTGCTGATGGTGATAGTGGCTATGGTGGCGGTGGTGATGATGGTGGTGGTGATGCTGATAGTGATGGTGATGGTGGTGGTGGTAGTTGAGGAATGGAAGGTTGGAGTTCTGCCGGGAACACGGAATCATCAAATACACGAAACTGTCACGCCATATAAAACACTCCTCTGTTATGACAAAATTGCATTAATAATTTGTTGTGACAGAATTACATATCTTTTTTTTGTAACATGTGGATCTATCTATCTATCTATCTATCTATCTATCTATCTATCTATCTATCTATCTATCTATCTATCTATCTATCTATCAATCATCTATCTATCTATCTATCTATCTATCTATCTGTCTATCTATCTATCTGTCTGTGTGTCTGTGTGTCTGTGTGTCTATCTAGCTGACTGTCTGTCTATATATCTATCTATCTAACTATCAATCTATCTGTCTGTCTAGCTAGCTAGCTAGCTAGCTAGTTAGCTATCTGTCTATCTAGCTACCTATATGTCCGTCTGTCTGTCTCTGTCTTTTTCTCTGTCTTTTTCACTCTCTCTGTCTCTCTCTGTCTCTCTCTGTGTCTCTGTCTCTCTCTTTCTCTCTCTCTCCTAACAGGGTAAAAATACAGTACACCATTATGTAATAAAACTATGTTGTTGTACTTTCCTGTTCTTTTACAGTAGCTTTCTTTTCTTAAGGAGATAAGTAA
>JAPXFY010000019.1:71470360-71485360 GCA_030674185.1 Monoplex corrugatus
AACTGAAACTAGTAGGATGAATCATATGCATAGCAACATCAGTTAGCTCTGTATGCTCACAGATCACGTTGCCCAGCGAGGCGATGTCATCACAGAGTGTCATGGGGCAAGTCATCTGTCTCTCTGCCAATGTCAGTAGTGTGAGTGTCATGGGGCAAGTTACCTGTCTGTCTGCCTATGTCAGTAGTATGAGTGTCATGGGGCAAGTTACCTGTCTATGTCAATAGTATGAGTGTCATGGGGCAAGTTACCTGTCTATGTCAATAGTATGAGTGTCATGGGGCAAGTTACCTGTCTATGTCAATAGTACGAGTGTCATGGGGCAAGTTACCTGTCTCCCTGCCTATGTCAATAGTATGAGTGCCATGGGGCAAGTTACCTGTCTCTCTGTCTATGTCAGTAGTATGAGTGTCATGGGGCAAGTTACCTATCTCTCTGTCTATGTCAGTAGTATGAGTGTCATGGGCAAGTTGCCTGTCTATGTCAATAGTATGAGTGTCATGGGGCAAGTTGCCTGTCTATGTCAGTAGTATGAGTGTCATGGGGCAAGTTGCCTGCCTATGTCAATAGTATGAGTGTCATGGGGCAAGTTACCTGTCTCTCTGTCTATGTCAATAGTATGAGTGTCATGGGGCAAGTTGCCTGTCTATCTGTCTATGTCAATAGTATGAGTGCCATGGGGCAAGCTACCTTTCTAGGTCAATAGTATGAGTGTCATGGGGCAAGTTACCTGTCTATGTCAGTAGTATGAGTGTCATGGGGCAAGTTACCTGTCTATGTCAGTAGTATGAGTGTCATTGGGCAAGTTACCTGTCTATGTCAGTAGTATGAGTGTCATGGGGCAAGTTACCTGTCTATGTCAGTAGTATGAGTGTCATGGGGCAAGTTACCTGTCTCTCTGCCTATGTCAATAGTATGAGTGCCATGGGGCAAGTTACCTGTCTATGTCAGTAGTATGAGTGTCATGGGGCAAGTTACCTGTCTATGTCAGTAGTATGAGTGTCATGGGGCAAGTTACCTGTCTATGTCAATAGTATGAGTGCCATGGGGCAAGCTACCTTTCTATGTCAATAGTATGAGTGTCATGGGGCAAGTTACCTGTCTCTCTGTCTATGTCAGTAGTATGAGTGTCATGGGGCAAGTTACCTGTCTCTCTGTCTATGTCAATCGTATGAGTGCCATGGGGCAAGCTACCTTTCTATGTCAATAGTATGAGTGTCATGGGGCAAGTTACCTGTCTATGTCAGTAGTATGAGTGTCATGGGGCAAGTTACCTGTCTCTCTGCCTATGTCAATTGTATGAGTGCCATGGGGCAACTTACCTGCCTACGTCAGTAGTATGAGTGCCATGGGGCAAGTTACCTGTCTCTGTGTCTATGTCAATAGTATGAGTGCCATGGGGCAAGTTACCTGTCTATGTCAATAGTATGAGTGCCATGGGGCAAGTTACCTGTCTATGTCAATAGTATGATTGCCATGGGGCAAGCTACCTGTCTATGTCAATAGTGTGAGTGCCACGGGCAAGCTACCTGTCTATGTCAATAGTATGAGTGCCATGGGGCAAGCTACCTGTCTACGTCAATAGTATGAGTGCCATGGGGCAAGCTACCTGTCTCTCTGCCTATGTCAATAGTATGACTGACACTATACGGGTGTCCCCTGACACAATGTTGTCTGTTATCATGACAGAGAGTTGTGTGTTACAATCACACACAAAATCCCGTAATATCCATGTTTGGAGTATGGAGTTTGTTCAAGAGGGAATCATTGTATCTAGACAATTCCACATGCACTCCACCCAAATCTGCCAGCAATAGATTATCTTGTACACTCCTTGAGTCTGCGCAGAATCCTACGCACTGGTCATAATCATCATGAGCCATGCCGCATAACGATGGCGATCATGGCCCTCCATACGGATCTATCCTTTGTTGCTACAATACATCTAACACCCTCTCTGTCTTCATCTACTTCGCAAGCCCATCCGATATTTTCTACCTGGGTCTACCTGGTGCTCTTTTCCCCTGCAGCTCTTCTGCAGTGACCAGGTGCTCCAACCTTCCTTGCCTCACAAAATATTCCACAAACATCGCCTGTCCTTTCCCAATCTTCTCCACCAGTGCTCTCCCTGTGTCTGCCTCCCTCAAGACTATCTCGTTATTCTCTCTTTTAAAAGGTTCCTTGCACAGCAAAGAGCACAAAAGAGACTGTCTTGAAAGATACAAAAACAAAACAAAACAAAACAAAACAAACAAAACAAAACAAAAAACAACAACAACAAAACATTACTGAAGAAGATTAGGAAAAGACAAGCAACAGTTTCAGGACATTTTATGAGGCAAAAGAAAGTTTGGCAGCTAATCACAACAGGAAAGCTAGAGGGAAAAAGAGCACCAAGTAAACCCAAGGAGAAAATGTTGAACGTTATTGCAGAGTGGATAAAGACCAGAAAAGGTGGGAGATACGCCTGCAGTGACAAAAAAAAAAAAAAAAAAAAAAAAAAAAGGTTCGTATGGAAGGCATGATCCAACTCCAACTCCATGTAGCAGGGCCACATGATGATGATGATGAATAGGCCACAGCCCCTGGTGAATGGGTATGTGAACCTGTCAAGCCTACTTGAGATCTATGTTCCCTCACGTACCCTCCGCTCTGCCTCCGATCCTCTGACTTTTCGCTTTCCACGCACTAAGCTCAATACCTATGGTCCACGAACCTTCTCTGTTTCTGGTCCACTTTCCTGGAACAAACTTCCTCTCTCAGTCCGTCAGCAACCTACTTTTGTCTCCTTCAAGTCCGCTCTCAAAACTCACCTTTTCTCCTCTGCATAAAATCCTGACCTCACTCAACCCCCTCTGCAACCTGTCTCCGCTCGGAGGGGAATCACATTGTTATAATATATAATTGTATATGATATGCTCTCTATAATTTTCCATTGCTTTTATTCTTGCTTTTATTGCTTTTATTCTTTCTCCTCATTTATAGCCATGCGCGCGCGCGCGCGCGTGTGTGTGTGTGTGTGTGTGTGTGTGTGTGTGTGCGCGCGTGCGTGTGAGTGCGTGCGTACGTGCGTGCGTGCGTGTGTGTGTGTCTGTTTCAGCGCTTAGATTTGATTTTATCAAGATTTTGCGCTATATAAATATTGTAATTATTATTATTATAACATACATTTAAACACAATACAAAAATATACAACACAGTACAGTATGAGTGATCACAACAGTGTTCTTACTGTTCAAATTAATGACCGATAAAACGAAACCAAACCAGTCAGCCATGTAGTAATACAGCCCAGCTTGGAAATGTTATGTATCGTGCTGGTCCCTTCACACGCAAAAAGCCCTTAGCTCGTCTGTGCCCCTTCCGTCAGTCTGACAGTTCAATGACGTATCGGCTGTTGTGGTGTCCTGTCTCCATAATACCGGCACATCATATTATGCCCGTCACTCCTATGGGACCTTCATTACTAAGCCTGATTCGAGGCCTGGGACCAACCTTCCTGAGCGTGTCCCCCTGTCTGTGGTACCAGCACGCCACTCGCGCGGGATCGTTATTCTTAGGCTTGATCCTGTGACTTGGGACTATCGTTCCTGGACTGTGTTAGTTGCTGTATGTCTCCCTGTTTCCAGCACACCATGTCCTGGCACATGCTAGGGGCTGTCTTTTTTAGGCCAGATCAGTGACCTATAGTTACACACGTATTTCAACTGGGACGGAAGTAAAGTGGGTAAAACAGACTTCCAATCGGAAGATCTGGTTTCGATCTTTCCCCGGTATCTCCCGTTTGATGGGTAAAGGGTGGAGATTGTCCTGATCTCCCAGGTCAACGTGTGTTCGAACTGTTTAGTGTCTAAGCCCTCTCGTGTGTATATGCAAACAAAACATCACACATGCACGTTAAAGATACTGTATGTGACCGATGGCTAATGGAAACATGAAAACATTCAGCAAGCATGCCTACCAAAGACGCAGTATGCAGAATGTGTAGAAAGATGCCGCCTACACAGTGTGAGCGAGACATCTTGCGAACTTGCATTCTAAAAAATCAGAAATCTAAACAAAGAAACAAAGAAACAAAGAAACAAAGAAACAAAGAAAGAAAGAAAGAAACAAATAAACAAGCAAACAAGCAAACAAACAAACACACAAACACACACATACACAAACAAACAAACAAAAACAAACAAACAAACTAATAAACAAACACACAAACAAACAAACAAACACAAACACACAAACAAACACACAAACACACACACAAACAAACAAACAAACAAAAACAAACAAACAAACAAACTAATAAACAAACAAACAACACAACACAAACAAACACACAAACAAACACAAACACACAAACAAACACACAAACACACACACACAAACAAACAAACAAACACAAACAAACAAACAAGCAAACAAACAAAACCCCATCATATCCGGTTTAACATAGATCCCTGACCTTATTTGTGGATAGGGGCTGTCTTTTTTTTATGTCAGGTCAGAGGTCTGGAACCAACGCCATTACTCTATCTTTGGCATGGAACCATTGTCTTTATAGATCTGATCAAAGATATAGATAGAAAGACAAGCCAATTACACAATAATTGTATTTCGCTGGTTATCATTATCTTGTTAATAAATCAACGCAATCAACCTGCGCTTGTGCAGTGCGTTTCAACTCAACAGTAAAGCGATGATTTCCAGCCCAGCGGGTGACAGGGAGGGGACGGCAGATGATCCTGAAAAATAGAGGTTACCTGTGAAATGAGCCTGGCCTACCTGGACAATTTGCCAGTCCTGGACTGACTGGCACTGGTTTTCTATCATTTCAGGGCAGATTGGTACCTGCCAAGGCCACACGTTGAAAAATACCTTTCACTACATGTGACAGAGCCATCAGAAGGATAAAGGGCTGTCTAACGTTTAGCCTCCTGCACTGTGAGGATAGGATTTCTGGCCAGGAGCTAAGGGTGAAGGTAACCTCCGCAGAAAATCTAGAGGGCTGAAGTCAGAGGTACCAGGCTTACAGGGACCTTCTAACAAACCATGGTAACATGCGATATAACACAGTCTACATTATCATCTACATCAGACAGACGGCTGAAGTCAGAGGTACCAGGCTTACAGGGACCTTTTAACAAACCATGGTAACATGCGATATAACACAGTCTACATTATCATCTACATCAGACAGACGGCTGAAGTCAGAGGTACCAGGCTGACAGGGACCTTTTAACAAACCATGGTAACATGCGATATAACAGTCTACATTATCATCTACATCAGACAGACGGCTGAAGTCAGAGGTACCAGGCTTACAGGGACCTTTTAACAAACTATGGTAACATGCGATATAACACAGTCTACATTATCATCTACATCAGACAGACGGCTGAAGTCAGAGGTACCAGGCTTACAGGGACCTTTTAACAAACCATGGTAACATGCGATATAACACAGTCTACATTATCATCTACATCAGACAGACGGCTGAAGTCAGAGGTACCAGGCTTACAGGGACCTTTTAACAAACCATGGTAACATGCGATATAACACAGTCTACATTATCATCTACATCAGACAGACGGCTGAAGTCAGAGGTACCAGGCTTACAGGGACCTTCTAACAAACCATGGTAACATGCGATATAACACAGTCTACATTATCATCTACATCAGACAGACGGCTTAAGTCAGAGGTACCAGGCTTACAGGGACCTTCTAACAAACCATGGTAACATGCGATATAACACAGTCTACATTATCATCTACATCAGACAGACGGCTGAAGTCAGAGGTACCAGGCTTACAGGGACCTTTTAACAAACCATGGTAACATGCGTTATATCACAGTCTACATTATCATCTACATCAGACAAGGGCTGAAGTCAGAGGTACCAGGCTTACAGGGACCTTTTAACAAACCATGGTAACATGCGATATAACACAGTCTATATTATCATCTACATCAGACAAGGGCTGAAGTCAGAGGTACCAGGCTTACAGGGACTTTCTAACAAACCATGGTAACATGCGATATAACACAGTCTACATTATCATCTACATCAGACAGACGGCTGAAGTCAGAGGTACCAGGCTTACAGGGACCTTCTAACAAACCATGGTAACATGCGATATAACACAGTCTACATTATCATCTACATCAGACAAGGGCTGAAGTCAGAGGTACGAGGCTTACAGGGACCTTTTAACAAACCATGGTAACATGCGATATAACACAGTCTACATTATCATCTACATCAGACAGACGGCTGAAGTCAGAGGTACCAGGCTTACAGGGACCTTTTAACAAACCATGGTAACATGCGATATAACACAGTCTACATTATCATCTACATCAGACAGACGGCTGAAGTCAGAGGTACCAGGCTTACAGGGACCTTTTAACAAACCATGGTAACATGCGATATAACACAGTCTACATTATCATCTACATCAGACAGACGGCTGAAGTCAGAGGTACCAGGCTTACAGGGACCTTTTAACAAACCATGGTAACATGCGATATAACACAGTCTACATTATCATCTACATCAGACAGACGGCTGAAGTTAGAGGTACGCTACAGGACCTTTACAAACCTGTAAATGCAAACACTCACACATCATCTCATCAGCAGACGGCTGAGTTAGAGGTCAGGCTTACAGGACCTTTTAACAAACCATGGTAACATGCGATATAACACAGTCTACAGTATCATCTACATCAGACAGACGGCTGAAGTTAGAGGTACCAGGCTTACAGGGACCTTTTAACAAACCATGGTAACATGCGATATAACACAGTCTACATTATCATCTACATCAGACAGACGGCTGAAGTAGAGGTACCAGGCTTACAGGGACTTTTAACAAACCATGGTAACATGCGATATAACACAGTCTACATATCATCTACATCAGACAGACGGCTGAAGTAGAGGTACCAGGCTTACAGGGACTTTCTAACAAACCATGGTAACATGCCATATAACACAGTCTACACGATCATCTACATCAGACAGATGGCTGAAGTCAGAGGTACCAGGCTTACAGGGACTTTCTAACAAACCATGGTAACATGCCATATAACACAGTCTACACGATCATCTACATCAGACAGATGGCTGAAGTCAGAGGTACCAGGCTTACAGGGACCTTCTAACAAACCATGGTAACATGCCATATAACACAGTCTACACGATCATCTACATCAGACAGAGGGCTGAAGTTAGAGGTACCAGCTTACAGGGACTTTCTAACAAACATGGTAACATGCCATATAACACAGTCTACACGATCATCTACATCAGACAGAGGACTGAAGTCAGAGGTACCAGGCCTGCAGATATCTTCCAACAATCCATGGTACTATGCAATATAACACAAATGTAAACACGGTCATCTATATAAGACATATGGCTGATGTCAGAGGTACCAAGTCTGCAGGGACCTTCTAACAAACCATGGTACCATGCAATATATCTCAAATGTCTGCATGATCATCTGCACCAGACAAAATTGGCACTGGCCCAGTGAGATCCCTTCCAAGCTGAGCAGTGCCAGATCCTTCACCTCCACAAAATCCACCGTCTGTCTTGGAATACAGAGGACGAAGGATGAGCACTACAGGCTACCACAACTAATTTTACCACCTAGTTCCATGTTAGCCAGCAGCAACTGTAAACAAGAAGAAGAAGAATTGCGAAGAATTGCGAAGAAGAAGAATTGCGAAGAAGAATTGCGAAGAATGCGAAGAATTGCGAAGAGAAGAATTGCGAAGAAATTGCGAAGAATTGCGAAGAGAAGAATTGCGAAGAAGAAAGAGAAGAAGAAGAATTGCGAAGAATTGCGAAGAAGAAGAATTGCGAAGAATTGCGAAGAAGAAATTGCGAAGAATTGCGAAGAAGAAGAATTGCGAAGAATTGCGAAGAATTGCGAAGAAGAATTGCGAAGAAGAATTGCGAAGAATTGCGAAGAATTGCGAAGAAGAAGATGGAGAAGAAGAAGAGAAGAAGAAGAAGAAAAGAAGAAGAAGAAGAAGAAGAAGAAGAAGAAGAAGAAGAAGAAGAAGAACAACAACAACAACAAATCGCAGCCTCATTTATCACCAGATGTAGCTGATCACAGAGATTAAAAGAAGAACAGCTTTACAAAATTGTGGTTTTGTACAATCCCAAGCCTTCTGCAGCGCTTTATATGTGGACTTTGAAACAACGTAGCAAGACTTATAGCATGGTATGTGGTAAAATACTATATCCGTGTCCGCGGTTTGATCATTAACCAGGGATCAATATTCCTGGGCACACTCGATGGCTTGGGATTAATATCGTCTGTCTTGGCACAACATGCCGGGTTCTGGTTGGGTATGCATAAGTTTTAATTATTCATAACCCATTTCCAGCCCATCCATTAACGAAGTGGTTTGACGCTTTGTTTTAGTGGAAGATTGTGATTCACATTAACCAGATTAAGACTGCTTTTGTGTGTGCGTACATGCATGGGTGCATATGTGTGTGTGTGTGTGTTTGTGTGTGTGTGTGTGTGTGTGGTGTGTGTTTGTATGTGTGTTTGTGTGTGTGTGTATGCTGTGTGTGTGTGTGTGTTGTGTGTGTGTGTTTGTGTGTGTTTGTGTGTGTGTGTGTGTGTTTGTATGTGTGTTTGTGTGTGTGTGTGTGTGTATGTGTGTGTGTGTGTGTGTGTGTGTGTGTGATATGTGTGTGTGTGTGTGTGTGTTTGTATGTGTGTTATGTCTGTGTGCGAACTTACACAAAAAAGAAAGAGAAAGAGAGAGAGACAGAGAGAGACAGACAGACATACAGACAGACAGACAGATAGAGAGAGGTCAGTTTCCACCGGTGATATGTTTATTCATCAACCCAACCAGCCCCCAAAATATACAACTACCAAACCACTAACTGCTTCTGATCTTCTGGATAGGGTTGAGTAATTATGCAACACAGGTTAACGTGGAATATCAAATGTGTCATTCGATTGATTTTCAGCTACAGCATATACTTTGACAAAGAATGTCTCTGAAAGATTTTTCTTTAACATCAATGACCAAATTGAAATAGATATTTCTCTTGGTTTGTGTTTTTGTCAACACTAGTCTTACATGGTTAACTAATAATAAAAATACACATGGGTGTGATAGGTTTTTTTGACCCAATAATGGTACAACCAGAAAGATAAAAACAGTAAACATGGGCATTGACGAAGGCAGCTTAATGCAGCACAACCCAGACTCTAACAGTACAGATGGACATTGACGAAGGCAGCTTAACGCAGCACAACCCAGACTCTAACTTGCTACATCAGGTACACACCACTCCTTCTTCCCTAAAGTTCAAATTCTCAAATCGATTTACTGCTGTCTGCAAGCCTGAAATTGACACTTCAGTAAACTGTCTCAGTTGGGAAAGTTTCAATTTTCAGTCCTTTCTCAAACCGACCCCGCTACTTCTTCCAGACATTCTCACTCCATCCCAACATCTCATATCCTATCCCTTCTCTGACCGCTCTCTCCCCTGTCATTCCCACGTTCCCTTTCTTACTCCTCCCCCCCTCTCTCTCTCTCTCGCTCTCCCTCCTGCAGCCCTTGTCTTTAGTCAAGCACGTTTCGTCTTTTAGTCTCCAGCTAAGCCCCTGACTCCTTTGAAAGCCAGACTCCTTCCATGGCGTTCTCACTCCATCCTTCAACATCTCATATCCCTTCCTTCTTCTATCCCTTCTGTCAATTCTCATCTTCATTTCTCTCCCCACCCTTCTCACTCACCCCACCCCCACCCCCACCCCCACCCCTCCCTCTTGTCTGTCATCATGACACATCTCGGGCTTCCCATAATTCAGCACAAACACCGTCTTCCGGTGTCCCACTTGATGGAGGCTACAAGCAGGCAATGGATTGACTCCAGCCTGCTCACCTTGTAATTGCTTTCCGATCACTCTGAGGCGGAAAGGGCGCCCGCCTCCTGATGACCTTTGATGACAAATCATTGGCGTCTGGCCACCACTCTTCTCCTGCCGTCAGTCTATTGCCTTCTGTCCCGCTGCTTCTCTCCATCGCCTGCCATTCTCATATCGCCTGCCATTCTCATATCGCCTGCTGTTCCTTTTTCTTTGGTTATTCCCTGCTTGCTTCAACTCTTTTTCTTTCTTTCTTTCTTTCTCTTTGTCACGAAGTCTCTGAACAAAGCAGAAATGATAGGTATAGAAGATTCTGTAAAGTGTAAAATGATCATATATTGAGCTTGTTTTATTATTTGGTGATATTGTACATACTGTATAGCGCTTTCAGCATAAACTAAACACAATCACCTTGTAATCAGACAAATGGCGGCTATGAATCATGGCTGCACTATCAACAGCACGTACTGAATATCGTCTTGTATTTTGTGTATCATTATAACAAAGAAAATAACAACACCAACAACAACACCAAAACAAAACCAACCAACCACCCAACATACCAACCACCCAACCAACCAAGCAAACAACTAAGCAAGCAAGCAAACAAGCAAGCAAGCAAGCAACCAACAACCAACCAACCAAACAAACAAAAAACACACCCAAACTAATATCACTAAATAAGTGTCTTGTTATATTAAAATTCCCATTGTCTCTTAATAATGTACTTAACGTTAAGTACTACTGGCTCTCACAAAGTCCCTTGTCTTGTAACAGTGTTTATATTGTGCCTTTCATGTTAAAGTGATTATAAAAGATGTAATAAAAAGTAAGAAGGGATATGGATTTTAGCTCTTCAAGGATGGTACAGAAACATTAAGGACATGTATGTTGTATTTGTGGGGCTGAAACCCAGACCTCTTGGTATGCCTATATAATTGAAGTAACTTTTGTTTTATCTAATCATGATAGAATAAAGAAACTGAAAGACTAAACAACAAAGATCTATAAATTAAATTATGTAGTAAATGCACAAATATCTTCTAGGTAACCCAGAAAATCTGTCTCTGTCTCTCCGTCAGTCTGTTTATCAGCCAGCCTGTTTTTTTTTCTGTTTCTTTTTTTTTCTTTCGTTTATTTTTCATAGTTTTATTAATTTCATTTATTTTTCATGTTTTATCAATGCTTTCGTTTTATATGTTTGCAGGCCTATATATGTGTAAAACAGCAAGTACTAGCTGTAGGTCAGGTATTATGGGACTTAATATTGCTATCCTCATAAAACGTGTTTTCCAGTTTTTTTTGCTTTTGGCCTTTTCACACAGACGGACTTCATTGATGGTTTAGTGTTTTTCTGTGGCTGATGAATAAGGAAGATGATAACCATCATTTTTCATCAGTCACTGGTGACCGACTCAGTCAAATATGAAGATCTGTTTTTGCTATTGGGATTCTTGTGTGGTTAGATAGCAGAGATGGTTAACTATGATTGTTTGGAACCTCTGAAGCTGTCAGATGAAGATGAAGACGAAGATGAAATTTCTCATTTGCATTCACAGTAGAGTAATTTGTTTATTGAAGGATGATGTGGTTTAGCTGTAATGTTGAGCCTGGATCTTACGCCTTCAGTAGGATCAGGTGACACAACGCCGCTAATCTGATTTGTTTGTGACGAATATGAATTTATTATTGAGTTGCCTTTTTTGCCAGGCGTACAGGCTTATTGTATCATTATGTTTTACTGTTTTGCATATTAAGTTTAGTTGTTGATCCTGTCTCATTGATCAATGCAAACCCTAGAAACGTTTCCATGATATTCTCACCCATCTCTTATTTTTATGTATTATATTTTATTGATACTGGGTGTGTGTAAACTCTTACAAGTAGTATGCCTTGTACTCATTTAGATGAAACGTTTTGTCCCCAATGGGGCAAGGGCTCAATGAAACAAAAGCACATATAGTACTGTTCTGTTATACATGGAATTAAGATTCATCTTATCTTGTCCTCTCTTATCCCATCCCTTCCCCTGCCTCTCTTTCTTTGTCAACCCCACGTCACCTTCCCTTTGTTCTGCCTCTCTCCATTTCCTTAGCAAAATGTCTTGAGATTACCCAGTTTCATTTTTCAATTCTTTCTCAGACCAAAGAGTTCCTTTCATGACAGTTCTCTTTCCTTTCCAAACAAAGCATACCCAACCCTATTCTTCTACTGCATTTTCCTGTAACTCCTTCTTTCTTGTCTCTGTTTAACTCGCTACTAAAGTATCTGTGGTTCTGTAAGTTTCACCATTCAATTCTTTCTCACTCTATTGTACTTCTTCCAGACTTTTTATTACTTACCTCCTA
The DNA here is from genome assembly GCA_030674185.1 of Monoplex corrugatus. Taxonomy (NCBI): domain Eukaryota; kingdom Metazoa; phylum Mollusca; class Gastropoda; order Littorinimorpha; family Ranellidae; genus Monoplex; species Monoplex corrugatus. The sequence continues at coordinate 71,482,616 of JAPXFY010000019.1, forward strand.
TCATGTCCCATCACTTCCCCTAGTCTTCTTTCCTCATCACTGCAATGTTCCCTTTACACAATTCCTCCCCATTTCTACCCCTCTTCCCCACAATGTCTGTCATCACGAAGCATCTCGGGCTTCCATAATTCAGTACAAACATCGTCTTCCGGTGTCCCACTTGATGGAGGCTACAAGCAGGCAATGATTGACTCCAGCCTGCTCACCTTGTAATTGCTTTCCGATCACTCTGAGGCGGAAAGGGCGCCCGCCCCCTGATGACCTTTGATGACAAATCATTGGCGTCTGGCCACCACTCTTCTCCTGCCGTCAGTCTATTGCCTTCTGTCCCTTCACCGTCATTCTCCTACTGCTCCAGTTCCGTCTTTCTTTGTTCCCTGCCTGCGCTTCCCATCCCCCTTCTTTCTTATTCTTTTTCACGTAAGAAGCAGAGTGGCGCAGTGGAAGTGTGCTGGGCCCATAATCCAGAGTACCAGAATCAAAACCACGCTGTGCTAAGTATCATAACCACGCTGTACTTTGTTTTATAACTGTGGCCTCTGTTTGCTCAATTGGTTAGAGTACCGTGATGATGATGCAGCAGTCGTGGGTTTGAACCCCAGGTGGTCCACTGTTTCCTTTTTACTGTGGGCTCATGGGCTCATGTAATGGACACCCACAGCCTCCAGGTCTGATGTCTTGAATTCAGTCCCTGTTGACGACATAAAAACTGGCTTAATACCCATCTTAATGGTCCAGTCATTCTGGTGGTGTCAGTTTAGCGTTTCACTGGTCCTGTCCCATTCCTAACCCCATTTCAGGAACCTGTCAGCACATAAGGCTTTGCACAGGCTCCTGAAGTCTGTACTAATGTGTGTCTCTGTCTCTCCCTCTCTCTATATCTATCTATCTATCTATCTACCTATCTATCAATCTATCTATCTACCTATATATCTATCTATCTATCTATTTATCTATCTATCTATCTATCTATCTATCTATCTATCTACCTATCTATCTATCTATCTATCTATTTATCTATCTATCTATCTATCTATCTATCTGTCTATCTATATACATACGCGCATACACTGTGTCCAGTCCATATAAAACAATTTCTCTTTTTATAACAAAAAAGCAAACAAAGACAGAAAGAAATAAAGAAAGAAAGAAAGAAAGAAAGAAAGAAAGAAAGAAAGAAAAAGAAAAAAAGAAGAAAGAAATGATAACAGAAAATGTTTCTTCTGGATAATCTATAAGCTCTTCTCTCTCTCTCTCTCTCTCTCTCTCTCTCTCTCTCTCTCTCTCTCTCTCTCTTTTTCTCTCTGTCTGTCTGTCTGTGTATGCCTGTCTGTCTGTCTGTCTGTCTGTCTGTCTGTATATTAGTTTCTCTTTCACTCACTCATAGCCGTTCAATGAGGACAGTCAGACGTGAATGTTTTGTGTTCCACCATCTCTGGTGATTTCGGAAGATAAAAAAATACCATCGACATCATTTGGTGACTACTTCTGTCAAGCAGGGATATCAGTAACCAGTATCAGAGTTCTGCAGACAATTAGTTTGGAAATGATAACAACTTTGATTGCCTGACCCGTAATGTGTCTGCCAGACAAACATGAAGATGAAATTGTCATCTGTATTGGCAGATGTCTGGTACCTACATCTGCTCCACAACCAGACTTGTTTTCACAAGAAACGAATTTTCATTAAAGATACTAAATCGTAGTCTTACGGTTTCATTATCATCACAAAAATAACAGATTGTGCCGATGTTACTTCAACTTTCTGCGAGAAGTTAAAGCGTTTTTTTTTTTTACATATATAGATCACTCATAAGAAAGATTAGGAAAAGACAGGCAACATTTTTAGGCCATGTTATGAGGAAGGGGGATTTGGAGCACCTGGTCACAACGGAAAGCTGGAGGGAAAGAGAGCACCGGGTAAACCCAGGGAGAAAATGCTGGACGGACTTGCAGAGTGGATGGGGACGAGGAGGGTGGGGGAGATGCTAGGGGCAACGAGAGATAGAGACAGATGGAAGTCCATGATCGCCAACGCCATGTGGCAGGGCACCTGATGATGATGATGAAAGGTACTGTTGTTGCGGAACTTTTTGTGATGAGTATAAGTTTATGCTGAGAGAACCAGTCGCCGTGGTGTAGTGGTTAACGCAACGGACTACCGACTGGAAGGTTGTGGGTTCGAATCCCCATCAGTCCCTTCAAAAATATATCATTGTGGAATTTTTCGGCTCTAACCAGCTCCTACCCAGAGTTGGGCGTGCTATGGGCTCAGTGGGAAGACTGGGACCACACAGTCGAGTCTCATCCACTTCACGGACACGTCATTGAGGGTGCTGTTCAAATCTTCTGACCATGCTGCAGATGTCTATATTTCTCGGGCTTGGTTGACGCCAGGATATATTATGATAGTAAGCGTAGAGTACAGCCCTGTCATGCAGTCTCAGTCCTAGAATGAACTCCATAGCATCATGGTCATCACCCTCATCGACGTCATCATGGCATTGTAACAACTGTTTAAGCTTCTGCGGCCATTAAGATGGCGTAGAAAATGGGACGAAAAAACGGTGAGTACAAACATAACCTCCCTTGAGTACGATGATACTAAAAAAAAGTTTATGCTGTTGTTCAACTTTTTTTGCAAAGAATGTTGGCTTCTGAAAGACGCAAACAAGTTTTGCTACTTAATGTTTTCTGATGTGCACAGGCTTGTTATAGAAGCTACAAATAAGTTCCTGTTCCTTT
>JAPXFY010000019.1:71492860-71505360 GCA_030674185.1 Monoplex corrugatus
CAGATAGTCACCAGGTAAATGTTGACGAGACCAGTGATCAGTGACTAGATCATCACCAGGCGAATGCCAGAGTATATGTTCATGAAACGGTTGTTATTTGAATAAACATTCAGCGAACGAATGCTTATGGGTGACACTCACAAGATGAATGATTACTGGATGACTGCTTCACATACGAGAACTCACTATATGAATATTCATCAGACAAATTTCTTAGTGTGTATCTTACCTTCAAAAAAAGGAAGATATATATGAAGTAAATAAATAAAGACTTAACATTTCACTAATATAGAAATCGAAATGAACAAACAATTTCCAAATATAATAGCACTTGGAATACATCTAGATACTTAACATTTCACTAGTACAGAAATTCGAAATGAGGAAACAATCTTTGAAAATATAATAGAACTAGGAAACACATGCAAACACCTAACATTTGAGTGGTATAAACATCGAAATGAAACAAGTAATCTTCGAAAATATAAAGACGTAACATTTCGCTGATATAGAAATTCGAAATGAAGAAGCGATCTTAGAAAATATACCATTACTTGGAATACATAGAAGCCTGACTGAGATATGGAACATTTTAAATTAAATTTACAGACGAATCGACTGATCTTCTCGCATGTCTCAGCTCAGTTCTCGCTGTGTGCTGGGTGTATGTCGGTGTAGTTGTCTGCCCCTCCCATCTCTTTCTGCTGTTGATGGGGCACCATTATCCTGGTACTGATGTGAAATCTATGGCTGTACTGATGGAAATCTATAAAGTCATGAGGGTATAACGTCTGTTGTTCGTCATCTGATACGTTTCAAGAGTAGGTGCTTTCTTCATGGGTGGCTGTTGGACTGGGCAGATTGTTAACACAAGACTGTGTGTGGGAAAGAGAGAGAGAGAGAGAGAGAGAGAGAGAGAGAGAGAGAGAGAGAGATACAAACAGACAGACAGAGAGAGAGAGACAGAGACAGAAAGAGAGAGAGACAGACAGACAGAGACAGAGAGAAGAGAGACAGAGACAGAGACAGAAAGAAAGAAAGAGAGAAGAGAGAGAGAGAAGAACAGAGAGAGAGAGACAGAGAGACAGAGAGACGAGAGAGAGAGAAGAGAAGAGAGACAGAGAGACAGAGAGACAGAGAGACAGAGAAAGAGAGAGAGAGAGAGAGAGACAGGAAGCTGGCGGATATACTGAGGAAGTCAAAGGGTTACGTTTTTGCAGTTAGTGGATAGGGTGCAAGAGTCAAAGGGTTAATGTAAAGTGTCTGTGGACAACATGTTCCAAGTCCAACACAGGACGCAAGAAAGATGGCTCCAATCCACTGATCCTATCTAACGAGACTGACATCCCCAGACGGCAGATCAGGCTTAGGAAGGAACGTCCCAGAAGAGTGGTGTGCAAGACAGGGTCCGCTGGTTGCAGGCAGACGAGAGACACGGCCCAGGAACGATGGTCCCAAGCCGCAGATCGGGCTTTAGGAATGACTGTCCCAGGGGTGTGATGTGCATACCATAAAATGCCGGTATCAGGAAGTTAGGAACAGGGCATCAACTGTCGAGTCAGTGAGTTTGTCATAGTGACGGAAGGAACCAGAAAACAGACGAAAGAAGAATACGAACGCGTATTTCATACAACAAGACAAGACAGGCGCAAATTTTCGGCCAACTGGCTTTGTCAAGCGTAAGATTACAAACAAACAAACACAAGAGACAAAAATTATGAGAAAAAGACTGAAACTTCCCTGCAGCTGTGTCCAATGTGAGAAAAGGAATAAAGTGACTAAGATGACATCATAATGTGTTTTTGAGGAATCAGAAAAAAACACGAAAGAAGAATACGAACGCGTGTGTTAAGGGACCGGCACTGCCATTCATCAATTTAGAAAATGAACATGTCTCACTGGATGGCTGTTCATCATCATCATCATCATCAGGTGCCCTGCCACATGGCGTTGGCGACCATGGACTTCCAACCATCTCTATCTCTCGTTGCCCCTAGCATCTCCCCCACCCTCCTCATCCCCAGCCACTCTGCAAGTCCGTCCAGCATTCTCTCCTGGGTCTACCTGGTGCTCTCTTTCCCTCCAGCTTTCCCGTTATGACCAGGTGCTCCAAATCCCCCTTCCTCATAAAATGGCCTATAAATGTTGCCTGTCTTTTCCTAATCTTCCTTATGAATGATCTACTTGTGTCTGCCTCCATCAAGACTGTCTCGTTTGTTTTCTTTGCTGTCCATGGAACTCTCAACATTCTTCTTATAAACCAAATCTCGGCTGCCTCAATCTTGCTCTGGCTTTGTTTGTTGACTGTCCACGCCTCACATCCGTACAACAGTATTGGTTCTATATAACATTCAAGGACTCTCTTCCTGATGTTCATTGATAGGCATTTGTTGGTAAGAATGGGATGGCTGTTCCTGATACAAAATATGCTAATAATACTACTTCTTCCACTCCACATTCCTCTGCCTCTGGACGTCGCGTTCTTGTACAGCGTATTCCACCGGACTTGCCACTCTCTGAGGCGGAAAGTTTGCTTGAACGCGGGCAGTCACACTTGTTTTGGATTATAGTGACGGAAGGCACAGACATGTCAAGTTACTTTCGTGTGGTAAGGGACTGGCATTGCCATTCATTAGTTTAGAAGTTAACCTGTCTTACTGGATGGCGGTGACTGATAAAAAAAAAAAAATGCTAATAGTAATGAGATAAATAGTTTCAGTTTCAGTTTCAGAAAAAGACGTCTCCGCGCTCGGATTGAATTCCCTATGCACTGACGTCACAGCGCCGTGTGTGTGGTGGTCATGGCACAAACCTTAAGCCTGCACATAAACCCATGAGCTGGCCAGGTGCCATGTGTATGGTGATCATGGCACAAGTCTTAAGCCTGCACATAAAGCCATGAGCTGGCCAGGTGCCATGTGTATGGTGATCATGGCACAAGTCTTAAGCCTGCACATAAAGCCATGAGCTGGCCAGGTGCCATGTGTATGGTGGTCATAATGATCATGGCACAAGTCTTAAGCCTGCACATAAAGCCATGAGCTGGCCAGGTGCCATGTGTATGGTGGTCATAATGATCATGGCACAAGTCTTAAGCCTGCACATAAAGCCATGAGCTGGCCAGGTGCCATGTGTATGGTGGTCATAATGATCATGGCACAAGTCTTAAGCCTGCACATAAAGCCATGAGCTGGCCAGGTGCCATGTGTATGATGGTCATAATGATCATGGCACAAGTCTTAAGCCTGCACATAAACCCATGACCTGGCCAGGTGCCATGTGTATGGTGGTCATAATGATCATGGCACAAGTCTTAAGCCTGCACATAAAGCCATGAGCTGGCCAGGTGCCATGTGTATGGTGGTCATAATGATCATGGCACAAGTCTTAAGCCTGCACATAAACCCATGAGCTGGCCAGGTGCCATGTGTATGGTGGTCATGGTGATCATGGCAAAGCCTTAAGCCTGCACATAAAGCCATGGGCTGGCCAGGTGCAATGTGTATGGTGATCATGGTGATCATGGCAAAGCCTTAAGCCTGCACATAAACCCATGAGCTGGCCAGGTGCCATGTGTATGGTGATCATGGTGATCATGGCAAAGCCTTAAGCCTGCACATAAACCCATGAGCTGGCCAGGTGCCATGTGTATGGTGATCATGGTGATCATGGCAAAGCCTTAAGCCTGCACATAAACCCATGAGCTGGCCAGGTGCCATGTGTATGGTGATCATGGTGATCATGGCAAAGCCTTAAGCCTGCACATAAAGCCATGGGCTGGCCAGGTGCAATGTGTGTGGTGATCATGGTGATCATGGCAAAGCCTTAAGCCTGCACATAAAGCCATGGGCTGGCCAGGTGCAATGTGTGTGGTGATCATGGTGATCATGGCAAAGCCTTAAGCCTGCACATAAAGCCATGGGCTGGCCAGGTGCAATGTGTGTGGTGATCATGGCAAAGCCTTAAGCCTGCACATAAAGCCATGGGCTGGCCAGGTGCCATGTGTATGGTGATCATGGCAAAGCCTTAAGCCTGCACATAAAGCTGTGAGCTGGCCAGGTGCCATATGTATGGTGGTCATGGCACAAGCCTTAAGCCTGCACATAAAGCTGTGAGCTGGCCAGGTGCCATGTGTATGGTGATCATAGCACAAGCCTTAAGCCTGCACATAAACCCATGGGCTGGCCAGGTGCCATGTGTATGGTGATCATAGCACAAGCCTTAAGCCTGCACATAAACCCATGACCTGGCCAGGTGCCATGTGTATGGTGATCATAGCACAAGCCTTAAGCCTGCACATAAACCCATGACCTGGCCAGGTGCCATGTGTATGGTGATCATAGCACAAGCCTTAAGCCTGCACATAAACCCAAGAAAGATAAACAGATTAGGAATAAGTATTCAAGTGGTTAAATAAATAAATAAATAGATACACAAATAAATAAATAAATAAACAAACAAACAAAAAATAAATAAATACACAGATAGATAGATAGACAGACAGATAGACAGACAGATAGACCGATAGATGATAGATAGATAGATAGATGGATATATATATATATATATATATACATATATAGATAGATAGATAGATAGATAGATAGATAGATAGATAGATAGATAGATAATGAATGAATAAATATATAATAAATAAATAATAAATAAATAAATGAATGAATGAATAAATAAATAAATAAATAAATAAATAATAAATGAATAAACAAATAAGTATATAAATAAACAAACACACAAATAGTTACAAATCCCAGAGATAAACACACGCACAAACATCCTGTGCACCATTAAAAATGTATAATATATGCAACAAAGATTGCACTTACCTTTATGACAAAAGACACATTGTTTTGGCTGTTTTGAGAGGCACACAAAGAAACACTGTGAGATATCTGACATAATGACAGTTTTACCACAAGAGCTCTGTCATTTTCATGGAGCAAACACTATTCGTTCTTTTACACAGTCCTCGATCAGATGCTTACGTTCACAACATTACATTTGTTTATCAAAATGAATACATCATTAAAATGTAAAGGATGTCAAAGCCAGAAAAAACATAGATAGGTGATAAAGTTATCGATTTCTTTAGAGTTAAAATTGGTGGCGCTGCACTTCGGCGACGCGCTCTCAACTGGGACAGCAGTCCGGGATTCACATGGTAAATTCATTGTGACAAAAAGAAATAAATATGAACATTAAAATATGAATATGATTATGAATATGAATGTGAATATGAATATGAATGTGAATGAATATAAATATGAATATAGATATGAAATGATTTCACCACTCAATATGGAAAAATAAACTTCTTCCTTGATTTTTTTTTTTATTGTTTTTGTATTTGGTTACTTCCTAATTGTTCTCTTGTGTGTGTGTGTGTGTGTGTGTGTGTGTGTGTGTGTGTGTGTGGTGTGTGTGTGGTGTGTTGTGTGTTTGTGTGTTGTGTGTGTGTGTGTGTATGTGTGTTTGTGTGTGTGTGTGTTGTGTGTGTGTGTGTGTGTGTGTGTGTGTGTGTGTGTGTGTGTGTGTGTGATGTGTGTGTGTGTGTTGTGTGTTTGTGTGTGGTGTATTTGTGTGCATTTGTGTGTATTGTGTGTGTGTGTGTGTGTGTGTGTGTGTATGTGTGTTTGTGTGTGTGTGTGTGTGTGTTTGTGTGTGTGTGTGTGTGTGTGTGTGTGTGTGTGTGTGTGTGTGTGTGTGTGTGTGTGTGTGTGTGTGTGTGGCTTTGTCTGTGTCAAAACTGAGTCGCCAGTAACCTTTTACAAACAAGCAAGTTATTATTGTCTGTCAATGTTCACTGTATTATTTTTTCCCTTGTGTTATTTGTGTGGGAAGAAAACCGTCTACCCTTGATTTCCTGCGTCCTGCTAATTACGGTAAGTGTCTTAACGACTGTGCCACAGAGCCAGCGCTGGTCCCTTGCCGTATTGAGTGGGGTGAGGAGAGGACAGGGAACAAAATTAGCAAACACAATGTCCATCATCGTCCGAGTTGACCGCTGGGTCACCAGACTACACACCACCAGTGTTTGCTTGACCAGTCTAAGAACGAACGGATCTCCGTTCACTTACATTGAGGTTTTATTTTCATGTACTGTTATAGCAAAGAAATTTAAATTCTGACAATTTTTCTTAGAAACCACACTTCATCTGCCTTAATCTTGTGCTAGCTTTGCGTGTTGATTGTCCACGCCTCACGTCCGTACAACAGCATCGGTTCTATATAACACTGAAAAACCCTCTTCCTGGTGTTAATTGATAGGCATTTGTTGGTAGAACACTTTTCTTTTTCTTCAATGCTGTTTTATAACTACAGCTTTCTTTCGCTGCTGCTGCAACAGCAGCTAAAACAAAATACCAATGCAAACATCAGTAACAATACCAGTATCAATACCAATACCAATAACAACAGTCAAAACATTACCATTAACAACAAAGCAATATTATGCTGAAAGACTTAACGGTCAGTGAAAGGAACAAAACCGCAAAGGGCAAGAACGTCACACGAAAGTTACTTTCTGTTTTGGCTTTTTCTGGATTTTTTGTCTTTTCGAAAATCAAACTTCGACTGATTCTTAAAGCTGTCTGGAATAAGGTGATAAATAACTTCACTTACATTTTGGGATGTTATATGAAAGGTGGTTATAACTGTACCGTTGTTCATTCTATACCCTGGCATGAAGACTGAAGGAAATGTACCATTAAGCTGAAGTTCAAACGTAACTTTCTCCATGGATCAGTTACTAGAAAATCGCGTCGGGGGATATAGCATGATTTGAATAGTTAACTCTTTGACTCCCGCACTCGATCCACCAAATGCAAAAACGTAACCATTTGACTCCCTCACTCTATCCACCAAGTTCCTGCGGTAGTGTGGGGTGGACAGGGTGAGAGAATCAAAGGGTTAAGGTTTTGGTTTACTGGCATGGTTGACAATGCAGGATGTTGGTGGACAGGGTGAGGGAATCAAAGGGTTAAGTTTTTGGTTTATTGGCATGGTTGACAATGCTAGGATGTTGGTGGACAGGGTGAGGGACTCAAAGGGTTAAGTTTTTGGTTTATTGGCATGGTTGACAATGCAGGATGTTGGTGGACAGGGTGAGCGAATCAAAGGGTTAAGTTTTTGGTTTACTGGCGTGGTTGACAATGCAGGATGTTGGTGGACAGGTGAGGGAATCAAAGGGTTAAGTTTTTGGTTTATTGGCATGGTTGACATGCAGGATGTTGGTGGACAGGGTGAGCGAATCAAAGGGTTAAGTTTTTGGTTTACTGGCATGGTTGACAATGCAGGATGTTGGTGGACAGGGTGAGGGAATCAAAGGGTTAAGTTTTTGGTTTACTGGCGTGGTTGACAATGCAGGATGTTGGTGGACAGGGTGAGGGAATCAAAGGGTTAAGTTTTAGGTTTTTGGCATGGTTGACAATGCAGGATGTTGGTGGACAGGGTGAGGGAATCAAAGGGTTAAGTTTTAGGTTTACTGGCATGGTTGACAATGCAGGATGTTGGTGGACAGGGTGAGGGAATCAAAGGGTTAAGGTTTTGGTTTACTGGCGTGGTTGACAATGCAGGATGTTGTTGGACAGGGTGAGGGAATCAAAGGGTTAAGTGTTAAGTTTACTGGCGTGGTTGACAATGCAGGATGTTGGTGGACAGGGTGAGGGAATCAAAGGGTTAAGTGTTAGGTTTATTGGCATGGTTGACGATGCAGGATGTTGGTGGACAGAGTGAGGGAATCAAAGGGTTAAGTTTTAGGTTTATTGGCATGGTTGACAATGCAGGATGTTGGTGGACAAGGTGAGCGAATCAAAGGGTTTAGGTTTTGGTTTACTAGCATGGTTGACAATGCAGGATGTTGGTGGACAAGGTGAGCGAATCAAAGGGTTTAGGTTTTGGTTTACTGGCGTGGTTGACAATGCAGGATGTTGGTGGACAGGGTGTGGGAGTCAAAGGGTTAAGTTTTTGGTTTACTAGCACGGTTGACGATGCAGGATGTTGGTGGACAGGGTGAGGGAATCAAAGGGTTAAGTTTTAGGTTTATTGGCATGGTTGACGATGCAGGATGTTGGTAGACAGGGTGAGGGAGTCAAAGGGTTAAGTTTTTGGTTTACTATCATGGTTGACAATGCAGGATGTTGGTGGACAGGGTGAGGGAGTCAAAGGGTTTAGGTTTTGGTTTACTAGCATGGTTGACAATGCAGGATGTTGGTGGACAGGGTGAGGAGTCAAAGGGTTTAGGTTTTGGTTTACTAGCATGGTTGACAATGCAGGATGTTGGTGGACAGGGTGTGGCAGTCAAAGGATTAAACAATAGTTCGTTGACCTTGTACCTGTGTTTTCTCAAGTGACAGTTGGACAAAACTTGGTTTGAAATTCAAACATGCTTCTTTCAGGGACTGACAAGTATAACATGCCGAAAAAGATGGCGTCGTTTGGATGTTAACTGAAAGTCTGTGACCCATCACCAAAGGTCGTTCAGTAGAATGCACTGAGTGTTGGCGTTGGGAAGACTGAGGACAGCAGCCTTCATGATTATGTTTACTTACTTAACCTGTCTTGTCCTCTACCATTACCATTAACTGACTGATGTTGTTTGCTCTCACTCTCTCATTATCTTCCTCTCTCTCTCTCTCTCTCTCTCCTTTCTTCCTGCTGTCCCTCTCGTTCTCTCTGTCTTACCTTCATTTCTCTTTCCTTTCCTCTGTTTCAGTCTGTCTGTCTGTCTGTCTCTCTGTCTCTGTCTGTCTGTCTGTCTGTCTCTCTGACTCTGTCTGTCTGTCTGCCACCGTCTCTGTCTCTGTCTCAGTCTCTGTCTGTCTGTCTGTCTGTCTCTCTGTCTCTGTCTCTGTCTGTCTGTCTGTCTCAGTCTCTGTCTGTCTGTCTCTCTGTCGCTGTCTCTGTCTGTCTGTCTGCCTGTCTCTGTCTCTGTCTGTCTGTCTGTCTCTGTCTCTGTCTGTCTGTCTGTCTCTGTCTGTCTGTCTGTCTCAGTATCTATCTGTCTGTCTGTCTGTCCCTGTCTCTGTCTCTCTGTCTGTCTCTGTCTATGTCTGTCTGTCTGTCTGTCTGTCTCTCTGTCTGTCTGTCTCAGTCTCTGTCTGTCTGTCTCTCTGTCTCTGTCTGTCTGTCTGTCTCAGTCTCTGTCTGTCTGTCTCTCTGTCCCTGTCTCTGTCTGTCTGTCTGTCTCTGTCTCTGTCTCTGTATTTGTCTATCTGTCTGTCTATCTGTATGTCAGTCTATCTGTCTGTCTGTTTGTCTGTCTCTGTCTGTCTGTTTGTCTGTCTGTCTCTGTCTGTCTGTTTGTCTGTCTGTCTCTGTCTGTCTCTGTCTGTCTCTGTCTGTCTGTCTGTCTCTGTCTTTGTATCTCTGTCCGTCTGTCTGTCAGTCTGTCTGTCTGTCTGTCTGTCTGTCTCTCTCTCTCTCTCTCTCTCTCTCTCTCTCTCTCTCTCTCTCTCTCTTTTCCTTCCTCTTGTCTATAATTGTGTGCACGGGTAGGCGTATATGAAGGGTAAAGCATTGAGAGAGCAAGACGGACACTCAGATAGGTAGACAGTTAGCTATCTGTCCATCCATCAGCCCATTCATCTATCCACCCATCGGTCTGTCCATTCATACGTTCATCCATTCATCTGTCTATGCATGCATATGGACAAACAGAATGACAGATGGATAGGTAGGCAATAACTCACACACACACACACACATACGCACGTAGCAACACACACACACACACACACACACACACACACACACACACACACACACACACACACAGACACACACACATACACACTCACACACTCACACTCACACACACACACATACACACACACACACACACACACTCACACACACACACACACACACACACACACACACACACACACGTACGTACACCCACAACACACACACACACACACACATGTAGGTACACACACAACGCACAAACACACACGTACACACACACACACACACACACACTTACACACACACACACACACACACACACACACACACACACACACACACACACACACACATACCTACAGAGAAATGCACGCCAAGAAACACAGAAAGAGAGACCTCCCATCGAAAAGAAGCAACACTAATTAACATAAGTAAAACCCGTCAACACGACTTTTAGCTACACAAACATAACCATACTGACTACAACCACCATCACAGACATCACAGTCACAACTAGTAACACAGCTCTGAACACCATCACAGACATCACAGTCACAACTAGTAACACAGCTCTGAACACCATCACAGACATCACAGTCACAACTAGTAACACAGCTCTGAACACCACCAAAGACATCACAGTCACAACTAGTAACACAGCTCTGAACACCATCACAGACATCACAGTCACAACTAGTAACACAACTCTGAACACCATCACAGACATCACAGTCACAACTAGTAACACAGCTCTGAACACCACCAAAGACATCACAGTCACAACAAGTAACACAGCTCTGAACACCACCAAAGACATCACAGTCACAACTAGTAACACAGCTCTGAACACCATCAATGACATCACAGTCACAACTAGTAACACAGCTCTGAACACCATCAATGACATCACAGTCACAACTAATAACACAGCTCTGAACACCATCAATGACATCACAGTCACAACTAATAACACAGCACTGAACACCATCACAGACATCACAGTCACAACTAGTAACACAGCTCTGAACACCATCAATGACATCACAGTCACAACTAATAACACAGCTCTGAACACCATCACAGACATCACAGTCACAACTAGTAACACAGCTCTGAACACCATCACAGACATCACAGTCACAACTAGTAACACAGCTCTGAACACCATCACAGACATCACAGTCACAACTAGTAACACAGCTCTGAACACCATCACAGACATCACAGTCACAACTAGTAACACAGCTCTGAACACCATCACAGACATCACAGTCACAACTAGTAACACAGCTCTGAACACCATCACAGACATCACAGTCACAACTAGTAACACAGCTCTGAACACCATCACAGACATCACAGTCACAACTAGTAACACAGCTCTGAACACCATCAAGACATCACAGTCACAACTAGTAACACAGCTCTGAACACCATCACAGACATCACAGTCACAACTAGTAACACAGCTCTGAACACCATCACAGACATCACAGTCACAACTAGTAACACAGCTCTGAACACCATCACAGACATCACAGTCACAACTAGTAACACAGCTCTGAACACCATCAATGACATCACAGTCACAACTAGTAACACAGCTCTGAACACCATCACATGACATCACAGTCACAACTAGTAACACAGCTCTGAACACCATCAATGCATCACAGTCACAACTAGTAACACAGCTCTGAACACCATCACAGACATCACAGTCACAACTAGTAACACAGCTCTGAACACCATCAATGACATTACAGTCACAACTAGTAACACAGCTCTGAACACCATCACAGACATCACAGTCACAACTAGTAACACAGCTCTGAACACCATCACAAGACATCACAGTCACACACTAGTAACACAGCTCATGAACACACATCAAGACATCACAGTCACAACTAGTAACACAGCTCTGAACACCATCAAGACATCACAGTCACAACTAGTAACACAGCTCTGACACCACAAGACATCACAGTACAACTAGTAACCAGCTCTGAACACCATCAAGACATCACAGTCACAACTAGTAACACAGCTCTGAACACCATCACAGACATCACAGTCACAACTAGTAACACAGCTCTGAAACACCATCAAGACATCACAGTCACAACTAGTAACACAGCTCTGAACACCATCAGACATCACAGTCACAACTAGTAACACAGCTCTGAACACCATCAATGACATCACAGTCACAACTAGTAACACAGCTCTGAACACCATCAAGACATCACAGTCACAAACTAGTAACACAGCTCTGAACACCATCAAGACATCACAGTCACAACTAGTAACACAGCTCTGAACACCATCAATGACATCACAGTCACAACTAGTAACACAGCTCTGAACACCATCAATGACATCACAGTCACAACTAGTAACACAGCTCTGAACACCATCAATGACATCACAGTCACAACTAGTAACACAGCTCTGAACACCATCAATGACATCACAGTCACAACTAGTAACACAGCTCTGAACACCATCACAGACATCACAGTCACAACTAGTAACACAGCTCTGAACACCATCAATGACATCACAGTCACAACTAGTAAACACAGCTCTGAACACCATCAATGACATCACAGTCACAACTAGTAACACAGCTCTGAACACCATCAATGACATCACAGTCACAACTAGTAACACAGCTCTGAACACCATCAATGACATCACAGTCACAACTAGTAACACAGCTCTGAACACCATCAATGACATCACAGTCACAACTAGTAACACAGCTCTGAACACCATCAATGACATCACAG
>JAPXFY010000019.1:71512860-71520360 GCA_030674185.1 Monoplex corrugatus
ACACACACACACAACATACACACACACACACACACACACACACACACACACACACACACACAAACACACAACACACACAACACACACACACACACACACACACACACACACACACACAACACACACACACACACACACACACACACACACACAACAGAGCTGACGAAAAAAAAACCCAGTCCTCCTGTCTCTTTCTGTGTCTAATGATATATTTTGTCTTTTTGTACAACAAATGATGCAGACAGAATCAATGACAGCTGAGCCATCATACAATGTCCAGTGAGACTATACACTAAAATCATTTGAATAACCATAACAAGCTGCGAATCACATGGGACTAAATATTCATATGGACATCCAAATGTTTGAGCAATGTACCCAACATCAACAAGGGAGTTCATGCTTTGGCATTTTCAACTGCCATAAAAGGAATGAAAAAAAGATAAGTTATAAACGAGTTGGAATTTGTTGAAAGGATTCACAGTGCCCCAGACGTTCTGCAACCTGAAACATTCATGATGATTTTGTAAAGAAAATTTGAGCCTGCACAAAAACTATTCGTGAACAAATATAAAAACACACTGAACCACAAAAACACAAAGATAAATTACATAGTGAACCAGAAATCTCCCAAAGATAGAATTCTTGAACAAAAAACACAAGTAGACATACAAGAACCACAAAAACAACAAAGATAGAATTACATAGTGAACCAAAAAACCCAAAGATAGAATTACATAGTGAACCAGCAAAAACCAAAGATAGAATTACATAGTGAACCACAAAAACACAAAGATAGAATTACATAGTGAACCAAAAAACACAAAGATAGAATTACAATGAACCACAAAAACACAAAGATAGAATTACATAGTGAACCAGAAAAACACAAAGATAGAATTACATATGAACCACAAAAACACAAAGATAGAATTACATAGTGAACCAAAAAACACAAAGATAGAATTACACACTGAACCAGAAAACACAAAGATAGAATTACATAGTGAACCACAAAAACACAAAGATAGAATTACACACTGAACCAGGAAAACACAAAGATAGAATTACATAGTGAACCACAAAAACACAAAGATAGAATTACATATGAACCAGAAAACACAAAGATAGAATTACATAGTGAACCACAAAAACACAAAGATAGAATTACAAGTGAACCAGGAAAACACAAAGATAGAATTACATAGTGAACCACAAAAACACAAAGATAGAATTACATAGTGAACCAGGAAAACACAAAGATAGAATTACACATGAACCAGAAAACACAAAGATAGAATTACATAGTGAACCAGAAAAACACAAAGATAGAATTACATATTTGAACCAAAAAACACAAAGATAGAATTACATAGTGAACCAGGAAAACACAAAGATAGAATTACAATGAACCAGAAAACACAAGAAAATTAATAGTGAACAAAAAAACAAAAAAATTACATATGAACAAAACACAAAAAAATTAAACTGAACAGGAAAACACAAAGATAGAATTACACTGAACCAGGAAAACACAAAGATAGAATTACATAGTGAACCAGAAAAACACAAAGATAGAATTACATAGTGAACCAGGAAAACACAAAGATAGAATTACATAGTGAACCAGGAAAACACAAAGATAGAATTACATAGTGAACCAGGAAAACACAAAGATAGAATTACATAGTGAACCACAAAAACACAAAGATAGAATTACATAGTGAACCAGGAAAACACAAAGATAGAATTACACACTGAACCAGGAAAACACAAAGATAGAATTACATAGTGAACCAGGAAAACACAAAGATAGAATTACATAGTGAACCAGGAAAACACAAAGATAGAATTACACACTGAACCAGGAAAACACAAAGATAGAATTACATATTGAACCAGAAAAACACAAAGACACAAAGATAGAATTACATAGTGAACCAGAAAAACACAAAGATAGAATTACACACTGAACCAGGAAAACACAAAGATAGAATTACACACTGAACCAGGAAAACACAAAGATAGAATTACATAGTGAACCAGGAAAACACAAAGATAGAATTACACACTGAACCAGGAAAACACAAAGATAGAATTACACACTGAACCAGGAAAACACAAAGATAGAATTACATAGTGAACCAGGAAAACACAAAGATAGAATTACACACTGAACCAGGAAAACACAAAGATAGAATTACACACTGAACCAGGAAAACACAAAGATAGAATTACATAGTGAACCACAAAAACACAAAGATAGAATTACATAGTGAACCACAAAAACACAAAGATAGAATTACACACTGAACCACAAAAACACAAAGATAGAATTACATAGTGAACCACAAAAACACAAAGATAGAATTACACACTGAACCAGGAAAACACAAAGATAGAATTACACACTGAACCAGGAAAACACAAAGATAGAATTACATAGTGAACCAGAAAAACACAAAGATAGAATTACATAGTGAACCAGAAAAACACAAAGATAGAATTACATAGTGAACCACAAAAACACAAAGATATAATTACACACTGAACCACAAAAACACAAAGACAGACTTACACAGTGAACCAGAAAAACACAAAGATAGAATTACATACTGAATCAGGAAAACACAAAGATAGAATTACATAGTGAACCACAAAAACACAAAGATAGAATTACATAGTGAACCACAAAAACACAAAGATAGAATTACATAGTGAACCAGAAAAACACAAAGATATAATTACATAGTGAACCACAAAAACACAAAGATAGAATTACACACTGAACCAGAAAAAACACAAAGATGGAATTACATACTGAACCAGAAAAAAACACAAAGATAGAATTACACACTGAACCAGAAAAAACACAAAGATGGAATTACATACTGAACCAGAGAAAAACACAAAGATAGAATTACACAATGAACCAGAAAAAACACAAAGACAGAATTACATAGTGAACCAGAAAAACACAAAGATAGAATTACATAGTGAACCAGAAAAACACAAAGATAGAATTACATAGTGAACCAGAAAAACACAAAGATAGAATTACATAGTGAACCAGAAAAACACAAGGACAGAATTACATAGTGAACCAGAAAAACACAAGAGTAGAATCAGAACACGTATTAAATATAACAAAACAAGACAAACGGATATTGTCGGCCAGCTGGCCTTTGTCAAACGTATACTAACGACGACGAAGACTAACTGAACAACACTTAGCACAAAGACAGCAGACAACTTCCCTATCGTGGCGTCTGGCAGGAGAAAATGACAGATGTGTCAAAATCCAGATTTTGTTTCTAAATTTGAACGCAAGACTTCTGATAGTGAATCCATATTAGTGTCAAATTAGCCAGCAGTTTGCCATAATGAATGACACTCCACAAACAGCAAAGAGCTTTAAAAATCCCTGGTTAGTTGTGTTGGGACTGGAAACTGAACTGCCGACGAAGGGTAAAATATGGGTTAACAATACACGTGGCATGTCATTATTATTACTTGAAACGTTTTCCAAAAAAAGAAATGATCAGTAGTTCCAGTGTGCTGTCTCACAAATGTGTTAGTGTCGATCTGGAAGATCTCTGTGACGACACAAAACCCACTGTGAGGGGCACGTAGTAATATCACATACAATGCTATCATACTGTTTATTCATTTTATTTTAAATAATCTGTCGTATGAACATGACATACAATCATCGTTACAAATGTGCTGCACACTTGTGCTGGATAGTCTTCAACCTGACGTGAATGCAGACAGCAAAATTGTCCAGGCCGGTCATTTGGGAGTACTGTTGTCTCATCACTGCAGACAATCAAATCATCATATCCTGCAAACTGTAATTGTAATTTGCTTATGAAGGCGCCACAGACCGGCACATAACTGATTTCATACGGCACCACAACATCTCCACCATCAGAACCGAAACAAGGAACATCAGCACCAGACCTGAACTAGACGAAGCAGAAAGCTGGGAAAGAAAGAAAGAGAGTAAGAAGTTTCCCAGTGTCTGTGCCAGACTGGAGGTGTTAATGGCATGCAGACACACGTACACACAGCCAGGCTTCCACAACCAGTAATCACATTTTATCACTCAGTCTTCTCACAATAGAAAATGGAGAAGCCAACGAGAAAAGCCAAATTGAATTTACGTGGGCCAGCAAGAAAAATAAGTGCTCTTTTGTCTTATTGGTGCAATGTTTGGTGCTTTTCATTTGTGTCTTTTTTTTCTTTCACCCTTACTCTGTTTCTGTGTCTGTTTCTTGTGTGTCTGTACCTGACCGTCTCAGTGCTGTCTGTTTATGTTCTCTGTTTTTACCTCTATTTCTGTCCCTGTCTCTGTCTGTCTGTTCTTTTTTTCTCAACCATTGCTGCCCTTTTTCTATCTGCCCCTTATTCTGTGTCACTGTCTGTCTACCTCTGTGTCACTGTCTGTCTGCCTCTGTGTCAATGTCTGTCTACCTCTGTGTCACTGTCTACCTCTGTGTCACTGTTTGTCTGCCTCTGTGTCACTGTCTGTCTACCTCTGTGTCACTGTCTACCTCTGTGTCACTGTCTGTCTACCTCTGTGTCACTGTCTGCCTCTGTGTCACTGTCTCCCTCTGTGTCACTGTCTGTCTGCCTCTGTGTCACTGTCTGTCTACCTCTGTGTCAGTGTTTGTCTGCCTCTGTTTCACTGTCTGTCTGCCTCTGTGTCACTGTCTGCCTCTGTGTCACTGTTTGTCTGCCTCTGTGTCACTGTCTGTCTATCTCTGTGTCACTGTCTGTCTGTGTGTCTCTGTCTGTCTGCCTCTGTGTCACTGTCTGTCTACCTCTGTGTCACTGTCTGTCTACCTCTGTGTCACTGTCTGCCTCTGTGTCACTGTCTGCCTCTGTCACTGTTTGTCTGCCTCTGTGTCACTGTCTGTCTATCTCTGTGTCACTGTCTGTCTGTGTGTCTCTGTCTGTCTGCCTCTGTGTCACTGTCTGTCTACCTCTGTGTCACTGTCTGTCTACCTCTGTGTCACTGTCTGTCTGTGTGTCTCTGTCTGTCTGCCTCTGTGTCACTGTCTGTCTACCTCTGTGTCACTGTCTGTCTACCTCTGTGTCACTGTCTGTCTGCCTCTGTGTCACTGTCTACCTCTGTGTCACTGTCTGTCTACCTCTTGTCACTGTCTGTCTACCTCTGTGTCACTGTTTGTCTGCCTCTGTGTCACTGTCTGTCTGCCTCTGTGTCACTGTCTGTCTATCTCTGTGTCACTGTCTACCTCTGTGTCACTGTTTGTCTGCCTCTGTGTCACTGTCTCCCTCTGTGTCACTGTCTGTCTGCCTCTGTGTCACTGTCTGTCTGCCTCTGTGTCACTGTCTGTCTACCTCTGTGTCACTGTCTGTCTGTCTCTGTGTCACTGTATGTCTGTCTCTGTGTCACTGTCTGTCTACCTCTGCCTCCATTCCCTTTCACTCTCTGTTTTCTATCTTCCTCTGTCTACTCGCCATCTGTCTGACTGTATTGATTTCAGATAACAAAAAACATCAAAATAGGAGAAATGTGTTTTAGCAAATTATATGAATGGCATTCCTGATTACTTTCAGATAATGTTGTAATTGGGTATGTCATTTGTGATTTAATATACTGTATCGTATCGTGTGTTGTATAGTGAATTGTATTGCATTGTATCATGTTGTATTCTTTCGTAATGTATTGTATTGTATTGTATCTGATTGCATTCACATCTTGTTTAGGGTTGGGGAGCATAATGCTGTGAGGGAGGGAAGAACACAACGCCTTTTTAGAACTGGCTAAAGGAATTGTGATGTTTGTCTATGGCATAGACCTTAAACCTTTATAGTTTTAGATCTAATTCTTATGCTTAGTTTTTAATTTCATTGAAGATAAACGTTATCGCAGGGGAAAAAAAGCTTAACCCAAGTTATCAATGGTTTCTCTGTTTTTCTCTCTTTCGTTTCAGAAAGTGAAAAGATATCATCTGAATAAAAGGTTTATGTTTGATTTAGTGTCTACAAAACGGAAGGCTTTGTTAATGTCATCATTGGCACAATATTTTACCATCTCATGTCGAATGAAATATAACATACAAACGAGAAATAAAAGATTGAGGTCAATTCTGATGGGTTATTTGTGGCTCTATCATGTAGACATGACTGATATATTGTTATACGTTGATCATGATAGATTGTTATACGTTGATCATGATAGATTGTTATACGTTCATCATGATAGATTGTTATACGTTGATCATGATAGATTGTTATACGTTGATCATGATATATTGTTATACGTTCATCATGATAGATTGTTATACGTTGATCATGATAGATTGTTATACGTTCATCATGATAGATTGTTATACGTTGATCATGATAGATTGTTATACGTTGATCATGATATATTGTTATACGTTGATCATGATAGATTGTTATACGTTGATCATGATAGATTGTTATACGTTCATCATAATAGATTGTTATACGTTGATCATGATAGATTGTTATACGTTCATCATGATAGATTGTTATACGTTCATCATGATAGATTGTTATACGTTCATCATGATAGATTGTTATACGTTCATCATGATAGATTGTTATACGTTGATCATTGATAGATTGTTATACTTGATCATGATAGATTGTTATACGTTCATCATAATAGATTGTTATACGTTGATCATGATAGATTGTTATACGTTCATCATGATAGATTGTTATACGTTCATCATGATAGATTGTTATACGTTCATCATGATAGATTGTTATACGTTCATCATGATAGATTGTTATACGTTCATCATGATAGATTGTTATACGTTCATCATGATAGATTGTTATACGTTCATCATGATAGATTGTTATACGTTCATCATGATAGATTGTTATACGTTCA
The DNA here is from genome assembly GCA_030674185.1 of Monoplex corrugatus. NCBI lineage: Eukaryota > Metazoa > Mollusca > Gastropoda > Littorinimorpha > Ranellidae > Monoplex > Monoplex corrugatus. The sequence goes on from JAPXFY010000019.1 coordinate 71,519,759, forward strand.
TCATGATAGATTGTTATACGTTCATCATGATAGATTGTTATACGTTCATCATGATAGATTGTTATACGTTCATCATAATAGATTGTTATACGTTCATCATGATAGATTGTTATACGTTGATCATGATAGATTGTTATACGTTCATCATGATAGATTGTTATACGTTCATCATGATAGATTGTTATACGTTCATCATGATAGATTGTTATACGTTCATCATGATAGATTGTTATACGTTCATCATGATAGATTGTTATACGTTGATCATGATAGATTGTTATACGTTCATCATGATAGATTGTTATACGTTCATCATAATATATTGTTATACGTTCATCATGATAGATTGTTATACGTTCATCATGATAGATTGTTATACGTTCATCATGATAGATTGTTATACGTTCATAATGATAGATTGTTATACGTTCATCATGATAGATTGTTATACGTTCATCATGATAGATTGTTATACGTTGATCATGATAGATTGTTATAAGTTCATCATGATAGATTGTTATACGTTCATCATGATAGATTGTTATACGTTCATCATGATAGATTGTTATACGTTCATCATAATATATTGTTATACGTTCATC
>JAPXFY010000019.1:71525360-71527860 GCA_030674185.1 Monoplex corrugatus
ATGGGTATATAAATTTCAGTATTATTTGGTTATAAATGTATCATAGTGAATGTTGATGTATGCCATACCACTATGCTATACCAAGGTCCAACACAACATTCCACCAAAGTCGATGCAGAAGAAGAAGACAGCTGGGAGAGTAAGAGAGTAGGAACTTTCCCAATGTCTGGAGGTACTGATAGCATGCAGACCCACGTTCACACAGCCAGGCTTCCACAACCAGTAATCACATTTTATCACCCCATTCTTTCGCAATGGAAAATGGAGAAGACTACGGGAGAAAAAATCAAATGGATTTTACATCGGCTAGAAAGAAAAATGTCTTTTTGTTTTAGCAGCGCCATTTTTGACTCTGTCCCTTTCCTTCTTCCGTTTCTTTTTGGTCTGTCTGTCTGTCTGTCTGTATGTTTTCCTTTGGTCTGTCTTTTTGTCTGTCTCTGTCTCTCTGTTTTTCTTTGGTCTGTCTTTGGTTTGTATCTGTCTCTCTGTCTGTGTTTTTCTTTGGTCTGTCTTTGGTTTGTCTCTGTCTCTCTGTCTGTGTTTTTCTTTGGTCTGTCCTTTTGTCTGTCTCTGTCTCTCTGTCTGTGTTTTTCTTTGGTCTGTCATTTTGTCTGTCTCTGTCTCTCTGTCTGTGTTTTTCTTTGGTCTGTCCTTTTGTCTGTCTCTGTCTCTCTGTCTGTGTTTTTCTTTGGTCTGTCTTTGGTTTGTCTCTGTCTCTCTGTCTGTGTTTTTCTTTGGTCTGTCCTTTTGTCTGTCTCTGTCTCTCTGTTTTTCTTTGGTCTGTCTTTTTGTCTGTCTCTGTCTCTCTGTCTGTATGTTTTTCTTTGGTCTGTCTTTGGTTTGTCTCTGTCTCTCTGTCTGTGTTTTTCTTTGGTCTGTCCTTTTGTCTGTCTCTGTCTCTCTGTCTGTATGTCTGGTTTTCTTTGGTCTGTCTTTTGGTCTATCTCTGTCTCTCTGTCTTCTGTCTGTCTGTTTTTCTTTGGTCTTTTTGTCTGTCGCTGTCTCTCTGTCTGTATGTTTTTCTTTGGTCTGTCCTTTTGTCTGTCTCTGTCTCTATGTCTGTATGTTTTTCTTTGATCTGTCCTTTTGTCTGTCTCTGTCTCTATGTCTGTATGTTTTTCTTTGGTCTGTCTTTTGGTCTGTCTCTGTCTCTATGTCTGTATGTTTTTCTTTGGTCTGTTCTTTTGGTCTGTCTCTGTCTCTATGTCTGTATGTTTTTCTTTGGTCTGTCTTTTGGTCTGTCTCTGTCTCTATGTCTGTATGTTTTTCTTTGGTCTGTCCTTTTGTCTGTCTCTGTCTCTATGTCTGTATGTTTTTCTTTGATCTGTCTTTTGGTCTGTCTCTGTCTCTATGTCTGTATGTTTTTCTTTGGTCTGTCTTTTGGTCTGTCTCTGTCTCTATGTCTGTATGTTTTTCTTTGATCTGTCTTTTGGTCTGTCTCTGTCTCTATGTCTGTATGTTTTTCTTTGATCTGTCTTTTGGTCTGTCTTTGTCTCTATGTCTGTATGTTTTTCTTTGGTCTGTCTTTTGGTCTGTCTCTGTCTCTATGTCTGTATGTTTTTCTTTGGTCTGTCCTTTTGTCTGTCTCTGTCTCTATGTCTGTATGTTTTTCTTTGATCTGTCTTTTGGTCTGTCTCTGTCTCTATGTCTGTATGTTTTTCTTTGGTCTGTCTTTTGGTCTGTCTCTGTCTCTATGTCTGTATGTTTTTCTTTGATCTGTCTTTTGGTCTGTCTCTGTCTCTATGTCTGTATGTTTTTCTTTGGTCTGTCCTTGGTCTGTCTTTGGTCTGTCTCTGTCTCTGTCTCTGTATGTCTGTGTTTCTTTGGTCTGTCTTTTGGTCTGTCTCTGTCTCTCTGTCTGTATGTCTGGTTTTCTTTGGTCTGTCTCTGTATGTCTGTGTTTCTTTGGTCTGTCTTTTGGTCTGTCTCTGTCTCTCTGTCTGTATGTCTGGTTTTCTTTGGTCTGTCTCTGTCTCTCTGTCTGTATGTCTGTTTTTCTTTGGTCTGTCTCTGTCTCTCTGTCTGTATGTCTGTTTTTCTTTGGTCTGTCATTTGGTATGTCTCTGTCTCTCTGTTGTCTGTCTGTTTTTCTTTGGTCTGTCTTTGGTCTGTCTCTGTCTCTCTGTCTTCTGTCTTCGTATTTTTCTTTGGTCTGTCTTTTGGTATGTCTCTGTCTCTCTGTTTTCTGCCTGCGCATTTTTCTCTCTGTCCCTGCTGTGCTCTTTGTCTCTGTCTTTCTCCACGCTGCTCCTGTTGCTGTGTATCTGTCAGTCTTACTCTCTTTGTCTGTCCCTCTCTTTGTCTGTCTCGCCACTCTCCATTCTCTCCTCTTCCTCACTCTTTTATTCTCTGTATATCTCCCTGTCTTTTCTCTTGCTTTGTTTTCTTCCTTAGCTCTGTACTCCTCCTTCTCTGTATTTGGCTTGTCCTAGTGTTGGATTTCAGTTAAAATAAACACAAGAAATGAATTTAACCTAGATGATAAATGACGTTCTAGTTT
>JAPXFY010000019.1:71550360-71557860 GCA_030674185.1 Monoplex corrugatus
TAAGTTGTAACTAGTCTCTAGGCCCTACTTTCACGGTCATTGTTTCTCTTCGTGTTGTATTCGGGCGTATTAATTCGATTTTTCAGGCGGTAGTGTGTTCAGAGCGACATACCCGTGATCAATTTTAACTGAAGCTCGTTTAATCATTGCTACAATTATATCCTTCTCTTTTAATTTCTTTGAAAACTATCATACATTTCCTGTCAAAGTCTGAATTTTTTTCGCTCTACGTTTTTTCTACAAGCCGCAATAATTACAGAAAGTGAGTGACCCCCAACTGTGTGTGTTGTCAACACACGAGTCGAAGCAAAACAATGGCGGCGCGTCGGAAAGTGTCGAGCGCACAGCTCTGTAAAATGTTGTCGGAAACGGCTGATTTCACTTCTCCAGAATTAGTTGAAGCAGTGACAGACTACTTTGGAGATGACAGACAGTCAGAAATAGATTCCAGCAGTGATGAAGAGGATTCTATGCCCATGCCGAATGGTTTTGAAGACGAGCACATGGAATCTAGTTCTGGTAAGTAGGCCTACTGTTGATGTCATGTCATGATTGCTTTCACTTCGAAAGTTTATTTGGTGTGTTCATAACCTTGTATGAATTACTGGCGAACTAGAATTATTATCATGAAAGGAATAAGTCGTATCCATTTGATTTGTGTAAATTATAATGTAAGTAGACCCAAAATTCATAAAAACAAGTGATCTAATTTGGTAATGCTGATGCTATTTTTTAGCCGCAGACTGACAAGGCAAAACCGAAAGCTGGAAAACCTCTTGTTTTCACTAGGCTACCAAGTGCTGCACCATCACAGATTATCAATAATTATGGCATGCTTTCACACTTGATTAAGTATATTTGACATTGTCATGCTAAAGGCCTATTAACATTTATTAAATTAAAAAAAAAAGTTTCTTTGTTTGATTTTCATTGTCAGTGGGGGGTGGGCAGTGCTGTACATAATCTGTGTGTGTGTGTGCATGCACATAAACATGTGTGTGTGTTGTGTGTTGTGTGTGTGTGTGTGTGTGTGTGTGTGTGTGTGTGCATGCACATAAACATGTGTGTGTGTTGTGTGTGTGTGTGTGTGTGTGTGTGTGTGTGTGTGTGTGTGTGTGTGTGTGTGCATGCACATAAACATGTGTGTGTGTGTGTGTGTTGATGTGCATACATGATTACAGTTTATACATGAGTGCATGTGTGTATTTTTGTGTGTTGGTGAGCATACATGATTAAAATTGTGTATACATGTGTGTGAATGTGTGTTGATAATTTATATTTAATATTATCAGTTTCATATTGTAGATTTGTACAAGGTGTGCATACTGTTTGTTTTCAGCTGATGACCCAGACGAGGCTGAGGGTGACATGATACGTCCACCAGTCATTTTCAAGGCGGACACTTGTAACACTAATAGTGAATTTGACGATGGAACAGCCTGCTTCAGTGAGAACGCTGGAAAGCCTGACCCAAAGCTGTCTGCTCCCTTCCAGTGTGCATGTAAGCTGAATGATAAACAGCCTTGCTATCTGCAGTTTAAGTCAGAAGAGCTGTGCGAATTACGTATGCATCACCTGACAATGACAAAAGAAGAACTGGACAATGCCATCTTCAGCCAACTGAAGGCGTTTCTTCAAACTGGTCCAATGACGGTGAATACAAAGCGTCGGCAGAATACTCCAAGAAAGAAGTGCCGCAGTCAGTACATGTTGAATGGATTCAAAATATGCCGTGAATTGTTTCAGTATGTCCATTGCATTGGGAGTCAGAAACTGGACCACTTGATTAAACATTATAAAGAAAATGGGTTGACCCCAAGGCAACATGGCAACACCAACAGAAAGCCTTATAAGGCCTTAACATTTGAGGAACAAAAGAAGGTAGTAGACTTCATTTCGAATTACGCAGAAGTGCATGGAATCCTTCTTCCGGGTCGAATCCCAGGCTACCATAGAGATGACTTGAAGCTGCTTCCCTGTTCATCCACTAAAACTGCTGTGCACAAAGAGTATTCTGTTGCCTGTGATGCCGATGGTGGACGCTGCGTTTCAAAACGTACGTTCTTATACCTGTGGAAGAAACACCTTCCTGACATCCTGCCTATGAAGCCTAGGACAGACCTTTGCTGGCAATGTCAGAGAAACAACTATGCACTGCAGCAAATGAAGTCATTAACCATGACTGACACTCAGAAGATGGAACTGGCAACAGCTGCAGTTCAACACCTTGCTGCAGCAAACAGAGAGAGAGAGGAGTACAAGCTTGTTGTTGCCAGAGCAAAGGTAAGTTGCTGTTTTACTTATAAATTCAATAGCATTATCACAGTTAGGGATTCCAGGGTGTCCCTTTATCATTACAGTGTGTGTGTCTGTCAGGTTGTACTCTGTGTTTGTACATGTATGTATGTGTGAGTGTTTTGAAATGATACATGTATTAAGCACAGAATTATAGCAATAAAATGTAGCATTCTGATTCACATTATCTATGGTTGGAGTATTGATTCTCATACACATTATCATACCAGTTCACCATACATGTTAATCTAAATTAACACACACACACACACACACACACACACACACACACAGAGATACACACACACACACACACACACACACACACACATACACACACACACATACACACACACACACACACACACACACACACCACACACACACACACACACACACACACACACACACAAACAATACAGGTCATCATGCATGCACAAAAAATTTTAATGTAAATTTACACACACACACACACACACACACACACACACACAACACACACACACACACACACACACACACACACAACCAGGTGAAAACAAGACATGAACTTGATGAAGGAAAAACAAAACCACAGCTTGCAGTTGCACTGTTGCAGGAGGAGCTGAAGACTGCAGGACTGGACCGACTGGAGACACCAGGAAACAACACAGCAGCCTGCTCAAGGGACATCATGGCCCACTACAGTTTTGACTTTGCACAACAAGTCCATTATCCTTCAGACCCCCTGCAGCCCGGTCCGGTGTACTTTAAAACACCTAGAAAATGTGGTGTCTTTGGCATGATGACAGAGGCCCTCCCACAGATGGTTGTGTTTCTCCTTGATGAAGCAATGGAAACAGGGAAGGGAGCAAACACAGTGATTTCTTTTGTGGATTTTTTCCTGGAAAACTATGGGTTAAAAGAAGCATCGTGCCATCTCCATGCAGATAACTGTGCCGGGCAAAATAAGAACAATGCCATGTTGCAATATTTGATGTGGCGTGTCATGACTGGCCGTCACAAGGTCATCACACTATCATTTCTCTTGGCAGGTCACACCAAATTTGGCCCTGATGCCTGTTTCGGGCTCTTCAAAAGAAAATTTCGCCGGACAAGAGTGGACTGTCTGAATGACATCTCAGAAGTGGTGTCATCTGCATCGCCATCTGGTATTCTAATACCACAGCTGTGCGGTGACCAAGACGGGAACTCTCTGGTTCCTACCCGTGACTGGACTGAATACCTGAATCAGTGGTTTAGAAAGTTGGTGGGGCTGAAAAAGTACCATCACTTTAAGTTTGAAACCAATGAGGATGGGAAGCCTCAAGTCTGCTGCAAGGAGTCTGCAGACGGACCAGTGCAGGTTTTCGAACCACTGAAACAGCCCACTGCCCTGCCTGATGATCTCCCGCCTATCATTCGTCCGAGTGGTCTCAGTGAACAAAGACAGGAATACTTGTTCTCTGAGATCAGGGAGTTTGTACACCCAGAGAAGAGAGACCTGGTCTGCCCTGAGCCTATCAGCCTCAAATTCTCTGCCAAGGCCACCACATCGCAGTCCCTGCCTCCTTCCCCCCATCTGTCCAAACCATCCACCAGCCAGGCCACCCCACCATCCTCTTCCAGGACTCCAGGCAGGCCAAAGAAAAACAAGAGAGGACCTAAGAAGAAAACAGTCGTGTGATTTGTTTTTTTGTGCTGATATTGTTGGGTTTTTTCCTTGTGGATAAGTAGGGATGTGAGACTGAAATCAGTGAAAAGTGAACATACCCTGAGACCATTTCTGGATCTTCTTTCTGGTGCTGTTTTTGTAGGAATAAGGATACCTGATCATAATTTCAAGTTGGTGACTCATAATACTGCTATGTTGAGTTTCTGTGTTGTATCAATACCTGTCTTTCTTCAATTGATATTACTAACATAATACCATAATTTTAATAAGCAAATGTGTCATCAGAGGTTACAAACAAATATACATACAAACTAACACATACAGATTAAAATACATTTACACATCTATGTTTCCTGAAAATTTGGAGTGATTCTGAATTATAGTTATTTTTCCACAAATTTTTATGTAAAAGTTTGAAACGCTTCTGCGTTTTCAACATTTTAAGCCCAATGAGCAAGGTACTGGGATGATTTTTATATTAAATAGCAATTATCTGGTGAAATTGAATGAGTTACCAAGGTTCTCTGAGTTATTCTTGTTATTTTGGTATCACCCACTTACTTAGAAAAATTCATATAACAAAATTAGAGCTAAATGAAAATTTGTAATTTTAAAACATGATTTTCTCAAAAGTAGGTCACGGTCATCTGGGAACTTTAAATGCATGTAACTTGGAATCTAATAAAGATAAATGAAATCTGTTTTTTGTGTCTTATTTAGAATTATTTCTTCTTTCAGATAGCATATTTAGCTCATTTTTTGAAATTTGACCATTATCCATGATTTTCATATGCACTGTCACAAATCACAACGTTTCGAGCCCAGGCCCTTTGTCAAGTGAAAAATCTTTAAGTCTGCGTACTTCTTCAAAGATTTTTCACTTGACAAAGGGCCTGGGCTAACGTCGTGTTTTATACTCCCAAGGATCTTTTACAAACAAGGTATGTTTTAATATTGTGTTTTTACCCTCAAGATCCAGCAGTCATATTTTGTTTTTACCTGTTCAATGAATGATCCTTGATCCAAGTTGTCATCTTGTTCTTTTTCTGTTTTTTTCCCTTTCATTGAGATACAACCACAAAACATCAGATATGTATGGTCAAGTCATGTCAGTGTCTAGTGGCTGACATAAAAAATGAGAACACGCAGCATGCACGTTCATCAAAGAAGAAGTATGCAGACTGTGCAGCAACATGCGGCCTGTACAGTATTGGCCAAAAACAACATGTATAAACTCATCCAGAAAAAAAAAAAATTGGAACGTTGAAAAAAATCACAGACACGCAAAAGCAAGCTAGCAAGCAAGCAATCATGCATACACGCAGGCATACAAACACGCATACACATGTTATTTCACTTGTTCACCGTTGTGGTTAGTCGATTCTTAGTTTTTACTTTTATTCATTTATTCTAGATATTTATTAAATTTTGTTTATTAGATTGTTTGTTTAAATCTTTAATTGTGATAACATTATTTGTTAGCTTTACCTTCCCCTCCTCAAAAATAATTGTTTTCTGGATCATTTTTTCTCAAGATCAAAATTGACAATTTTCAAATACCTCTTCACTCCTCCTGTATTCCCCCCTTTTTTTTGTGTTTTTGTTTGTCTAAAATCTCTTTAGTGAATAGACATTAACCGAAGACCACCACAAGCATACACCCTTACATATTACACCTTACATCCATACTCCATTACAATCAAACAGTCAAATCGTACATTTGTAAAAAGCATTAGTGTCCATTCCTAAAACCCACAAGTCCAATATTTGGCTTCCAGCATTTTGAGGTCAGCAATAAATAAATAAAAATGCACACACACACACACACACACACACACACACACACACACACACACACACACACACACACACACAACACACACACACACACACACAACACACAACACACACTACACACACACACACACACACACACACACACACACACACCACACACACACCAACACACAACACACACACACAACACCAACACACACACGATGATAGTTCTCGTAATACTACTTCGCAGAGAAAGAAAGCAATCACAGAAAGCAATCACACATTTACCTTTCTGTAATGGTTTGCTCTCAGGTGTTCTAATTGCCATCATACAGTCTACAATTACCTTCAGCAAATACCAGAAATGTTGGAAAATACTGTGAAACTCGGTTTGCTGGAAGAGAACATCGGTAACGATGTTTTGTGATTTTCCTTTGGCTTTGTGAAAGAAACTGACAGTCTTAGCGAAGCTGTTTCAGCCACCACATTAACCTTTGACTTCCGCACCCTGACCACCAGCATCCTGAATTGTCAACCATGTTAATAAAGCAAAAACTTAACCCTTTGACTCCAGCACCCTGACCACCAGCATCCTGAATTGTCAATCATGCTAATAAAACAAAAAGGTAACACTTTGATTCCCTCACCCTATCCACCAGCTTCCTGAAGGAAGTTGGTGGACAGGGTGAGGGAGTCAAAGGGTTAATGTTTTGCATTTGGTGGACAGGGTGCAGGAATCAAAGGATTAAAAGGACATGAGGGGAGGTAATCAGTTTGACCAGCATGGCAGCCATGGAAATCTTGACTGATGAAGCAAGGAAACACTGTATGATGTAGCACGTAAACTGATGTGATGTTTAAATATTTTTTTCTTGATATATCAAAGATATTGGCACATTACTAACAATGGCCATCTCCATCAAATATTGGCACATTACTAACAATGGCCATCTCCATCAAATATGTTGGCATCATTACTAACAACGGCCATCTCCATCAAATATTGGCACATTACTAACAATGGCCATCTCCATCAAATATTGGCATCATTACTAAAACGGCCATCTCCATCAAATATTTGGCTATTACTAACAATGCCATCTCCATCAAATATTGGCACATTACTAACAACGGCCATCTCCATCAAATATTGGCACATTACTAACAATGGCCATCTCCATCAAATATTGGCACATTACTACAATGGCCATCTCCATCAAATATTGGCACATTACTAACAATGGCCATCTCCATCAAATATTGGTGTATTACTAATAATGTCATTCATAAATACTAGCGAATTACTAACAATACCATCTCCATCAAATATTGGCACATTACTAACAATTCCATCTCCATCAAATATTGGCACATTACTAACAATCTCCATCAAATATTGGCACATTACTAACAATGTCCATTCAAATATTGACACATTACTAACAATACCATCTCCATCAAATATTGGCACATTATTAACAATACCATCTCCATCAAATATCGGTGTATTACTAACAATGTCTATCAAATACTGGCGAATTACTAACAAACACCAAATATTGGCACATTACTAACAATATCATCTCCATCAAATATTGGCACATTACTAACAATATCATCTCCATCAAATATTGGCACATTACTAACAATATCATCTCCATCAAATATTGGCACATTACTAACAATACCATCTCCATCAAATATTGGCACATTACTAACAATATCATCTCCATCAATATTGGCACATTATTAACAATATCATCTCCATCAAA
>JAPXFY010000019.1:71567860-71575360 GCA_030674185.1 Monoplex corrugatus
ACTTGAATACAAACGTATAAAACGTATAAAAACGGGTCTAAATTACCTAAAATTGCTTCCGCATGTCTCATTTTCCTAGAGCCAAAAATGCATCTAACACATGCTACCTAATTATCGATCCTAAAAGAAACTATGTAACACTTTATCAAACACAAACAGGTGAGTGGACCAGGAAGGCAGAAAATGATGGAAGAAATGACAGAAAGCAAATGAGGAAAGAAGACATAAAGAGAATGACGAAAAAGAGGACATTTCTAGCACAGATTTTCCAGAAGGTAGGAATATGATTTACATGTATATTGACGCAACAAAGACTGCGCTTCGCAGGACACTGCTGGCGTAGCAAAGAAGAACTGGTGGGGGATGTTCTGCTATGGAGACCCAGTCACGGCAAACAAAGACCAGGACGTCCAAAGAAGACCTTCATGACCAACTGATCGATGATACGGGCTGTCAGTATGATGAACTACCTACTGCAATGTCTGACAGAGAAGGATGGAAGAAACGTGTCATGGATAGCCAAGCAAGCTCGACATGATGATGATGATGTGTATATTGAAAGAGCTCCCAGCATCCCCACGAGGGTTGAACAGGGCTAGATATTCACTCAGGTGTGTGGACTGGAACAACACGCAAAAAGCTTTTCCCCTCAAGGAACAATCAAATGTATGAGTTACTTTGTATTATAAGTGCGTTATATCTATATCTCATATTGGAACCTTTGCACTCCATACAAACTTGACACTTCACATTAATCCGTCTTTTAAATAAAAGAACACTTCCTCTTTGAGAAAACCATTTATTTCCATAAAAGCTTTTAACTTGTCAGGTAGAGAAGAAAAGATTCGATTAAGGATTGCAATTCAATGATGTTTACCATCATGTCAAGGTAGACGGTTCATAACTGAAACAAAAATGTCCACCTCCAAAAACAAGAGGAGAGCAACTGCTACGAACGCAAACCTTCACCTTCAATTTGATCTCCAAATCACCTTGACCACTCATCCACATCATCTCTCCCAACCACAACTGGTTGCAGCAGCACTCAGAGGGTGGGGGTGAGAGTTGTGGTGGAGAAGGGAGCAGCACTTAGAGGGGGTGGAGTGGTGAGAGGAGCAGCACTTGAGGGGGGGTGAGGTGGGAGAGGAAGGGAATCAGTGCAACTGACTAAACAGGAATGATACTTGATCCATTAATGCATCGATATCGTTACTGACGATCGGCGTCAGCGGTTTAGCAGCGAATCATGGCGAGATGACCGAAAGCATTGCCGTTGGCGCCTGTGTTGGTTGACAATCGACACATTACCGTATTTGTCTATGTCAACACGCCAAGTCAAACAAACAGCCGGGTGATGGTAGATTGGATAGCGCTAGGAGCCGGAGGAGAGAGGAAGGTTAGGTAGAGAAACCGTTGTTTTAGGGACGGTATCACATGGGACGGTCACACAAACACAGTGATGATGGAGAGGTAGTAGGTAAAACTTGGAGTTTGTCAGGGGACGGTCATCACATTGGGACGGTCCACACAAACACACGGTGATGATGGAGAGGGTCAGGGTAGGACAGGAAGACAACTTGGGTAGGACAGGGAAAGGAAGACCAAGTTGGGGTAACACAGAGTAGGGTAGGCATAGTGAAATGTGATGCATGATAGGCATAAGTAAAGGTAGGATACTACTACTACTACTACTACTAATAATGATAATAATAAAAAGACTTTATATAGCACTATTCTACTACACATAGGTTAAGACTCACTGCGCTTTACATTAATTAGTTCATTTTTCCCAATCAGCCCTATGCCCAGTGGTCAATTATACTAACTCCCACTCCTAGCCCCTCTACTCCCCCTCCCCCCAACACACACACTAGCCACATCTTTTGCGAGCAAGTACATATATATATACGTTACTGAATCAGAAAGGATAGAGATGGAAAGATGTTACTATAGAGTAGAATGCCGTAGGAGACAGTATGGTGCTGTAGTATTTTCAGCAGATTGTCTGGCTCAGCTGGTACAGTTTCATGGTCAAGATTTAGTATCTCGAGTTCAGTTTCATCCTGAAAAATAAAAATGTTCTTGCTCCAGTCACTCGCCTTAATTAAGATAGGTCCAACTTCCTCCCATGGGGACGCCGGGGTTCTTTCAGTATAAATGATACCCTCACCTTCTGGAAATTCTGTGACAGAAATTTGTTCTTTTCTGTCACTCTCTTTGTTCCTGCCTTGTTCCTTTGTTTTCTGTCATTTCTTGCTGTCATGTTCTGCCTTGATGGTCCATTCACCTGTATGTTTTTTTGATAAAGTCTTATGCACTTTCTCCTAGGACTGGTAATTGGGTACATGTATTAAGTACATATTTGGCTCTAGTGAAATGATATATGCGTAAGCAATTTTAGGTAATCTTGGCCTGTTTGTAGATATTCTTTGGTGTCCTTAGTTATGTTTAAATTTGTATTCCGCTATGTTTTTCAAATCTCCTGTGTGATAAATTGGACGGAGTAGTCAACGCCAGGGGCATCTTCTTAGATAATGTGGGCGAATGCACTGGTGTGTGTACTCAATTTTCTTTTCCCTTTTTCTTGTTGAAGTATTGTGTTGTGTTGAAATGGTTATAGCCCTGATACAGCTCTACGCAGTCAGCTGGACTTTCCGCAACAATAACAGTAACAGCAACAAAAGATCCCACTTCCCTCTCCATGTCAACACATTGCCAGAGCATTGTGTTCTGCATAGCTCAGGGAGTCTATCCGAAAACCCTCTGGCAGATTATGCTGGAGAGTATATCAAATTGTACGTAAGCGATGAATCTTTCTTGAACAAAACCTTTACTGTCAAATTCCGAGCATAGCAGAGCAGGATGCGGAAATGTAGTTTAACCCTTCGACTCCGCACCCTATCCACCAACTGCAAAAACTTAACCCTTTGACTGCCGAACCCAATCAACCAACTGCAAAAACTTAACCCTTTGACTACCGCACCCTATCCACCAACCGCAAAAACTTAACCCTTGGACTCCCGCACCTTATCCACCAACTGCAAAAACGTAACCCTTTGACTCCCTCACCCTATCCATCAACTGCAAAAACTTGATCCTTTGACTCCCTCACCCTATCCACCAACTGCAAAAACTTGACCTTTTGACTCCCTCACCCTATCCATTAGCTTCCTGCAGGAGGCTGGTGGATAGGGTGAGGGAGTCAAAGGGTTACGTTTTTGCTGTGTCAGCATGGTTGACAATGCAGGATGCTGGTGGACAGGGTGCGGGAGTCAAAAGGTTAAGTTTTTGATGTGCTAGCATGGTTGACAATGCAGAATGCTGGTGGACCGGGTGTGAGAATCAAAGGGTTACGTTTTTGATGTGCTAGCATGCTTGACAATGCAGAATGCTGGTGGGCAGGGTGCGAGAGTCAAAGGGTTAAGGATAAGGTGAGAGTTGGCCAGTGTACGGACTCCTGACTTGTAGTCTGATGGCGTGGGTTTGAATCTGACTTGAGGACACTGTTGATGTGCTGTCTTCAGTCCACTCATCACGGAATGGGTGTCTGTACTGTTCAGTGTTGGGGAAGGTAAAGTAGCAAGGGGGAGGAGACAGTTCCATTACAATTCTCCCTCCCTTGAAGATAGTTTGAAGTCTTTGTCACTTCACTCATCTGACGTCATCAAGGCTATTGAATAACTTTTATGTATATATATATATATATATATATATATATATATATATATATATGTATGTATGTATAGATATCCAGAGAGAGAGGGAGAGAGAGGGAGAGGGAGAGAGACAGAGACAGAGACAGAGACAAAGAGAGACAGAAAAAAGCGAGAGAGAGAGAGAGAGACAGAGAGACAGAGAGACAGAGACAAGGACAAAGACAGGGACAGTGACAGAGACAACAGAGACAGACAGACAGACAGACAGACAGACAGAGACAGACAGACAGAGATGAGCGAGAGCAATGGTGCGTCGCGTCTGCTGTTTGACAATTGACTCATTACTCATTGTGTGAGTCAACACAGCAAGCGACACAAACACCAGTGATTTTAGTTCTGGTAGGTTAGCAGAGGACGAGAAACAAGGTAGGACAGAAAAGCTTACAGTAAGTCTGGGTAACACGGGAATGTGATGCTTGATAGATATATTACAGTGGAGGTAGGATAGCATTGTTGGTATTGTTGTTGTTCAAAGCCCAGCTGACTGCGTAGAGCCATATATGAGCTTTTATCGCTTCAAAACATACAAAACATCAGCAGGAAAAAAAGAAAAGAAAATTGAGTACACATATCAATGCATTCGCACACATAATCTAAGGACATGCCCCTGGCGTTGACCACTCCGTCCAATTTATCGTGCAGGGGATTTAAAAACACACCTGAATAGAAAGATAAGCATACCTAAGGACACCAAAACATACATAAAAACAGGCCTAAATTACCTAAAATTGCTTCCGCATATCTCACCTCCCTAGAGCCAAAAATGCACGTAATACACATGTACCCAATTATCAATCCTAAGAAAAAGTACGTAGTACTCATCGAACACATACAGGTGAATGGACCAGCAAGGCAGAAAATGATAGGTAGAATTGACAGAAAGCAAAGTAACAAGGCAGAAACAAAGAGACAGAAAACAGGAAATTTCTAGCACAGAATTTCCAGAATGTGTGGATACCATTTACACCGAAAGAAGCCCCAGCGTCCCCACAGGGTAGGGTAGCATAAGTTGTAACAGAAAAATAAATTCACATGAGATGGATAGATGTCAGTGAGAAAGGGGAACTCTGTTGGTCAAATGATTAATAATCTGGATCTGTCAATGCCATAGCATCTGCATGTAGTAGAACAGCAGTAATAGAACTTGAAGACTTTGGTGTTGGTTGTACATGTATGAGTCGCCTAATATCGCTTGTAGCGAAAAAACGTAAAATGGAAGAACGAATGAAGAAGGAACATGTTGGTTGATGCAGTCTTTACAGTACATGTACATACTCTTTAAGTCTGCCTGTTATTCAGGTATAATGTCATCATTATCATCATCAGGTGCCCTGCCGCATGGCGTTGGCGATCATGGACTTCCATCTGTCTCAATTTCTCGTTGCCCCCAGCATCTCTCCCACCCCCCTCGTCCCCAGCCACTCTGCAAGTCCGTCCAGCATTTTCTCCCTGGGTCTACTCGGTGCTCTCTTTCCCTCCAGCTTTCCCGTTGTGACCAGGTGTACCAGTTCCCCTTCCTCATAAAATGGCCTATAAATGTTGCCTGTCTTTTCCTAATCTTCCTTATGAGTGATCTACTTGTGTCCGCCTCCATCAAGACTGTCTCGTTTGTTTTCTTTGCTGTCCATGGAACTCCCAACATTCTTGTTAGAAACCACATCTCGGCTGCCTCAATATTGTTCTGGCTTTGTTTGTGACTGTCCACGCCTCACACCCGTACAACAGTATTGGTTCTATATAACTTTCAAGAACTCTCTTCCTGATGTTAATTGATAGGTATAATGTATTCTTCTTAAACTCCTCTTCATTTTACAGAAATTCTAGATTCTAATCAAGTGTAACTCATAACTCACGAAAAGAAGACAAAGTGTAAGTTTCTTTTAAAAGTCAATTTTGTATCATTTTCCCAGCCCACAACCAATCTCTAGGGAAATGAGACATGTAGAAGCCATTTGAGGTAATTTGGCCCCGTTTTGAGACGTTTTAGTGACCTTTTTTATGTTTAACTTTTTGTCAGGTATGTTTTTTAAATCCCCTGTGTGATACATCGGACGGAGTGGTCAACGTCAGGGACATCTTAGATTATGTACACCAGTGCATTGGCGTATGTACCTAGTCGTCTTTTCCTTTTTTTACGTTTGAGGTCTTGTGTATGTTTTGAACCGGTTATAGCCCTGATATGGCTCTACGCAGTCGGCTGGGCTTTAAACGAAAGTAAAGTAGCATAACGTAGCTGCCCATCCACTGCGCCGCCCCAACAACGCTAACCAGCAAAGATAAGGGCAGTAGACACAGAAACTGACTAAACAAGAGTGACGCTTGATCCACGTTATATCGATATGCCACCAATGGTCGGTGTCCACGGTATTGCCAGTCGCCAGTCAAGGCGAGATGACCGACAGCATCGCTGCTGCTAACCTCTGCTAGTTGACAATCGACACACTACCGGCCGGGCTTGTCCGAGTCAACACAACAAGTCCAACACACACTCTGGGTGACGATGGATTGGTGGATAGGATAGGTTAGGACAAAGCCCAGATGGCGTAAAGGTTTAACCCTTTGACTCCTCACACTATCCACTAGCATCCTGCTCCCATCAATGACAAAAAGGAAAAAAAACTTTACCCTTTGACTCCCTCACCCTATCTCTAGCATCCTGACTCGCCATCAGTGACAGCAAAGGAAAAACTTAACCTTTGACTCCCTCACCCTATCTTCTAGCATCCTGACTCGCCATCAGTGACAGCAAAGGAAAAAACTTAACCCTTTGACTCCCTCACCCTATCTTCTAGCATCCTGACTCGCCATCAGTGACAGCAAAGGAAAAACTTAACCTTTGACTCCCTCACCCTATCTTCTAGCATCCTGACTCGCCATCAGTGACAGCAAAGGAAAACTTAACCCTTTGACTCCTCACCCTATCTCTAGCATCCTGACTCGCCATCATGACAGCAAAGGAAAACTTAACCTTTGACTCCTCACCTATCTTCTAGCACCCTGACTCCCATCAGTGACAGCAAAGGAAAACTTTAACCTTTGACTCCCTCACCCTATCTTCTAGCATCCTGACTCGCCATCAGTGACAGCAAAGGAAACTTAACCTTTGACTCCCTCACCTATCTTCTACCATCCTGACTCGCATCAGTGCAGCAAGGAAACTTTAACCTTTGACTCCCTCACCCTATCTCTAGCATCCTGACTCGCCATCAGTGACAGCAAAGGAAACTTAACCTTTGACACCCTCACCCATCTCTAGCATCCTGACTCGCCATCAGTGACAGCAAAGAAAAACTAACCTTTGACTCCTCACCCTATCCCTAGCATCTGCTTCGCCATCATGACAGCAAGAAAACTTTAACCTTTGACTCCCTCACCCTATCCACTAGCTTCCTGCCCGCATCAGTGACAGCAAAGGAAAAACTTAACCTTTGACTCCCTCACCCTATCCACTACATCCTGCTTCGCCATCATGACAGCAAAGGAAAAACTTTAACCTTTGACTCCTCACCCTATCCACTAGCATCCTGCGTCGTCTTCAATGATAGCAAGGAAAAACTTAACCCTTTGACTCCCACCTATCCACTAGCATCCTGCCTCGCCATCAGTGACAGCAAAAGAAAACTTAACCCTTTGACTCCTCACCCTATCCACTAGCATCCTGCGTCGCCATCATGACAACAAAGAAAATCTTTAACCTTGACTCACTCACCCTATCCACTAGCATCCTGCATCGTCTTCAGTGTAGCAAAGGAAAACTTAACCCTTGATTCCCTCACCCTATCCA
>JAPXFY010000019.1:71587860-71590360 GCA_030674185.1 Monoplex corrugatus
ATATATATATATATGTGTGGTGTGTGTGTGTGAGTGTGTGTGTGCGTGCGTGCGTGCGTGCTTGTGTATGTGTATGTGTGTGTGTGTGCGCGCGTGTGTGTATTTGTATTTATGCTTAAGTGTTTGAAACGAGTGCAGTTGGTATATTTTCACGATCTCATTAATACACAGTGCCAAAAAAACACATAATTGGAAAACATTAATATGGCTTGACTATCGTTCTGACACAATCCTGGGCAGCCTACACGCACTTTTTTTTGGACGTAAATGCATCACAACAATTTCCTCTTCTTTCTTTTTTTAATCTATGTTTTATTTGAAACTAAAAATTCTGATGAAAACGAAGAAGGTAAAACACTTATAATGAGAATTACTGTGATTGTAGTATCATGAAAACACTATCGAATTATTTTCGGACGAGAAAAGAAGAAGTCTGGTTTTGTTGTTGTTCACACAGATAGAATAAGAGTAATAGGGAGAAAGTAAGAGAGAAAAAGAGAAAGAAAACGAGAGAAAGAGAGAAAGACAGACAGACAGACGACAGGCAGAGAGAGAGAGGAGAGAGAGAGAGAGAGAGAGAGAGACAGACAGACAGACAGACAGACAGACAGACAGACATACAGACACAGGCACAGACACAAACAGGCAGGCAGGCAGACAGACAGACAGACGAAGAGAGAGAGAGAAGAGAGAGAGAGAGAAGAGAAGAGAGAGGAGACAGAGAGAGAGAGAGACAGAGACAGAGACAGAGACAGAGAAGAGAGAGGGAAGGAGAGAAAGAGAGGAGAGACAGAACAGACAGAACACACAGACAGAGAAAGAGAGACAGACATAGACATACAGAGAAACGAAAAGAGACAGGCAGACAGACATATAGACAGAGAGAGATAGAGAGAGAGAGACAGACAGACAGACAGACAGACAGACAGACAGACAGACAGAGAGACCGACAGAGAATGACAGAGGGAGGGAGAGACAGACAGACAAAAAGAGACTGAGGGGGAAAGTGAAAGAGAGAGAGAGAGGAAAAGGGAGTAGATGTAGCTTACAACTATAATTATAAACACTGTTTACTTCATATCTTACCAGCATAGTTAAGGGACAAGGTAGATGTGGCAGCCACTCAGTGTAGGGAGAAATGTCGTAGTCTGTGGATTGAGTATCGATTTTGTCAACTGCGCCAGACACCGTTGGCTCTGATTCCGATGAATTATTTACTGTTGGGAACAGTTTATGTGCCGTGTCCCCCAATGCCACCTCAGTGAGGCGTTGTCTGGACACGTTGGGAAAGAACTCATGTATGTCCGCCTTCCTCTCTCAACCACTTCACTCTCTTTGAGTCATGTCACTGCAGGGTTTTGTCAAAATCTATTAAAGGAGAGTATGATGTGTGGTCCTTCCTCCACTATTATCATTATGACTCCGTGGATGTGCTCTTCAAAATTTATTGGGAGAAGAGTTAATGTATGATTCCGCCCCCCTCCCCCCCCCCCACCCGCCTTCTTTCTCTCAATACGAATTTCATGAAGTATTTTTCAGGACAGGACTTCCTGACTGGAGTGAGACAGGGTTGTGTCCCACCAACACTACTGTTTATAGTTCTTCGTCATCAAGTGCCTTGCCACATGGCATTGGCGATCATGGTTTTCCATCTGTTTCTATATCTTGTTGCCTCAAGCACCTCCTCCACCCTCTTTGTCCCCAGCCACTCTGCAAGTCCGTCCAATATCTTCTCCCTGAGTCTACCTGGTGCTCTCTTCCCCTCCAGCTTTCCCGTCGTGACCAGGTGTTCCAATTCCCCCCTCCTCATAAAATGGCCTATAAATGTTGCCTGTCTTTTCCTAATCTTCCCTATCAATGATCCTCTTGTGTCTGCCTCCATCAAGACTGTCTCGTTTGTTTTCTTTGCTGTCCATGGAACTCTCAACATTCATCTTAGAAACCACATCTCGGCTACCTCAATCTTGTCCTGGTTTTGCTTGTTTATACTTACATGGGTGAAATCATGAGAGAAGCAAACCCAGACCCAGAATCTTTGAATGAGATGTTATTTGCAGGCAATCAGAGACTAGCACATGGAGAAGAGGAAAGACCACATGAATACGGCAACTAAACTGAACATCATTTGTAAAAACTATAACAAAGAAAAAAAATAATAACAACAACAAAATAACTAACAAAGAAACAAACAAGCAGCAAACAAATAATTAAAGAAAGAAACAAAGAAACAACAGCAAAGAAAGAAACAAACAAACAAACAAATAAACAAAACAAACAAACAAACAACAAACAAACAAACAAACAAACAAACAACAACAAACAACCAGACAAAGCTATGAAGGTAAACAGAACAGCAAGCAAACTTAGCATTAATATCAGCGGCACTAAATTCAAATAAATGAGTCAATTGAACTATCTCGGTACAACTTGGCTACGAGATGGGAGACTCAAACAATAGACTAATTCCAGAATCCAGAAACCAAACAATGTCAGTTATACA
>JAPXFY010000019.1:71597860-71600360 GCA_030674185.1 Monoplex corrugatus
AGAGAGAGAGAGAGAGAGAGAGAGAGACAGAGAGAGAGAGAGAGAGAGAGAGTAGAGAGAAGAGAGAGAGAGAGAGAGAGAGAGAGAGAGAGAGAGAGAGGAGAGAGAGAGAGAATGGGAAGGAGAAAGAAAGAAAGAAAGAGATGGATAGAGAAATATTTTTCATTCGACACAGAATATGACCGTTGTTATATCCTCATGATGGAGTTTATTTGTTCTTTCTATCTGTCTCTTCTTTGACGTGAAATGTGACACGAATCACTTCCCTCGAAACGTTTTTACTGCAATCATCATATTTCTGACATTTTTCATTTGGTAAATGTTTGCAATTTTTCCCCCAGTGCTCTTCCCTTCATCCTGCTAATGGGGAAAAATGGAACATTAACTGGTCACTTGAAGGAACAAGACAAAGCAGTTTATTTATCAGAGTGCTTTTGTAAAGAAATGAATGTAAGCAGTTGACAGGTATGTTTGTTTCTGTGTCTTTCTCTATCAACAAAGTGCGAAGAGAATCTTCTTATTTTAAACTCCTGCTTGTTTCAGTCTTGGGTGTCCTTTGGTGTTTAAAGGGTAGGAAAAGAATGTGGAAACACACACCACACACACATAACACACACACATACACACACACACACACAGACACCACACAAAACACACACACACACACACACACACACACACATACACGCACATACACACACACACAGAGACACACACACGTACATACACATAAAACACACACAACACACACATACACACACATACACACACATACATACACACACATACACACACATTCACACATACAAACACACACATTCACACACACACACACACACACACACACACACACACATTCACACACACACACAACATACATACACACGTATATTCACGCATTCACATATACCCACACACACATAAACATACACACACACACACACACACACACACATTCACATACACACACACACACACACACACACACACACACACACACACACACACACACACACACGCTTCCACCATCCTCACTTTAAAATTCAAAATTCAATTTTTGGAAAGATGGACAGAGAGTGGGAGACAGTGAGACTGAGACAGAGAGGTAGACGTAACAGACAAAAGAGACAGACAGAGTCACAGAGACAGAGACAGTGGGAAAGAGAGAGATGGAGAGATAGAGAGAGGTGAATGAGAAGAAAGAATGGAGAGAAAAATGAAGGGCATAAACCAAGGTAGACGATAGAGCAGGGGAATCTTTGTAATGATTAATTCAATTCCCTTACTTTTTAAACAATCGTCTGGCATTCTGGTTTGCAGAGCTTGTCATTCAGCATAATATGCTATATCCACCCCCTCTCTCCTTGTGCTGGCACAGATAGACAATGTAAACGTTTCGCCTCATTTTTGCATATACAAAAGACAGAAAAGAATACAGGCACAACAGTTAGCACAAGAACCGTAGTCAACTCCCAAACGTAGCGTCCTAGCAGGATAAGATGGACAAAATGGCGTGTTTTTATTAATTCAGCATAGAGTTGACAGAGATGGTCAATGAATGGGTGGAGTTTTGACGCTTTGAGCGGTATGTATTTTTAATCAGTGTTTCAGACAAAGTATTTGTGGAGGTCGGCAATCAATGCCTCACTGAAATAAAATATACTGAAATAAAACAAAAAGTTTAATTTGTACTGAAAGTCTTCTTGCCTTTCCTAAATACACGATACAGTCATCATCATCAGGTGCCCTGCCGCATGGCGTTGGCGATCATGGACTTCCGTCTGTCTCTATCTCTCGTTGCCCCTAACATCTCCCCCACCCCCTCATCCCCAGCCACTCTGCAAGTCCGTCCAGCATTTTCTCCCTGGGTCTACCTGGTGCTCTCTTTCCCTCCAGCTTTCCCGCTGTGACCAGGTGCTCCAAATCCCCCTTCCTCATAAAATGGCCTATAAATGTTGCCTGTCTTTTCCTAATCTTCCTTATGAGTGATCTACTTGTGTCTGCCTCCATCAAGACTGTCTCGTTTGTTTTCTTTGCTGTCCATGGATCTCTAAAACAGTGCATATTCAAATTATTGTAATACTTTGCTGCGTCCTTGTTTTGACCATATTTTTGTTTTATTTAGACTGGCATGTTCTCCACTGATACTTGCAAGCCTTTTTCCTTTCATTTAGAAGGAATAACGGTACGAGTACACCAACAAATCACACATTCAACCAAACCAATCAAAGAAAGAAACCAGTAAAACCCAACCAAACCAGCATCCATTTGTCAAACTGAAAATGTCAAGAAAAAAACTGTAGCTGTGCAAAAACCTGCTAATCCTGCTTAATGGCAGTCCAAGCCCTTAGTCTGCCACAACGACAGTTTGCCATTTGCAAACAGCACAGAGGATACACGTCTGTGACGAAGAGCTACAATTAGATTCGTTGTTGCTGTGAGGAGCGAAACATCTTCTCTCTGAATTGAGCCACTTCGCTGCAGGCTTTTCCAGGGCGAG
>JAPXFY010000019.1:71612860-71615360 GCA_030674185.1 Monoplex corrugatus
CGAAGAAGAAGAAGAAGAAGAATTGCGAAGAAGAAGAAGAAGAAGAATTGCGAAGAAGAAGAAGAAGAAGAATTGCGAAGAAGAAGAAGAAGAAGAATTGCGAAGAAGAAGAAGAAGAAGAATTGCGAAGAAGAAGAAGAAGAAGAATTGCGAAGAAGAAGAAGAATTGCGAAGAAGAAGAATTGCGAAGAAAGAAGAAGAAGAATTGCGAAGAAGAAGATGCGAAGAAGAAGAATTGCGAAGAAGAAGAGAAGAAGAAGAATTGCGAAGAAGAAGAAGAAGAAGAATTGCGAAGAAGGAAGAAGAAGAAAGAAGCGAAAAGAAGAAGAAAGAAGAAGAAGAAGAAGAAGAAGAAGAAGAAAGAAGAAGAAGAAGAAGAATCGAAGAAGAAGAATTGCGAAGAAGAATCGAAGAAGAAGAGAAGAAGAATTGCGAAGAAGAAGAAGAAGAAGAAGAATTGCGAAGAGAGAGAAGAATTGCGAAGAAGAAGAATTGCGAAGAAGAAGAAGAAGAAGAAGAAGAAGAAGAAGAAGAAGAGAAAGAAGAAAGAAGAAGAAAGAAGAAGAAGAAGAAAGAAGAAGAAGAAGAAGAAAGAAGAAAGAAGAAAGAAAGAAAAAGAAGAAGAATTGCGAAGAAGAATGCGAAGAAGAAGAAGAAGAATTGCGAAGAAGAAAATGCGAAAGAAATGAAAAGAAGAAGAAGAATTGCGAAGAAGAAGAATGAAGAAGAATTGCGAAGAAGAAGAAGAAGAATTGCGAAGAAGAAGAATTGCGAAGAAGAAGAATTGCGAAGAAGAAGAATTGCGAAGAAGAGAGAGAAGAAGAAGAAGAAGAATGCGAAGAAGAAGAAGAAGAAAAGAAGAAGAAAGAAGAAGAAGAAGGAAGGAAGAAGAATGCGAAGAAGAAGAAGAAGAAAGGAAGAAGAAGAAGAATGCGGAAGAAGAAGAAAGAAAAGAAGAAGAAGAAGAAGAAAGAGAAGAAGAAGAAGAAGAAGAAGAAGAAGAAGAAGAAGAAGAATGAGAAGAAGAAGAAGAGAAGAAGAAGAAATGAGAAGAAGAAGAAGAAGAAGCGAAGAAGAAGAAGAAGAGAAGGAAGAAGAGAAGAATGCGAAGAAGAAGAAGCGAAGAAGAAGAAGAAGAAGAAGAAGAAGCGAAAAAAGAAGAAGATGAAGAAGAAGAAGAGAAGGAAGAAGAAGAAGAAGGAAGAAGAAGAAGAAGAAGAAGAAGAAGAAGAAGAGAAGAAGAAGAAGAAGAATGCAAGAAGAAGAAGAGAAGAATTGCGAAGAAGAAGCGAAGAAGAAGAAGAAGAAGAATGCGAAGAAGAAGAAGAAGAAGAGAAATGGAAGGAAAGAAGAGAAGAAGAAGAAGAAGAAAGAAGAAGAAGAAGAAGAAGAAGAAGAAGAAAGAAGAAGAAGAAAGAAGAAGAAGGAAGAATGCGAAGAAGAGAATGGAAGAAGAAGAAGAAGAAGAAAGAAGAAATGCGAAGAAGAAGAGAAGAAGAAGGAAGAATGCGAAGAAGAGAAGAAGAAGAAGAAGAAGAGAAGAAGAAAGAAGAAGAAGAAGAGAGAAGAAGAAGAAGAAGAAGAAGAAGAAGAAGAAGAAGAAGAAGGAAGAAGAAGAAGAAGAAGAAGAAGAAGAAGAAGAGAAGAAGAAGAAGAAGAAGAAGAGAAGAAGAGAAGAAGAGAAGAAGAGAAGAAGAAGAAGAAGAAGAAGAAGAAGGAAGAAGAAGAAGAAGAAGAAGACGAAGAAGAGAAGAGAAGAAGAAGAAGAATGAAGAAGAGAGAAGAAAGAGAAGAAGAAGAAGAAGAAGAAGAAGAATGCGAAGAAGAATGCGAAGAAGAATGCGAAGAAGGAAAGAAGAATGCGAAGAAGAAGAAGAAGAAGAAGAAAGAAGAAGAAGAAGAAGAAGAATGCGAAGAAGAAGAAGAGAAGAAGAGAAGGAAAGAAGAAAAAAGAATGGAAGAAGAGGAAGAAGAAGAAGAATGGAAGAAGAAGAAGAAAGAAGAAAGAAGAAGAAGAAGAAGAAGAAGAAGGAAGAGAAGAAGAAGAAGAAGAAGAAGAAGAAGAAGAAGAAGAAGAAGAAGAGAAGAGAAGAAGAAGAAAGAAGAAGAAGAAGAAGAAGAAGAAGAAGAAGAAGAAGAGAAGAGAAGAAGAAGAAAGAAGAAGAAGAAGAAGAAGAAGAAGAAGGAAGAGAAGAAGAAGAAGAGAAAGAAGAAGAAGAAGAAGAAAGAAGAGAAGAAGAAGAGAGAAGAAGAAGAAGAAGAAGAAGAAGAAGAAAAGAAGAAGAAGAAGAAGAAGAAGGAAGAAGAAGAAGAAAGAAGAAGAAGAAGAAGAAGAAGAAGAAAGAAAGAGAAGAAGAGAAGAAGAAGAAGAAAGAAAGAAGAAGAAGAAGAAGAAGAAGAAGAAGAAGAAGAAGAAGAAGAAGAAGAAGAAGAAAGAAAAAGAAGAAGAAGAAGAAGAAGAAAGAAGAAAGAAGACAGCAGCAGCAGCAGCAGCAGCAGC
>JAPXFY010000019.1:71645360-71650360 GCA_030674185.1 Monoplex corrugatus
ACACACACATACACACACGCACGCACGCACACACACGCACGCACGCACGCACACACACGCACGCACGCACACACACACATACACACACACACACACACACACGAGCGCGCGCGCGCACACACACAC
The DNA here is from genome assembly GCA_030674185.1 of Monoplex corrugatus. Classification (NCBI taxonomy): domain Eukaryota; kingdom Metazoa; phylum Mollusca; class Gastropoda; order Littorinimorpha; family Ranellidae; genus Monoplex; species Monoplex corrugatus. The sequence goes on from JAPXFY010000019.1 coordinate 71,645,487, forward strand.
ACACACACACGACTATAAATGGGGAGGAAGAATAAAAGCAATGGAAAATTATAGAGAGCATATTATATACAATTATATATTACAATGTGATTCCCCTCCGAGTGGAGACAGGCTGCAGAATCAAATAAAACAATAAATAAAAAAAATAAATGAGAAAATCAATATGAATGGGATGTGTAAGCAGGCCACTCTTAGCCCTGCAACACTCAGACACACAATGGCGAGATTCTTCTATCATTAAAAATGCTGTTGATGTGTCAAGCAAAAATGTGTAGCATTCTCCTATGAGCACCAACAGACTACCATACATGTGTCCAATATCGAGACCCGACCAAGCCCAAAGTTGCACGGGCGATCGCCTCAATAGGACATTATTATGAAAACAGGAGCTGGCCATTATTGCAACGACTCCACGACCTGTTAGGCTGCACACCCCTGAGCAGTTTATTGCTTTTGTGTTTTCACACAGAGGCCTTCTGCTTCGGTCAGTGGGCTGAAAACGCTACTAGGAAACAGAACTAGATTGAAGATCAGGCACACGTAGAGAACCAATTTTGAAGTCACGTTTTGCTTTGCCTGAGAAAAGAAGAATGAGAGCGAATGGTTTCATGTGCTATAGGTTTTGTAGGCGATTTCTCGATTGGATTATGGAGGAGGGTGAAAGTATGAACATTTTTCGACGTAACAGGAATGTCAGATAGTAATTATGAGTTCAGGATTTTAATATCATATCACCTGTATATCTCCTCGTTTCTCTTTGCCTTCCTCCTTTCCTCCATCAGGCCCAAAATTTCATTAGTCATCCAACAAATGCCTATCAATTAACATCAGAAAGAGAGTCCTTTAATGTTATATAGAACCAATACTGTTGTACGGATGCGAGGCGTGGACAGTCAGCAAGCAAAGCCAGAGCAGAATCGAGGCAGCCGAGATGTGGTTTCTCAGAATAATGTTGAGAGTTCCATGGACAGCAAAGAAAACAAACGAGACAGTCTTGATAGAGACAGACACAAGTAGATCACTCATAAGGAAGATTAGGAAAAGACAAGCAACATTTATAGGCTATTTTATGAGGAAGGGGGATTTGGAGTACCTGGTCACAACAGGAAAGCTGGAGGGAAAGAGAGCACCAGGTAGACCCAGGGAGAGAATGCTGGACGGACTTGCAGAGTGGCTGGGGATGAGGAGGGTGGGGGAGATGCTGGGAGCAACGAGAGATTGAGATGGGTGGAAGTCCATGGTCGCCAACGCCATGCGGCAGGGCACCTGATGATGATGATGATAACGAATAGCTGCTTCAGTGCTTCTTCATACAGTCAGTTAATGGCAAGCACATCAATGTTTTAGGAACCACGTGTCACAGGACAATATCACTTAAATGTGTCCATGAACAGGAGTATATTTTTTCTGTTGCAGAGTATAATTGAAATAGCGAGAACATATTCAGTACAGTAGCCATAACACATTTTGCAAATGTTTGAAACAGCAGAAGCATTTCTCAGCATTTCTAAACAAACAAACACAATGCGTTGGCATTTCTTGTGTATGGAATTAGCATATTTGATAATAATAACAATTTCATTTGTATATCACAAACGCATGTCTGCTGCACTTTGCATTAACACAATATTGTTATAACTGTCTGCTCTCTGGCATGCGTGCTTCTTCTACTGCATGCCTCCAGCGTATTCGGAATTCTGCGGCCCGTATTGCCCTTTGTAAAACGAGCCACGATCATATCACCCCCTCCTTGTTTCTTTTTCTCCTCTGGCTGCCTGTTTCTCAAAGAGTGTCATACAAAGTCAACACATTATACTACAAGTATATCAATAGTCCTGCACTTATTTATCGTTTGTGACCAGCTTCAAACGTACACCCCAGCCTGACCTCTTCGTTCTGCTTCTGATACAACTTATGAAGAAAAATGGTTGCCATGTTTGTCCCTGGTATCAGATGAAGTTTGATGTGACTTTTAGATGAAGTTTGATGTGACTTTTAGATGAAGTTTGATGTCACTTTTAGATGAAGTTTGATGTCACTTTTAGATGAAGTTTGATGTCACTTTTAGATGAAGTTTGATGTCACTTTTAGATGAAGTTTGATGTCACATTTGGCTTCTTTATGAGATGTATGCGTGATTTCTGTATGACCTGCCTGTTTATATTTGAATGTTTGTCTTATATATAATTGTAAATGACTGTAAATTCATGCACATAGAACCTTTGATGAAGATGTAGGCGTTTTGCATGTGTTTTGTACTTTGGGTCTCATGCGGATAATCTTGCTTCGCCAATGCGTTTTTCGTTGACCTTTTGCTGAGAGAGAACACAAATAAAATACAAAAAACAAACAAATAAACAAACAAACAAACAAACAAACAAGCAAACACCACCAACTATGATCTAAAACTGTATAAATTAAAAGACTTTATATTGTTTAAGAAAACATAAATAACAGACTGGTAGATATGGCGAATGTATATGATTTTTGCTCAACCCATTGTATACACATCTTGTTTATTTTTTTCAATGATATTGTGATAATGTTCAGCAAACATTAAAATAAAAAAACAAACAAAACAACTTGTATATAAATTTCTCGATACAGATATTCCAGTCGGTCTGTGCTCTTTTTCTGTGACTGGTCCATACAACTGGAATGAGTTTCCCCTGTCTATCCGACACTCACACACTGTGTCTTCCTTCATGTCCAACTTGAAGATATAACTTTTTGTCCACTACTGATGTCCCTGTCTATGTGCCCGTCTGTCGTTCTACTCCACTCTTGTTCTCCTCGTCCAGGTTTGTGTGTGTTTTGCACCCGTCCGTTTTTGTCGTTGCCAGTGGGTGCTTTGGTGAATGATGAGAGTGCGTGAATTAATTTGATGTCTGCATCCAGATTTGGCGATCTATAAATGTCATTCTTCTTCTTCTTATCATCATCATCATCATCATCATCATCATCATCATCATCATCATCATCATCATCATCATCGTCATCATCATCATCATCATCATCATCATCATCATCATCATCATCATCATCATCATCATCATCGTCATCGTTGTCCTCGTCCTCGTCGTCCTCGTCGTCCTCGTCGTCATCGTCATCATCATCATCGTCATCGTCGTCGTCGTTGTCGTCGTCACCACCACCACCATCATCATCACCATCATCATCATCATCATCATCATCGTTGTCATCGTTGTCATCGTCGTCGTCGTTGTCATCGTCGTCGTCGTTGTCATCGTCATCATCATCATCATCATCGTTGTCGTCGTCGTCGTCACCATCATCTTCATACGCTTATCAGCAATTATGTACATCTTTTTTTTTTAAATGTTGGCACAGACAAGAGCCCTTCGACACTACGCTAGCATCTCTTTTTGTCTTCACTACATTCAAACTCGGGAAGTTCTCTTTGTACTAGGTTTTAAACTGCTCTACTTCCCTAAAACGACACACGAGAGAGAGAGAGAGAGAGAGAGAGAGAGAGAGAGAGAGAGAGAGAGAGAGAGACAGACAGACAGAGACAGAGACAGAGACAGAGACAGAGAAAGAGTCAGAGACAGAGACAGAGACAGAGACAGAGAGACAGAGATAGAGACAGTGAGAGAGAGAGAGAAAAAAAGAGAGAGAGAGAGAAAACGAGACAGAGAGAGTGAGAGAGAGAGAAAACGAGAGAGAGAGAGTGAGAGAGAGATAAAGAGACAGAGAGAGAAGGGGGAGAGAGAAGGAGGGAGGGGGGGAGAGGGAGGGCGAGCGAGAGGTCTGTCCCGCTAAGTTCAGCCTAGTTCAGTTTGCTCAATATGGCTTAACAAGTGCGGATGAATCCATATGAATGTAGATATGCGTAGCATCACAAATGCCATGTGATGGAAAATCAAAGTAAGGATTGCAAACCCATAAGGCTTCACGTTAACGTTATGGCTGGAGAGGCTTCAGATCAACATGATTTATTGAGTTCTGTGCTATATACATGAATAAAGACCACTATCTATCTGTACATAACCGGCCGATGAATTCCTCCATGCGTTGAAACACATCTGCAGAACGTGATCTCACCCAATGCCAGTCAATAGTCAGCCACTCCTGTGGAAGCTTCCACCACTTGATATTGTCTTCTTGACTATTTAACTCGTCTTCTGTTAGCTGGCAAAAACTGAAAAAAATTGAACATCAACATCACAGCAACAACATCAACAAACAACAACAACAACAACAACAGCAACAAACAACAACAACAGCCAACAACAACAAACCACCAACCAACCAACTAACCAACCAACAACAAAAAAAGAAAAAAACACACGAGTACACATGCATCCACACCAGAGACAGGGAGAGAGAGGGAGATAGAGAAATAGATAGATAGATAGATAGATAAAGAGAGAGAGAGAGAGAGAGAGAGAGAGAAAGAGAAGAAGGACAGACAGAGACAGACAGACAGAGACAGATAGAGACAGAGACAGACAGGGATACAGAGAGAAAGAGACAGAGATAGAGAAAGAGACACACAGAGAGACGAGAGAAGAGAGACGAGAGAGAGGAGAAGAGAGAGACAGATAGAGACAGAGACAGACAGGGATACAGAGAGAAAGAGACAGAGATAGAGAAAGAGACACAGAGAGAGACAGAGAGACAGAGAGAGAGAGAGACAGAGAGAGAGAGAGACAGAGAATAACGAGCAAAACAGGCTATACTTTATAGCTAAAACTACCACAGGTTGAATAACATGGGGGAAAACAGGAAATAAAATGTTACCTTTCTGAGCTTTAACCAGCATTGTCAAAAGTTATTTTGGCCATCGATATTACCGTTTTGACTGTATATATTACGATGGTACGTTTACCAGGAACATCAAAGATCACACG
>JAPXFY010000019.1:71657860-71660360 GCA_030674185.1 Monoplex corrugatus
ACAAAACTGACACAAACATACAAGGCCTTTAAGCTTGTCTTTCAACAAAACTTGACACAAACAGACAAGGCCTGTAAACTTGTTTTTTTGAACAAAACATGACATACACATACAAGGCTTGTAAGCTTGTCATTCAACATAACTTGACAGAAACAGACAAGGCTTGTAAGCTTGTCATTCAACATAAATTGACACAAACATACAAGGCCTGTAAGATTGTCTTTCAACATTACTTGTCACAAACATACAAGGCATGCAAGCTTGTCTTTCAACATAACTTGACACAAACAGACAGGGCTTGTAAGCTTGTCTTTCAATATAACTTGACACAAACACACAAGGCTTGTAAGCTTGTCTTTCAACATAACTTGACACAAACATACAAGGCTTGTAAACTTGTCTTTCAATATAACTTGACACAAACACACAAGGCCTGTAAGCTTGTCTTTCAACATAACTTGACACAAATGCACAAGGCCTGTAAGCTTGTCTTTCAACATAACTTGACACAAACATACAAGACTTGTAAGCTTGTCTTTCAATATAACTTGACACAAACATACAAGGCCTGTAAGCTTGTCTTTCAGCATAACTTGACACAAACATACAAAGCTTGTGAGCTTGTCTTTCAACATAACTTGACGCAAACATACAAGGCCTGTGAGCTTGTCTTTCAATATAACTTGACACAAACATACAAGACTTGTAAGCTTGTCTTTCAATATAACTTGACACAAACAGACAAGACTTGTAAGCTTGTCTTTCAATATAACTTGACACAAACACACAAGACTTGTAAGCTTGTCTTTCAATATAACTTGACACAAACAGACAAGACATGTAAGCTTGTCTTTCAATATAACTTGACACAAACACACAAGGCCTGTAAGCTTGTCATTCAACATAACTTGACACAAACACACAAGGCCTGTAAGATTGTCTTTCAACACAACTCAACACAAACACGCAAGGCATGTAAGCTTGTCTTTCAACATAACTTGACACATACATACAAAGCTTGTAAGCTTGTCTTTCAATATAACATGATACAAACATACAAGGCCTGTAAGCCTGCCTTTCAACAAACGTGATACAAACACACAAGTCCTGTAAGCTTGTCTTTCAACAAAACTCGACACAAACATACAAGGCCTTTAAGCTTGTCTTTCAACATAGCTTGACACAAACATACAAGGCCTGTAAGCTTGTTTTTCAACATAACTTGACACAAACATACAAGGCTTGTAAGCTTGTCCTTCAACAAAACTTGACACAAACATACAAGGCTTGTAAGCTTGTCTTTCAACATAACTTGACACAAACATAGAATGCGTGTAAGCTTCTCTTTCAACATAACTTGACACAAACATAAAAGGCCTGTAAGCTTGTCTTTCAACATAACATGACACAAACAAACAAGGCCTGTAAGCTTGTCTTTCAACATAACATGACACAAACATGCAAGGCCTGTAAGCTTGTCTTTCAACATAATTTAACACAAACATACAAGGCTTGTAAGCTTGTCTTTCAACATGATTTAACACAAACATACAAGGCTTGTAAGCTTGTCTTTCAACAAAACATGATACAAACAGACAAGGCATGTAAGCTTGTCTTTCAACATAACTGACAGTTGGTAACACAACATAAACGTTCAGATATTGGAATCTGGAGTTTGTTCAAGGGGCATTCATCGCACTCGGGTAATTCGATATACGCTCCACCCAAATCTGCCAACAAATATCTGGCAGATTCCTTAATCCTGTGCAAAACCCAATGCGCTCGCAAAGTCTTGAAAGGGGTGGGGTGGGGGTGGGGGGGGCAGTCTATGAAACACTAAGCTGACACCACCAGAATGAAGGGAAACATTGAATGTGGTCAGAGAACAAGCCAAATTTTGTTTTACCTTTTTCTTTTTATTCAATTTTTTTGTTTTGCAATGTAAAAACATCAGCATACAGTGTGGTAATAAAAAGTAATATCAATTTATTCATACAGGCCAGTTTTTAATTTTGTCAGAGGGGATTGAACTGGAGATGTCAGATTTTGAGTCCATAGGTCTGTTGTACGGTTGCAAGGCGTGGACAGTCAGCAAGCAAAGCCAGAGCAAGATTGAGGCAGCCGAGATGTGGTTTCTAAGAAGAATGTTGAGAGTTCCATGGACAGCAAAGAAAACAAACGATACAGTCTTGATGGAGGCAGACACAAGTAGATTACTCATAAGGAAGATTAGGAAAAGACAGGCAACATTTATAGGCTATTTTATGAGGAAGGGGGATTTGGAGCACCTGGTCCAATGGGAAAGCTGAAGGGAAAGAGAGCACCAGGTAGACCCAGGGAGAGAATGCTGGACGGACTTGCAGAGTGGCTGGGGACGAGGGGGTGGGGGAGATGCTAGGGGCAACGAGAGATAGAGATGGATGGAAGTCCATGGTCGCCAACGCCATGCGGCAAGGCACCTGATGATGATGATGATGAGGTCTGTAGAAAGAACCAACCA
>JAPXFY010000019.1:71665360-71667860 GCA_030674185.1 Monoplex corrugatus
AAATATTAAATTAGAATTTACAGCATTTTGATGCTAGTGGGCCCATAATCATAATTATCCAATAATGCAGACTGGCCGTCCCATCACTCCAGCAAATAATCCACTTCACAGACCTCACCACTTACAATCGATTGATAGCCTGCAGGCTCCCTAATTCCAGACACACAGGACATTGGTTGGTCCACAGGGATGGAAGTTTGTGCTGTAGTAATTTCAGCAGAATAACATGTCATTTTCCCTGCACTACATGCCACACAAACCGTGCGTTTGACAATTTGGAATGCCCCAACAGGAAAGATGCTAGTATACAAACTGACAATTCAAACGTAGTACAGTTGCCTCCAGTTTACAATTAAAGAGATATTTACGGATACTGGCATGACGTTATTCAAGACTGGGAGAGAAAGAAGAGAGAGAGAGAGAGAGAGAGAGAGAGAGAGGGAGAGAGAGAGAGAGAGAGAGACAGACAGACAGACAGAGACAGAGAGAGACAGAGAGAGACAATGAGAGAGACAGAGAGACAGACAGAAACAGAGACAGAGACAGACAGACAAACAGGCAGAGAATGAGAGAGAGCAAGAGAGAGAGAGAGAGAGAGAGGGAGAGAGAGAGAGAGACTGAAAGAGAAAGAGTGAAAGAGAAAAAGACAGACAGACAGGCAGAGAATGAGAGAGACCAAGAGAGAGAGAGAGAGGAGAGAGAGACAGAGACAGAGAGAGATAGAGGGAGAGAGAGAGCAAGAGAGAGAGAGAGGGAGAGTGAAAGAGAGAGAGAGGAAGAGAGAGAATGAGAGGGAGAGAGAGAGAAAGTGAGAAAGGGGAGAGGAAAGAGAGAGAGAGGGGAGCGAAGAGAGAGTAGAAAGAAAGAGAGAGAGAGAAAGAGAGAGAGGGTGAAAAAGAGAGAAAAGGCAGAGAGTGAAAGAGAGTGAAAAAGAAAGAGAGAGAGAGTGACAGAGAGAGAGAGAGTGAAAAAGAGAGAAAGAGAGAGAGAGAGAGAAAGAGGAGAGAGAGAGGAGAGAGAGAGAGAGAGAGAGAGAAAGAGACAGAAGAAGGACAGACAGACAGACAGACAGACAGACAGAGACCTGCTGGCTCTCTAAAATTCAGTGTAATCAGTTTGTTCAAGAGAGACAGTGATTATGGAAGATCAACATAATTACAGCAAATAATAACGACCAACAGTAACTTGATGTGTTGATGAAGTCTTGGCTTTCAGATGAATTATGCTTTCTTTTCTTTTTTTTTTGCATCTTTTCTTTTTGTTTCCTTTCCTTCTTTTTCTTTTTTGATTTCATTTTTAATCACTTATGTTTTAGTTGTAATATCCAGTGCAAGGAAGATGCAAACACTTCTTGCCTACGCTTACACATTGGAAGAGAATTTTTGCTTTGCTGTGTTTTTGCCCTGAACGAGATAGAAACTTAGGTACATGCATTGTTCTGTCTCTCTTTCTGTTCGTGTCTCTCTCTCTTTTTGTCTGTCTCTTTCTGTATTTCTCTGTCGCTGTCTGTTGTCTGTCTGTCTGTCTGTCTCTCTGCTCTGTCTCTCTCTCTCTCCCTGTTTACCTCGCAGGTTTAGGATTAGATTTCGTCTTGTTAAATTGTCTCATGGTTTGTCTTCTTTCAAAATTTTGTTGTTGTATTAAAATAACATATCTCTACCTCTGACTCTTCATGCACCCCACACCCACACACACTACACACACACACACACAAACACACACACACACACAAACACACACACACATACACACATAACACACACACACAAACACACACACACACACACACCACACATCACACACACACACACACAACACCACAAAACGCACACACAACACAAACACACACACACACACACATAAACACACACACACACAACACACCACATAGACACACACAACACAACCACAAACACACACACACACACACACACACACACATACACACACACACACACCACAACACACACACACACACCACACACAGCACACACCACACACACACCACACACACACACACACACACACACACACACACATTCGAGTATGTCTATACACCATTTTCCATTTGTGGTCAGATGGTCAAATATCTTACTCCACTTACTGTTAGTCTACATTGCTTGGATTTTAACTCTTTGCTATTATCGTACTTTCTGTTGTTTCAGCACACATAACAAAATATTGATCTACGTACTGCTATCTATGTCATTGAAAAGTAAAGGTTCGTATAATTTCACTTCATTTGTATTCAATGGGGACATGCTATGGCATGAACACTTGGCCCAACTATAATTTTATCAACTGAAACTCTGAAAGCAGAAGCAAGTATTATTACATCGCAACGTGATATTATAATTAACGGCATTTTGATGCTAGTGGGCTCATAATCATAATTATCCAATAATGCAGACTGGCCGTCCCATCACTCCAGCAAATAATCCACTTCACAGACCGCACCACTTACTATCGATTGATAGCCTGCAGGCTCGCTAATTCCACA
>JAPXFY010000019.1:71670360-71672860 GCA_030674185.1 Monoplex corrugatus
GAAGAGACAGAGAGAGACAGAAGACAGAGAGAAGAGAGACAGAAAGAGACAGATAGAGACAGAAAGAGATAGAGAGAGACAGAGACAGACTGAGGGAGCCAGAGAGAGAGAGAGACGGATACAGAGAGAGAGTGAGAAAGAAGGAGGGGAGTGAGAGAGAAAGTGAGAGAGAAAAAGAGAGAGAGAAACAGAGACAGAGAGAGAGAGACAGAGAGACAGAGAAAGAGAGAGAGAGACAGAGAGACAGAGAGACAGCGAGACGGAGAGACGGAGAGACAGAGAAAGAGAGAGAGAGAGAGAGAGAGAGAGAGAGAGACAGAGAGACAGCGAGACAGGAGACAGAGGAGAAGAGTGAGAAGAGAGAGAGAGAGAGAGAGAGGAGAGAGAGAGACAGAGATAGAGAGAGACAGAGAGAGAGACTGAAAGAGAGGTGTCATCACTGATCATGTCTGTCTCTGGCGCCTGCTAAATTATTCATCTCTTAACAGTCTGGCAACAAACACACACAATATAGAGGACGAGTTTTTTTTTTTTTTTTGTTTTTTTGTACATCGTTCATAACTTTGTCGAGGTTCGCATAGACACAAGGCGTCCGCTACCAGACAATTGCTGTAGATTTGGGTGAAGTGCTTCTGGAATTGTCTGAATGCAATGACCACACCACCACCATCTCCTTTTTTCTTGAAGCCTCTGACACCAGCACCCTATCACCCACCCAAAAACTTGACCCTTTGACTCCCTCACCCTATCCACCAGCTGACGCTGACAGGAGAGACGGGAGACAAGGGTTAGATTTTTGCTTTGCTAGCATGGATGACGATGCAGGATGCTGGTGGACATGGTACGGCAGTCAAAGGTTAACAATATAGGAACTCAGTTTTCATATCTTGTAGAGCAATTGCCTATCAATTAACATCTAGGAAGAGAGTTCTTGAATGTAATATAGAACAAAATGTTGTAGTAGCGAGGCGAGACGACAGACAAACAAACAAATAAGACAGAACAAGATTGGAGGTCAGCCGACAAGCCGAAGCATGTGGTTCTGGCAGAAGGCAGGAGTTCAAACAGAACAAGAAACAAACGGGGGTCGGATGGGAGGCAGACAACCCGTAGACATGCAGGCAAGACAGGAAAAGACAAACATTATAGGATTTGAGCAAAGGACTGTTCACATGGTAAAACAAAAGAGAGGAAATCAAAGGTCTACAGCGTAGACAGAGCAAAAATGCTAGAACTGCAGACTGGCAGTATCTTTTGGCGTTAGGCATCAATCAGCAGCAGGAGATGCAGGAGACAGGTGGCAAAGAGAACTAAGAGGCAGAGGAAGTCCTTGGATTACCCCAAACCAAAGTGCAGGACTTGATGATGACAATGTAATGAAAGAGGGCTCATTTTTTAAGAAGAAGTCAACTGTCATAATTTTGGGGTATGAAGGAGGTGAAGAGGGGCGGTCGGGAAGGCGTATAATAACAGAGGGAAACATCACAACTGTTGTGGTAAGTTAGTTCCCTCTGTGAAAATCTCAAACTCCCTGAGAAGCTATTGTTTCGTTGTAGACGGAAAGGACTTCCTTACTCTGAAACAATTCACCAAAAAAAAGAAAATCAGAACTATCATATAGCTAACCAATCAGGAAGTAACAGCAGAGAAAATGTTAAGATTGTATTAGAGTATGAAGAAATAATTGAGAGAGCAAGAAGAAGATCAGGCACCAAGAAGAGATGATAATAAGAGTAAGAGGAACGAGAAGAACATACATCACAACAGTTTATTGAAACTGATGAAGAAGACAGTCGAAGTTGAAGCATGGGGAGAGAAAAAGATACAAGGGAGCTAGTGAAAGAGAACAACAGAAACTAAAACAGTCTACATGGTAATTGTTTATGCATGTTCATTCTGTAATGGCATGATACGGAGAGAGGCCGAGGGTAGTGGTTGGTTTGAGGCTAGAGGAGCAGAGGGGGGGGGGCGGATATATCGAGAAGAGAGAGAAGAAGAGATGCGAGAGAGAAAGATGAGACTGAGACAAGATCAGAGATGACACAGAGACACATGACAGAGAGACAGAGAAGACCCAGACACGAGACAGAACAGACAGACACACACACGCAGAGACACCAAGAGCACGACCAGAACTATACACACAGATACACGAGAGAAGAGAGACACAGACACGAAGACATAGACAATAAGAGAAGAGACTAGAGAGACAGTAGATGGAGGGTGAGTGTGATAAACGGAGACGAGAGAGTATACTGTGATATTTTGAGACGAAGGTAGACATAGAGAGACCCGAGAGAGAGAGACAGAGACAGAGATGAAGAGAGGAGAGAGAGAGAGAGAGAAGACAGCAGACAGGACAGACAGACAGACAGACAGATGAGAAGAGACAGACAGAGACAGAGACAGTGATACAGATAGAGTCAGGACAGACAAGAGAGAGAGGGCAGAGACAGACAGAAAACAGATGGAGAGGAAGAATACAGAGACAAGAGACATG
>JAPXFY010000019.1:71677860-71680360 GCA_030674185.1 Monoplex corrugatus
GGAGATAGAGAGGGAGAGAGAGAGAGAAGAGAGAGAGAGAGAGAGAGGAGAGAGAGAGAGAAGGGAGAGAGAGAAAGAGAGGGAGAGAGAGAAAGAGAGGGAGAGAGAGAAAGATAGATAGGACAGGCAGACAGATAGAGACAGAGAGACACAGACACAGACACAGACAGACAGACAGACAGACAGACAGAGACAGAGGGATATAGACAGACATAGACAGACAGAAACAGAGAGAAGAAAAAGTGCTCGTACATTATGATTCCAAATGTGTAAGTGTACACCCATCCAACCCCAACACCTCTTCATTTCAATCCTTTCCAACCCTCACACGTAATCCTACCAACTGAACATCAAGCGTAACTCACTTGTTAAGCTGCTTGATACTGTGCAGTTTCAGTTTCAGTTTTAAGGGGGCAGACCTACCCAGATTTGGGTACCAAGATTGTGATGTTCAGTGTTTCAGTTCTAATTAACCAATCACCATGATATTTGGCAAGAAGATACCTCAGACAATGTTCTTTGGATTGAATATCTTTGTTGGGGTCTGTGAGTTATGAAAAGTTGACAAAAATTAATTAATTAAAAAATATTTCTCGCAAAAATGAAAAAAATATAGTACATACTGTGACATTTATAACTACATATATATTCATGTTAGGAATTTGATATTTAGTGAGCAAACACATCTGTATAGTATGTATGGCATATAGTAAAATCTTAGCTCTACTTTTATTATTTTCTGTACAATCATCACACCAATTCTTGGAATAATTTTAATAAAAGAATTATAATACAACTTTTGATAAAAATGTTTCTTTCAAGCAGAACTGCAAGATATTACTACCGGCTATAGGTATCTATCCCTGCTATATGTGTGCCAAATATCAAGGAAATCGGATGAAAACTTTTGAACATATTATGTCTGATGTATGCAATCTCGCAAAAATCGCAATTAATGAATTAATTAATTTTTGTCAACTGTTCATACCTCACAGACTCCAACAAAGATTTTCAATCCAAAGAATACTGTCTGAGGTATCTTCTTGCCAAATATCGTGGTGATTGGTTAATTAGAACTGAAACACTGAACATCACAATCTTGGTACCCAAATTTGGGTAGGTCTGCCCCTTAATTTCTCAAGATGACGTCTCTGTGCTCAAAATGAATTCTACATGCACCAACGTCACATGTGCTTTGTGATGGAGAAGATCCAGAATGATCACGGCACAAGCCTTAAGCCTGCACATATACCCACGAGCTGGCCTGGTCCTGCGGTCCTGTCTGGATAGTTCCATAAGTCTGGGGGTCGTAGGAGGATGAGGTGGCAGAGACCTCAACTTTTCTCACCACGAAGGAGGCGCCGATCCCCTGTCCCTCGCTTAAAATTCATATTTGCATTCACATTTTTTTTTAACTAAGCCTTCAGAAAGGCAAGACGGCTAACTGGTTTTCAAGAGGAGGGACCTAGGAAATCAACGAATCTCTCCAAACAAACACAAACACACGAACAAACGAACGAACACAAAATTCACGTTCACAAACAAACACACAAACAAAGAAACAAATACACAAACAAACAACGAAAGAAGGAAAGAAAGAAACAAACAAACAAATACACACAAAGAAAGAATGAAAGAAAGAAAGAAAGAAAGAAAGAAACAAGAAAGAAACAAAGAAAGAAACAAACAAACAAAAAATACTCAGTTTCTATGATTTGACATTCAACAGAGCTGAAATACAGACACCAGACGAAAATGGACGATAGACATATAACGTAACATCATACGAAAACGACATAATACGACGTGGTACAAAGACGACTTGATAAGAAACAATGTAATACAAATACAAAGGAGTCATTAAAGTCATAAGAAATCGGAATCAAAGTGACTGCCGGTGTTTTAGCAAGTAGGATCTAGACATACACAAAAAATGAATGAGAACGCGTGTTTGGTATAACAAAACAAGACAGGAGAGGACAAGACAAGTCAAGACAAGGCAAGGCAAGACAAGTCAAGGCTAGACTAGGACTAGGCTAGGCTAGGCTAGGCTAGGCTAGACAAGGCAAGACAAGGCGAGACAAGGCAATATAAGGCAAGACAAGACAAGGCAAGGCAAGACAAGACAAGGCAAGGTAAGACAAGACACGACAAGCCAAGCCAAGCCAAGCAAGACAAGGCAAGGCAAGGCAAGGCAAGGCAAGGCAAGGCAAGGCAAGGCAAGGCAAGGCAAGGCAAGGCAAGGCAAGGCAAGGCAAGGCAGGATGACAAGACAAGATAATAGAAGACAAAAGCAAGGCAAGATTGGACATGACATGACAAGACAAAACAAGGAAAGGCAAGACAAGACAAGACAAATCAAGTCAAGGCTAGGTTAGGCTAGACAAGACAAGACAAGAAAAGACAAGACAAAACAATGTAATGCAAGACAGAACAAGACAAGACAAGACAAGGCCAATCAAGGAAAGATTGACATGGCAAGACAAAACAAGACAAGACA
>JAPXFY010000019.1:71685360-71687860 GCA_030674185.1 Monoplex corrugatus
AAGAGTGAGAGAAAGAGAGAGAGAGAGAGAGAGAGAGACAGACAGACAGACAGACAGACAGACAGACAGACAGACAGAGATAAGGGGGGGGGGGTGATTCAACAAACAGATAACCCATTTCCGTTCAACAGGTCTGTTACTCATGAGCAAAAAAAAAAAAAAAGAAAAAAAGAAAGAAAAAAAATCAGTTTTAACGAAACACACTTTCTTCTTCACTTTTTAGAAACAGATAACGCAGTTTCCCAAAAGCCTGCATCATATGGAAACCTACTTATCAATCCACAGATTCAAATTAAATCAACAACAGCAACAGCATTACCTAAAACTACAGATAAAATCACAACACCCGTTATGTACAAGCCTCAGTGTGGAATGTCAGGTTTTGCTCTACAAAATGGTGTAAAGGAAGCTTCGAGAAGATCTTTAAACCAGTCTCATTTTCTTGAGTCTATGGACACACAGTACACGCATTAACAAAAAAACAACAAATCTTTTCCATAGAGGTACACACGTCAGTGATCAGGGACCACCACGTGTGTAAAGAACACACACCGTTTCAGAATCAATAAACAAAATGATAAACCTGACGTACTGGCGACGAAAATGGGAGACAATGTTAGGATGGAGAGAAAATCTTTCACCGTGTTGTTTCTCTAATTCCCTTAGAGGGAGCGCTAAAAGCCCAGCACATGATTTGTTTTCAAAAGCCAGGTCTGGCAAATCCTCTGCGTGTTCGATATTTAGGTTCGATATTTTTTCCACGGGACAAAAGAAGCGGACGTCAGTTCAGGCTAATTGACGGCGTGTTTCACTGAAGAAATAAAAATAACATGTTTGTCCACAAATGTTTGCGTGGCTTTGACAATGTTGAATGTATTTAGAGGGAAGCTGGGGACAGTGAGGGACAGGTTTGCCTGGTCAGAGAAACAACGTCCTTTCTTTTTACTGTCTTGACATTGTTATCATTGTACATGGCTTTGTTTAACAGTAAACATCTTTCTTGATATAATGCACCCTTCTTCCACTTCCATTTACATTTTGTCCTTATCTGCTTCTCCCCCTCTGTGTATCTCTGCAAGGAGAGGAGAGGAGAGAGAGAGAGAGAGAGAGAGAGAGAGAGAGAGAGAGAGAAGAGAGAGGAGAGAGAGAGGAGAGAGAGAGGAGAGAGAGAAGAGAGAGAGAAGAGAGAGAGAGACGAGAGAGAGAAGGAGAGAGAGACAGACGAACAGAAGAGAGACAGAGAGAGAGAGAGAGAAGACGAGAGAGACAGAGAGAAAGAGACAAGAGAGAGGACAGAGAGAGAGAGAGACAGAGAGAGGAGAGAGAGAAGAGAGAGAGAGAGAGAGAGAGAGACAGAGAGAGAGACAGAGAGGAGAGAGAGAGAGAGGAGAGAGAGAGAGAGAGAGAGATATATTTTCTGTCTAAGCTCTGCTATTGTAAGTAACAGATCTAACATTTTCAACAACAACAAAAATAATTTTGCTTTAAAGCCAATTTCTATTCAATTCCTGTTATATGGAAGTAGCAAATTATACCAGATTTTAGCAAAACACACATTTTGTAATTGAGTTTTCATATACCAAAAAAACAAAACAAAAACAAAAACAAAACAAAAAAACAGCTTTATGTATCCAAACTCAAAGCCTACAGCAGCTTTAGCTAACACTACAGCAAAAATCGTAACACCCACTATCTGCACTGTATAAATGAGATGACAATTTCTAAAATGGAACAAAAGGCATAAAAGAAAGCTTCATGTTAATCTAAAAAAAAACAACAACCAAAAATAAAACAAGCAACAACAACAACAACAACAATAACAAAAACGTTGTGTACTTACCTCTTCATAGACATAAACAACCAGAAAGTAACAAAAACTGTCCTCTAGACTTTTACACAGTGACATCGGACAGATCCATTTGTGTAAAACACACACAAACACAAACACAACACACACACACACACACACACACACACACACAACACAACACACACACACACACACACACACACACACACACACACACACACAGCACACACACACACAACACAACACACACACACACACACACAACACACACACACACACACACACACACACAAACAACAAACACACACACACACACACACACACACACACACACACACACACACACACACACACACACACAACACACACACACACAACACACACACACACACACACACACACACACACACACACACACACACACACACACACACACACACACACACACACACACACACACAACACACACACACACACACAACACACACACACACACACACACACACACCAGTTCAAATCCATAAATAACGAAGCCTTACGTTCTCGTGAGAGTTCTCGCGAGGAAAACGAGAAAGAAAGTTAGGATGGAGGAAACAATCTTTCACTGTGTTCTTTATTTCTAATTTCTGAAGAAGATGCACTAAAAGCCCAGCTTGTGGTTTTCAAAAGCCACGTCTTGCTTTTACAACA
>JAPXFY010000019.1:71697860-71705360 GCA_030674185.1 Monoplex corrugatus
ATAAAATCAAATCTAAGCGCTGAAACAGAGACACACGCACGCAGGCACACACACGCACACACACACACCACACACACACACACACACACACACACACACACACACACACACACACACACACACACACACACACACACACACACACACGCATGGCTATAAATGGGGAGAAAGAATAAAAGCAATGGAAAATTATAGAGAGCATATTAGTGGCATGAAGCCACACCGTTTTGCTGAAGAGACAAATCACATATGGCGTGTTTCTTTGTGCAGAGATGTTTGCATAAACCGCAATTATTTGTAACTAATGAAGCACAATGTTTTCTTTATTAATACATGTCCATTCTATTATGTTTAGAGAAAACAAAAAGCAGACTTCCAAAAGCCTTAGATCTGTGTAAATTCATTCGTCACCTCACTGCTTTTAACCAGCAAACAGTAGCATTAGCCTGTACCACCTGCCAACTCACAGCACCCATGATGAACAGTTGTTGATATGGGTTGACAGCTTCTGTCTGCAAAACAAAAAGCAGCTTTCAGTAGACTTAAAACCCTGTCTCAAGCTATTTATTCATAGGCACACGCATTACCGCTGGAAAAGTGACAAAGCTTTGACAGACAGCTCTGTACGGAGGACGAATAAACACCATTTCAAATCCACAGGAAAAAAAAGCATTTTCGTGACGAAAATGGGAGAGAGGATGGAGAGAAAATCTTTCACTGTGTTGTTTCTCTAATTCTCCCAAATGGGGACGCTAAAAGCCGAGTACATGGTCTTGAATAATCTCTGTGTGTTCAAAACTTACGTTCGATATTTTCCTCAGGACATATAGCAGCTACCGTCAGTTACGTCTAATTGACAGCAGGTTTCACTAAAAAAAAAAAAGGGAAACACCATATAATAGCGTACACACACGTTAACATCGCTATGGTGAGTGCTGGATATATTTACACACAAGCTGCAGACACTGAGGGCTGGCTAAAGCGATGCCCACGGCTTCAGAACACTGACGTGACATTTTCGTTTGTGTACATATTTTTTGTTTGTGTGTGAAAGCTGAACAAATGGGGTGTAGGGAGTTGTTAACATATAGTGTAAGCTGTACAGGTATGGGTGTTGTGTTTTGGTGCATGGTATGTCGCACTGTGTTCATCGTTAAATATTGTAATCTCCATGTGTATGGCTCAGTGTCCTGACTGTATTTTATTTGGGTTAATTGTCTGTTTGAATAATTTAAGAAGTTGAGAGAAGAGAGAGAGAGAGAGAGAGAGAGAGAGAGAGAGAGAGAGGGAGGGAGGGAGATAGATAGGGAGAGAGAGAGGAAGACAGACAGGAGAGAGAGAGGGAGGAGAGAGAGAGGGACGGAGAGAGAGAGGAAGACAGAGAGAGAGAAAGAGAGAGAGAGAGACAGACAGGCAGACAGACAGACAGGGACAGAGACAGACAGATAGAGAGAGAGAGAGAGAGGGAGGGAGAGACAGAGAGAGAGAGATAGACAGAGACAGACAGACAGACCGACAGACCTCAGATTTCAGACATCAATCTTCAGAGCACTTTATTACTCAAGGATAGCAGCATTAGGTCCCATGGAAGTTGTCTTACAGCTAGTCCTTGTACTCTACACACAAACCATAAACATAAAAGAAAGAGAAGAGAGAGAGGAGAGAGAGAAGAGAGAGAGAGAGACAGAGAGAGAGAAGAGAGCAGAGGAGACGAGACAGACGAGAAGAGCAGAGGAGAGAGAGAGACGAGACAGAGACAGAGACAGAGACAGAGAGAAGAGAGAGAGGAGAGAGAGCAGAGAGAGAAGAGACAGAGAAGAGAGAGAGAGAGGAAGAGAGAGAGAGAGACAGAGAGAGAGAGACAGAGAGAGAAGAGAAGAGAGCAGAGAGAGAGAGAGAGAGAGAGAGGAGAGAGAGACAGGAGAGAGAGAGAGGACAGAGAGAGAGAGAGACAGAGAGAGAGGGAGGAGAGAGAGAGACAGAGAGAGAGAGACAGAAGAGACAGAGAGAAGAGAGAGAGAGAGAGAGAGACAGAGAGAGAAGAGAGAGAGAGAGAGACAGAGAGAGAGAGACAGAGGACAGAGACAGAGAGAGAAGAGACAGAGAGAGAGAGAGAGAGACAGAGAGAGAGGAGAGGACAGAGAAGAGAGAGAGAGAGCAGAGAGAGACGGAGAGACAGAGGACAGAGACGAGAGAGAGAGAGAGAGAGGACAAGAGAGAGAGAGAGAGAGAGACAGAGAGAGAGAGAGAGACAGAGACAAGAGAGACAGAGACAGGAAGACAGAGACAGGAGAGAGAGAGAACTCAGAACTCAGAATTTTTTTTAATGTACATCGGCCTTAGGCCACAATACAATAGTCGGTGGGGGGGGGGGGGGGGGGTAGGTTTTTGTGGTTTACACCAATATTGCAATGCATATGATTGCATCGTCGATACATTGTCACTTTCCGTGCTTTCCTCAGTTGAATACTTCGTTGGTGTAACAGTCAACAGATCTTTCTTTTGCTGACCCGATCTAACATTTAATGAAGTAATACACTAAACAGTACTTGATTATCATCAAGCTTCATCAGTGCGTTAAGGCATCAAACAAGTCCTAAAGATATTTATATACATATACATATATCGTTCCATTCCTCCGTCTGCTGGTCAAACAATTAAGAGAGAGAGAGAGAGAGAGAGAGAGAGAGAGAGAGAGAGAGAGAGAGAGAAGAGAGACAGAGAGAGAGAGAGAGACAGAGAGAGACAGAGAGAGAGAGACAGAGAGAGAGAGACAGAGAGAAAATAGCAGAGAATAGCAGATCGAAATGGCGAACTGAAACATAACTTTACCATCTTTGTAATGGAAGTGATTGATAGCTATCATGAATATTTATACCACAAAACACGTGCACGTGCTGTGCATCTGACGTCAAGAGTGCAATGGTACAGAAGGCAGCGTAACAGCAGTGATAAGTTCAATGTTGTCTTATGTATATCTCTGTTTCCTTCGTGTTTTTTTTTTTTCTTCTTCTGTAGTTCATTTTCTGAATCCCACCTCAGCAGTTAGAAAGGAAATTGTTTCGTATCGACCTGAAAAAGGTGTGTCTGTCTGTGTCTGTGTGTCTGTGACAATGGTATGTAAGCAAGAAATGTACAACCGTTTTTTGAATGGATCTTAACTAAATGTGGATCAAACGTTTACATTGTTAAGTTGCTAAAAAAAAACAAACAACAAAAAACCCACCCCAAACAAACAAACAAACAAACAAACAAACAAACAAACAAACAAAAACAAACCAAAGCAAAAAAAAAAACAAAAAAAAAAACAAACAAACAAACGAAAAAAAAAAACACTCAAACAAACAAAAAACCGCCACTTTAAATGGATCAAAACAGTGTCTACAAGTAACATCTTTTGGAGGAATTCTGCATTTTGCATTTATTAGAGAAAGCTGAGACAGATCAGAGCAGTGTGCATCAAAATCTATGGTTGCATTGTAGCTTACAGAATAAAAGAAAAGGTCACCAGGAGCATTTTCTCGTTGAATGATAAACACAGCTATACAAAACCATGAGGTGGAAACTATTTCTATAAGTGCAGTCTCTGTCTGTGTTCGTTCTTGTCTTGGCAGAATTGATAACACAAGAAAACAATGGGAAAACCTGGTCAGAGTGACCTCAAGAGTACAAAATCAGAATGTATGTACTGTGTTATGAATAAAAGAGATATTGTTAGAATGACTTGTCGGTTTTGTTCTTTAATTTTTTTCCTTTCCTTTTTTTTCTCTGTCTTTGTTCCTGTCCTAGGCCCTCTCTCTCCCACTCTGACTGTCTCTCTCTCTCTCACTGTCTCCCTGTCTGTCTGTCTCTTTCTGTGTCTCTGTCTCTGTGTCTTTCTTTGTCTCTCTGTCTGTGCCTCTCTGTCTCTGTCTGTCTGTCTGTCTTTGTCTCTCTCTTTGTCTCTCTGTCTCAGCCTCTCTGTCTCTGTCTGTCTCTGTCTGTCTGTCTGTTTGTCTCTTCTCTCTTTCTTTTTTCTTTCTGTCTCTGTCTGTCTCTCCTCTCTCTCTCTCTCTTCTTTCTCTCTCTGTCTCTGTCTGTCTGTCTGTCTGTCTGTCTGTCTGTCTGTCTCTCTCTCTCTCTCTCTCTCTCTCTCTCTCTTTCTCTTTGTCTCTCGGTATGTGGGCACAAAGTGAGCTAGGTTTTGTTGTGTAACTGTATCCTGCCCATTTTCTCCTTCATGTGATCATGACGTTTTGCTGTTTCACCACCACGCCCTTTGTGAGTTTTTGTATCTGTTAACACAGACCTAGAAGACATGATGGACAGACGATCTTACCATCTTAATGTTCTATGGAATGAAATAGCACCCCACCCCCTTCTTTGCTTGGTATAATGGCTGTGGAATGGAATCAACAGTTTGGAAGGTGATTGTCTGAAGAATGGTGAAGCATTGGTGTTCTGGATCCTATTGAGCACCCTCTGGTGTTTCCTGTTAATTATATAGCTATCTATCTATTTATATGTCTATCTGTCTATCATATCTATCTATATATCTATCTATAATATCTGTCTATCTGTCTATCTGTCTATCTATCTATCTATCTATCTATCTATCTGTTGTCTGTCTATATATCTATCTATCTATCTATCTATCTATCTATCTATCTATCTATCTTCTATGTATATATGTATGTATGTGTGTATGTATGTATGCATATGACTGTCCGTCTATCTATCTATCTATATATCTATCTATCTATCTATCTATCTATCTATATCTATATATACATCCATCCATCTCTCTCTATGTATACATATGTATATTATATATTATATATATATATATATATAATATATGTGTGTGTGTGTGTGTGTGTGTTTATATATAAATATATAATATATATATATATAATTATATATATATGTATGTGCATATATACATATTCATTTATACATAATTATATATGTATGTATATATGCATATCCATATATATATATATATATTATATTATATATATTATATATATATATATTATATATCTATATCTGTGTAGATCTGTGTATTGTGTGTGTGTGTGTGCGCACGCGCGCACACATGTCTGTGTTTCATCAAAACTCCTCATGTTTTGCATGCACATGTATGTTGTATCCTTACTCCTGTGATAGAACTGTCTAACACACTCTGCTCACAACATATGTCTTTATGTCTATTTCTTTAATACGAAAAGAGTAACACAAGTTTAGCAGGGGGAAAAACACACACCAATCACACACTGTGGCATGTTGGAGGCGTGGCTATGAAGGTAAGGACGGAGCATGTAGGTGACGAGTGTCACGTGCACAAGGCTGTGAATGAGGATGGGGATGAAGGGAACAGTTGGCTGATAGAATGCAAGCATTCGAAAAAGTGAGCGGGATGTTTTAGTCTTTTTCTCCTAATTTGTTTTATGTTTGGCGTTTATTCGTTTGTGATCTTAGGTTTACGCTTGACAAAGGCCAGTTGACCGAAAATTTCGCCTGTCTTGTCTGGTTGTATTAAGCATGTGTTTTGATTCTGTTTATGTGTTTTTTTGTGGTTCCTGTTTGCTTGAACGCGGGCAGTCACACTTGTTTGGGATTTCGTAAATGAACTTGTCTAAAATGTTTAAGAAAGCTCTCTTAGTACATCTATTTAAAAAGTGCTGATATAGGTACTTTTAAGAAACGCTTGCGGACATATTTCTCTCATAAGTAACACACACAGAGAGAGAGAGAGAGAGAAGAGAGAGAGAGAAGAGAGAGAGAGAGAGAGAGAGAGAGAGAGAAGAACAGAGAGAGAGATAGAGAAACAGAGAGAGAGACAGAGAGACAGAGAGAGACAGAACAGAGACAGAGACAGAGAGAGAGAGAGAGAGAGAAGAGAGACGAGATACAAGATGAGAGAGAGAGAGAGAGAGAGAGAAGAGAGAGAAGAGAAGAGAGAGAGACACACACACACAACTCTATGGTGATCAATATGTAACATTCCTCCACTCACTCCCACCACAATTTTTTCTGCATCTTTATTTATTCATTTATTTATCTATTTATTTGTTTATTTGTTTATTACACACACAACTCTATGTGATCATATGTAACATTCCTCCACCCACTCCTACCGCAATCTTTTCTTAGTTTTTTTATTTGGTTTTATTTATTTATTTTTTATTTATTTATTTATTATTTATTTTAGTAAGGAAGATACATAAAATCGGAATATAGAAAGTATAGATATGCAACAATGGGGGTGATAAAAGAATGGTAGTGGGTAGGAATGGCTTATGGTAGGGGGTTGGGGTTACAGAGAAGACAGACAGACTAAAAGTATAGGTGTGGGACGGGGGCTGGGGCGATATGGTGGAGAGAGTAGATAGGATGGGGAAGGAGAGGAAAGTGCATCAAGAAACACCTTGGACATCTCAGACCTCTGGACAGAAGGGCGGCTGGCAGAGTAACGACATTAGCGTGCCTCCCGGCTGTCTCTGTAGACCATCTTCCCCTGTGGCTGGGTTCTGTGGCACTGTCGACATTGCCAAGCAGTTTTCACGTTCGCCTGTACTGTACTGGCTCGCATTCACAAGTCTTGGGGAAAAGGGGGCGTGCTTTCAGCTGTCTTTCTGTCAGTCTATTCTGGGCTTACGTTTTGCCGGCTTTTTCTATTTATTTATTTATCGGGTTGTTTGTTTTGTTTTGTTTTGTTTGTTTTTTTTGTTTCTGTTTTTTCTCCTCAACGTAGAGAGCTTGAGTTATTGGTGGGCGTGGCTTGAGGTGCGGTGTCTTTACTCTCTCTGTGTCTCTCTGTCTGTCTGTCTGTCTCTGTCTCTCTCTCTCTCTGTCTCTATCTCTCTGTCTCTGTGTGTCTCTCTCTCTCACTTTGTTGCTCTCTCTCTCTCTTTATTTGTCTGTCTGTCTGTCTGTCTCTGTCTCTATCTGTCTGTCTATCTGTCTGTCTGTCCGTCTCTCTCTTTTTATTTGTCTGTCTGTCTGTCTCTGTCTCTGTCTGTCTATCTGTCTGTCTGTCCGTCTCTCTCTTTGTATTTGTCTGTCTGTCTGTCTGTCTGTCTCTGTCTCTGTCTGTCTTTATGTCTGTCTATATGTCTGTCTGTCCGTCTGTCTGTCTCTCTTTCTCTCTCTCTTTCTCAGTTTCTAATCTCTTTTTCTTAAGTTCCCTTATTCTTGTTCGTCTCCCCTCATTTTCTTTAACTTTTGTTTGTTTGTTTGTTTCTTTTTTTTTTTTTCATCTTTCTTTCCTTCCATGTCTGCATGTTTTGTCTTGTCTTTCTATTCGATGAATTATTCATTTAATTGTGGAGTAGTTTGTGTTGATGAAGAGGGAGGAGTGTGTTGTGACTTAAATTGTTTGTTCTCCCTTATTTTTTCGTTTTTACTTCGGTGCTAGGGATCTAGTTTTTGTTTGCTTATTCCTTTGTTTTCGTCTTTCGTTATTATCTTTCTTTCTTTCTTTCTTTCTTTCTTTCTTTCTTTCTTTTTCCTTCTTTC
>JAPXFY010000019.1:71707860-71715360 GCA_030674185.1 Monoplex corrugatus
TATGTATGTATGTATGTATGTGTGTGTGGGGGGGGGAGGGGGTATTCCTGTGTTTCGTTTTTTTTTCTCTTTTTTTACGCCTTTTCATTGTTTTCTTTTTCAAAAACTTTTTTCTGCTCCTTTTTTTTTTCTTTTTACTTTTGTTTATGCAAATTATTTATTTGATTTTGCAGTAGCTGTGTGGAAGAATGGAGAAGGGGTTAGATGCTGGCTTTGAGGATTTGTTCTCCTTAATTGATTTATTCCACCATAGAGGATGTGATATCCAAAACAAATGTGACTGCCCAAGCAAACAGGAACCAGAAGAACAAGAAAACCAATGTAAGCGCGTATCCAACAAAACAAAACAAGACAAGCGCAAATTTTCGGCCAACCGGCCTTTGTCAAGCGCGAACGCACGGTCACAAACAGATCACAAACACCAAACAATGGATAATAAAAACAGGACTAAAAACTTCCCTGCTGCCTAGTCCAGTGGATAAAAAGGGACCAAATGGAATGCCCATGTCTTCATGAGCAGTAGTCATAGAGGATGTGGCTTGGAATTTTGTTTCTGTTATTGTGTTGTTTCTTTCTTTGTTTTAATCCTTGTTTCTCTTTTTCTGTTTTTGTTTTGTTTTTATTTTTGTTTCTTTTTTCTCTCTCTGTTGCTTTCGTTCCTCGCATCTGCCTTTCTTTTCTTTTCATTTCTTCCTCCCTTTCTTCATATTTCAATCACATCATATTGAAATGTTTGATTAATTATGGAGTAATCCATGCTGAAGAAGCAAGTGAAGATAAGTGCCTTTAAGTATTGTGTTTTATGTATTCAATCCAAGGTAGATGTTTGGAACTGTTCATGTTTTTTTTTAAAATTTTGCCTTCTTTGCCCACATTTCTGCCACGTATGCTTTTGCTAAGGCTAGAAAACAACAACAGCAACAGCAACAATAACAACAACAATAACAACAACAACAACAACAACAACAACAACAACAACAACAACAACAACAACAACAGCACTAGCAACAACAACAACAACAACAACAAAACAAGTAGAAAACCCCTTCTAAGTCGTGTATGGAAAAATTAGGAGGTGGATGTTGATGGGAGCTAGGGAATGACGACACAATGTAATTTGAAATCGCCATGGATCCCTTTAAAAAGTTTCGATTTCCAGATTCCGCCTAGTCCTTCTTCTCCTTCTCCTGTTTCTTATCTACATAATACATATGTTTATGTCTGGTGTGAGACTTCAGCATCAATATCAAATCACCATCAGCATCAGCATCAACACAACACAACACCAACACCAACCTGGCCGATGGAAGTCAACGGGAAACCACCATCGTACTTTCCCAAGCAAAATCATGGCCAGACAAAACAACTGCTTGCGGCAACAAGGGATAGATACATATGGAGGGCCATGATCGCCAACGCCATGCGGCAGGGCACATGATGATGATGATGATGATGATGATGATGATGATGATGATGATGATGATGATGATGATGATGATGATGATGATGATGATGATGATGTATACCTGACAGGACGCAACTCCACCACCTGACTGGGAAAGCAATAGAACAACAAGGTTTGTGGATTGAAAGCGAGAGGCAGACCAAGGAAGACCAGGATATCCTGTGTGAAGGAAACTATGACGTCACAAGGCGTTTCTCCACTTCAGACTATTCTGCTTGCTGATGACCGTCACCTCTTTATCTTAGTGACACCTGAATGATTCAAGCGGACGAATAAAACAAAACTAGACAAAACAGTAAAAAAGCATAGCAAAACAAAACAAAATAGAACAAAACCATATGCTAGCAAATATTCACACAACAAAGCTTAGCAAAACAAAACAAAATAAAGCAGAGCAAAGCACAAGAAAACAAAACAAAGCAGGACAAAGCAGAACAAAGTATACCAAAACGAAGCAGGACAAAGCAGAACAAAGTATAGCAAAACAAAACAAAACAAAACAAAGCAGGACAAAGCAGAACAAAGTATAGCAAAACAAAACAAAACAAACAGAACAAAGCACAACAAAATAAAACAAAACAAAGCAGGACAAGGCAGAACAAAGCAAAACAAAACAAAACAAAGCAGAACATAGCACAGCAGAACAAAACAAAAACAAAAAACAAACCACAACAAAAAACAAAAACAAAAACAAAAAACAAAAACAAAAACAAAACAAACAAACAGAACAAAACATAACGAAACAAAACAAAACAAAACAAAACAAAAACGAGAACAGAAACGGAAATGGCGCCTTTAACTTTCTTTGCTTTTCTTTTTTTTGTTTTTCGAGTCACTGAATGTCAAGGTAGGCCTAACTTTTGTTAAGGATAAACCAGTAGAAGTGGTTTTAAGACTTTGCCGTGTGCACATCTTTCTTCATTGTGAAATTTGTTTTTGTTTTTTTTCCTTTGCAGAGAAAAGGTTCCTACTGTTTTTCTTGCTTTTTTTTCAACCACATGACATATTGTTTTTGGCTCTTTTTGTCTTTACAGCTTTCGTTGTTGTTGTCTCTGTGTGGCAGTTTTTGTTTTGTTTTTGTTTTTATTAAGAAAGAAATATTTATTGTGTTTTCTCTTCGTCTGCCTGTCTTTTTCTTTTTCTCTTTTTTTCTCCTTTTTCTTGTTGTTGTTGGCTTTTCCATTTTTTCGCTTTCTTTACAATGTTCCTTCTTTAGGACATACTTTTATTTTCCCCTTTAGATTATGGAGAAAGTATTGCGCTGTATAACAACGATGACGACGATAACGACAATGACGACTACGATGATGATAATGATGACGATGATGATGATGATGATGATGATGATGATGATGATGATGATGATGATGTGTAATGCAGTATAGTGTAGTGTAGTGTAGTGTAATGAAGTGCAGTGTAGTGTAGTGTAATGTTGAGTAGCTTAACATAGTGTAGCGTAGCGTAACTTAGAGTAATGTAGTGTAATGTAGCGTAGTGTAGTCCAGTGTAGCGCAGCGTAGCATAGTGTAGTGTAGTGTAGCGTAATGTAGTCTAGTATAGTGTTACGTAGCATAGTGCAGTGTAGTGTACTGTAGTGTAGCATAACATAGTATAGTGTAGCGTAGCATAGTGTAGTGTAATGTAATGTAGTGTAATGTTGTGAAGTATAATAGTGTAGGTCCGCCGTAGGTAAGGGCTGGTTGCAAGAAAGCATTGATCCATACATAACACTAAATATTTGTTCTTCTTTTTGTTTCCATATCCCACCCGTCTGTCTGTCTATCTGTCTGTCTGTCTATATATATATGTTGTCTGTCTGTACTGTCTGTCTGTTGTCTGTCTGTCTGTCTATTTATCTGTCTGTCTGTCTGTCTGTTTGTCTGTCTGTACTGTCTGTACTGTCTGTCTGTCTGTCTGTTAGTCTGTCTGTACTGTCTGTACTGTCTATCTGTCGTCTTTACTGTCTGTACTGTCTGAACTGTGTGTCTGTCTGTCTATCTATCTATCTATCTGTCTGTCTGTCTGTCTGTCTGTCTGTCTGTCTGTACTGTCTGTCTGTCTGTTAGTCTGTGTCTTCTCGTTTCTCTCTGCCTCTCAGGATCTTTCTGTCTTGCTAGTTCGTGCATGATGGTGTTCATCCGGATTATCCTGAAGCTAAAGGCAGAGGTCACAGAAGTGAAAATAATGCGATTAATAGACACCCTCCCGGTCCAACCCTTAGGTACTTCATCGTCTGTGTGTGTGTGTGTGTGTGTGTGTGTGTGTGTGTGTGTGTGTGTGTGTGTGTGTGTGTGTATGTGTGTGTGTGTGTGTGTGTGTGTGTGTGTGTGTGTGTGTGTGTGTGTGTGTGTGTGTGTGCGTGTGCTCGAACATGAGTGTCTCTGCATGTGTGTATAAGAAAGAAAGAGAGAGAAAAGGAGGAATGTGGACATGGACAGAAAACAAAAGAATAAACTATCAAAACCAAACAACCAATCAACCAAACAAGAAACCAGCTTAACAAGCCAGTAAACAAACAACAAACAAACGAATAAACATACAGGGCAGAAAACATAACAAAACCAACAAACAAAACAAACACTTAAACCGAAAAAAATGCACAACAAAACATAACCTCCCAAAACGATTCAAATCAAAAGAAATGAACAAAAGACACTAAAAAGAAGCTAAATTGAATTTACAGAACCAGACAGATAAACCAAACAAAAGCAAAGAAGGCAAACAAACAACCAAAGAAAAGAAAAGTAAATATCCTGGTATGCATTTAAATCACCCCGTACTCCCCGCCCACTTCTGTATGTCACTCTGTCTCCGCCTGTCTCTTATCCTGATTAAAAGAAATACACAGACACAGACACATACACACACACGCACACACACACACACACACACACACACACACACACACACACACACACACACACACACACACACACACACACACACACACACACACAGACACGCTCGCGCGCGCACACACACACACACACACACATAATATTTTTCAGTTCATCGTTTAACATCCCCTCCCTTGGAGTGGGAAAGAGACAGACAGACAAACAGACAGACAGAAAGACGGACAGAGACAGACAGAAATATATATATATGTATGTATACAGAGAGAGAGGGACGGATGAAGAGAAAGAGAGTGAGAGAAGAATTAAAAGAAGAAGAAGAAGAAGAAGAAAGAAGAAGAAGAAGAAGAAGAAGAAGAAGAAAGAAGAAGAAGAAGAAGAAGAAGAAGAAGAAGAAGAAGAAGAAGAAGAAGAAGAAGAAGAAGAAGAAGAAGAAGAAGAAGAAGAAGAAAAAAAAAGAATAACAACAACAGCGACAGCAGAAGCAACAACAACAACACGAAAAAGAACAAGAAAAAAAAAAAAGAATCATTTAAAAATCTACACAGATGGATCATTAATTGAGAAAAAAGCAGTCTGCGTTTTTTAATACCAGCTCTTAAAATAGAGAAATCTTTCCATATTGGACCCAACAAATCAATATTTACAGCTGAACTCTTTGCAATACTGATGGCTTTGAATTACTTAGTAAGCTATCCTCGGAATATATCACAAATCCTTTTCTGCGTTGATTCGAAATCAGTGCTTCAGGCTCTTGAACTAATGAAGTTAGACACTAGATCTGAAATGGTAATAGAAATTAGCCATTTAATTCATTTCTTATCCTTAAGAGGCACTGATCTTACATTCTGCTGGATACCATCTCATTGTTCGTTTCATCATAACGATGTGGTTGACAGGGCCGCCAAACGAGGAGCTAAGGGTTCACCAGAATCAAACAACATAAAGCTTTCTCTCTCCTTGAATGAATCTTATAACTTAGTGGATGCCTATGTTTGGAAACTGTTTCAAGATAATCAGAAAAAGTACAATACAAATAGCATGAATATTATAATCAGCAAAATAAGTAAACAGTTTACCATAAATAGATCTATGCAGTCCCTTATGTATAGGTGGAAACTCGATGCATTCAAAACAAAGTACACCAGAAATATTGTCTGTCTTTGTGGACAGAAAATAACAACCAGTCATTTACTTTCTTGCATTACTATAAAGCGACTCATTCCGGTACTTTCTACTCACACAATTTCCGACATATTTGAATCATCATTATTAACATACGAATTTTTTGTTAGCCTGTCAAAAAGTCCAATAGTTCAATATTTGTAATTTGTTCATCTTCTTGTTCATGGTTACAGTTAGCTAGTTTATTGTAAATATTTGTTGTAGTATGCTACTTCATTTGTTATGTTTACGCTCCCCTCTGACATTTGCCTTGTCCCAGCCCGAATATGTTTTTTGCTGCTAGAGTGGGCTGTAAGTGATATGAATTTGAACTTAAATTTCATTTATTTTTTAACCATGACTAACTACACATAAACATTTGCATTTGCTCTTCCGGTTTCTATTCCCCTTCCCCCCATCGCTTTTTTTACGTACTTAATTTTTCATTTATTCAATTGTTTATTTACTTATTTATTTATTTATCATTATTATCATTGTTATTATCATTTATTATTTTTTATTTATTTATTTACTTTTTTGTTTTTGTTTATTTGTCTAAAATCACTTAAGTGAATAGACATTAAACCAATGACCACCACATAACCAACAAACAAAACACCAAATTATTTTTCAGTTCATCGTTTAACATCCCCTCCCTTGGAGTGGGAAAGAGACAGACAGACAGACAGACAGACAGAAAGACGGACAGAGACAGACAGAAATATATATATATGTATGTATACAGAGAGAGAGGGACGGATGAAGAGAAAGAGAGTGAGAGAAGAATTAAAAGAAGAAGAAGAAGAAGAAGAAGAAGAAGAAGAAGAAGAAGAAGAAGAAGAAGAAGAAGAAGAAGAAGAAGAAGAAGAAGAAGAAGAAGAAGAAGAAGAAAGAAGAAGAAGAAGAAAAAAAAAAAAAAAAAAGAATAACAACAACTGCGACAGCAGCAGCAACAACAACAACACGAAAAAGAACAAGAAAAAAAAAAAGAAACGGAGCGTGTGCATGTGTGTATATGCGCGCGTGAGTGCGTGCGTGTGCGTGCGCGCAGGAGTATATATATATATATATATATATATATATATATATATATATATGTGTGTGTGTGTGTGTGTGTGTATGTGTGCGTGTATGTATGTGTGTGTGTGTGTGTGTGTGTGTGTGTGTGTGTGTGGTGTAGGAAATTGGAGGTAAGTGGCAGGTCAGGGGGTCAGGGGGTCATTGTCCTATGTACATTGTAGAGGTGTCAAGTCCCTTGATGCTACTGATAGGGCGATAGGCGCCTTCTGCTTCACAGCCACAATACCCATCCAACCACCCACACACTCGCACTCTCACACATGCGAGCTCACACACACACACTCACACACACACACACACACACACACACACACACACACACACACACACACACACACACACACACACACACACTCACACACACACACACACACTCACACACACACACACACACACACAACACACACACACACACACACACACACACACACACACACACACACACACTCACACGTCTAAAAGCACATATGTGAATAGACGTTAAAAGAAATAATGAATGAAGACATACGCGCGCGCGCGTGCACACACACACACACACACACACACACACACACACACACACACACACACACACACACACACACACACACACACACACATTCAAACCAAAAACACGCGCGCTCACACACACATACACACAAAACAAAAACAAAAAACACAACACATACATACAACAAACACACTTACACACACACACACACACACACACACACACACACACACACACACACACACATACACACTCACACACACACACACACACACACACACCACACACACACACACACACACACACACACACACACACACACACACACACAGACAAGCACGTGAGGGAGCGAAAGGGTTATTTTTTTGCAGCTGATGTGCAGGTTGCAAAAGTGAGAGGATTAACCTGAATAGTACTCCATGGTATGTGATCATCTAGTCGATATG
>JAPXFY010000019.1:71722860-71727860 GCA_030674185.1 Monoplex corrugatus
TCTCTCTCTTCTCTCTCTCTCTCTCTCTCTCCTTCTCTCTCGCTGTCTCTCTCTCTCTCTCCCTCTCTCTCTCTCTCTCCTTCTCTCTCTCTCTCTCTCTGTCTGTCTGTCTGCCCCCTTTTTCTCTCCGTCCCTTTCTCCGTCCACCCGTTTTTCGTTTTCTTCTGGAACGTTGTCTACTTGTTTATTTGCTTATTGCCCATTATGCTATTTGCATGGCAGGCAGCAACGTAGATCTGCCACTCCTGTGTTCTGATTCAGCTTTTGTATGATACACCCAGCATGGTGTGGGGCCCTAGGGTTCTCCTTCCATTGGTCGTTGCTCGCTGTTTCTAGGTCGTCCTGTCTTACGTCTTCATTCACGTGTCCAGTGAAGAGCAGTCCGGGTGATGTTGCCCTGATCTTTAAAGATGACGTGCGCAGTCCATTTCCATCGTCTTTTCACGTGAAATCAGATTAATCTGGTAATCTAAAGGTACTTCCATGACATAGGCCTACTGATCAAAACTTTTGAGGCCTTCGGAGATAGGGGTCTAGCCCTGTACTTATCAAGACGTTTGAGGCCTTCGGAGATAGGGGTCTAGCCCTGTACTTATCAAGACTTTTGAGGCCTTCGGAGATATGGGTCTAGCCCTGTACTGATCAAGACTTTTGAGGCCTTCAGAGATAGGGGTCTAACCCTGTACTTATCGAGACTTTTGAGGCCTTCGGAGATAGGGGTCTAGCCCTGTACTTATCAAGACTTTTGAGGCCTTCGGAGATAGGGGTCTAGCCCTGCACATATCAAGACTTTTGAGGCCTTCAGAGATAGGGGTCTAGCCCTGTACTTATCGAGACTTTTGAGGCCTTCAGAGATAGGGGTCTAGCCCTGCACTTATCAAGACTTTTGAGGCCTTCGGAGATAGGGGTCTAGCCCTGGTAGAAAGAAACTCTAGGGAGAGCTAGACAACAGAAGGTCTTCAGAGAAGTAACCCCCTTTAGACAAGTGTTTCGGCCCTGAATTCCTTACACTCTCGGGGGGCCGGGCCACATCCAGGTCATGACTCCTGGATGCCCTTCTGCTGTTGTCTTTTTTTTTTTTTTTTTTTTTTTTTTTCCCACGCCGGGGATCGAACCTGGGCGATTCTGCGCTTCAGAAATGCGGTACGCGGTTTTACCAATGTGCTAACGGGGCACACATCATCTGTAGGGAATTTAATCCTTATGAAGTTCACTTTTTTGGTTCCTCCTTGCCCAGATCCAGCTTGAGCTCCTTTCTGCTGCCTCTGCCATCGCTTTAAGGGCTCTAGTCCTCTTCTTCTCAGAAATGGCGAGTTGTTTCATGAGATCATAAGCGGAGGTGCCCACAAACCCTTTGCCCCGACCTCTATGGCGAAGATTTTGACCCGCAGACCTGCTTTCTTCAGGGTGCTGGCAAGACCGGCGTATTTTTCGGTCTTGTAGATATGTGCTTCTTCCATTCTGCTTTCGTATGGCACAGTGAGTTCTATCAGAATCACTTGTTTCGAGGAGTCAGAGTGGAGAGCGATGTCTGGTCTCATGCCTGTCTTGCTGATGACATCTGGGTAATTTCTCCACTCTGGGAGGTCTGCTGTACACTCCCAGTCGACTGCTCCATCCAGAAGACCCTTTGGCAATGTGCTGGTTGTCATAGCACTTTCGGGCCAGACCTGTTTCCCTCCTGCTTTGTAGAACGTTGTCATAGCAATTGGTGCGTTTGGGGTCATGGTTTTTTCGCTAACCACATCTGTGATCACTTTCAGAACTTGGTTGTGCCTCCATGTATACCTTCCTTGGGCTAGCGCTACTTTGCAAGAGCTTAGGACATGTTCCACTGTTTGTTTCTTCTGACAGAGCGGACATGCTGGGTCGTCTGCTTTCCCCCATTTCACTAAGTTTGCATTCGAGGGGAGCAGGTCATATACAGATCTGAGGAGGAAGCTTATCCTTAGAGGAGCCATGTGCCACATATCGTTCCAGCTGAGACTTCTTTGGAGTGCACTGTCCCATGTTGTCCATTGCCCTGTTGACCTTGCTGGACTGCCTTCTGCACTCTTTTGACATCTTCTTCTTCCTTCAACTCCTGTATGATCATGTCTCTTTTTTCCTTCCCTTTGGCTTTGGACCACCACTGCATTTTTGTTGCTCCCAGTCCCTGTCTGTTGGTTTGCGTGTGTCCAATTATTTCTTTGATGCTGAGGTTTCTCTTGGCATTGTTTACAGCCTCTTGGACTTTCCACTTTCTGCCAGTTCTCAGCTTTGGATGAACTGATCTCACGATATTGTCTTCCGATTCCTCCAGCATGCTCAACAGTCTTGCTTTTCCAACTTTGTATTCCTCCACTATGGATTTGAGAGGTAGCTTCAGCATTGCTTGACGATAGTAGAATGCAACATCAGTGAGACCAGGTGGGACACCGAGCCATTTTCTTGTGTATTTGTTGATTTTGGCTTCCATTGCTTCGACTGTGCTGGTGCAAATGTCATAGATTAGCAGTGGCCACAGCAGCTTTGGTATCAGCATGAACTGTAGACACCAGACTTTGTATTTGCCTGGCAGTCCGCAGTTATCTATTTTCTTCAGGCCTTCTTCTGCTGTTTGCTTGGTTTCACATCCCCTTTGTGTGTCTTTCAGGGAGTCATCATACCATCTTCCGAGACTTTTTACTGGCTCTTCTGTGACAGTGGGGATGTCTTGGTTGGCTACCATGAATTTGACTGAATCTGCCACTTTTCCTTTTCGCAGTGAGAGACTTCGGGATTTCTTAGGTTTGAACCTCATTCTTGAAGAGGCCACCAGCTCATCCAGCTGCTTTAAGATTTGGTGTGTCTCTTCCTCATCCGTGGACAAGACTGTTGTGTCATCCATGAAAGCTTTCAGAGGAGGCATCTGGTATCCATCTCCCAGATTCACTGGACCTGAACTCTTCATTGCAGCTTTCAAGATGACTTCCATTGCCAACACGAACAGTATGGGAGAGATTGCACAGCCCATTGCAATGCCCACCTCTAGGTCTATCCAGTCCGTGGTGTATTCTTTGGTAGAGAACCGCATTGAGAACCCTTGGAAATACTTCCTCAGCATTGTTCGGATGTTTTCTGGGATGTGATACATTTCAAGAGCCAGCTGGATCATATCGTGTGGAACTGATCCATATGCATTCGCCAGATCAAGCCAAACTACGTCAATGTCTCTCTTCTCTGTTTTTGCTTTTTGGATGGCATCCCAAATCAACGTGGCATGTTCCAAGCATCCAGGCATTCCTGGTATGCCTCCCTTTTGGACTGACATATCCAGATACTTGTTTTCAGTCAGGTATTTTGTCAATCTTGCTGCCATAACAGAGAAGAAGATTTTCCCCTCGACGTTCAGAAGTGATATTGGCCTGAACTGATTGATGCTGCTGGAGTTCTGCTCCTTCGGAATGTACACTCCTTCAGCTCTCATCCATTGGTCGCTGATCTTCTGGTTCCTCCATGCTGATCGAATCATCTTGTGGAGCCACTCGAGCACTTTTGGGCATTTCTTGTAGAGCAGGTATGGTATTCCGTTTGGTCCAGGTGCTGACTTGGCTCTGGCTTTCTTTACTACGTTCTTCACTTCATCCAGTGTTGGTGGTTTGTTATTGAATTTTCCTTCTGGCGCTGTAGGCCAAACCAGATTCTGGATTTCAAGTGGTGCCTCGCGCTGAGAATCGGAATATGTTTCCCTGAGATGCTGCTCTAGGGTTTCCTTGCCCACTGTGAGAGTCCCTGATTTGGGTTGTTCAAACAGCTTTCTTGCAAAGTCAAAGGGATCTTTGAAGAAACGATCTTGAGTCTTCTTCCTTTTGCTCTTTCTTCGCCTTGCTGATTCCACTTTGCTGAGAGCATTGTGTTTGGCCTTCAGATCTTTCCAGAGTTCCAGGAGCCCTTGCTTCTCGAATTCTGAGGCAGTTTTCATTCGCTTTTTAAGCTTCCTTTTCTCCCTCCGGATGCTCTCCATCTGTTGCTGTCTTCTGGATTTCTGGGGAGGCGTTTTTGTCTTTGGCTGCTTCACTCCATAAGTGTCCCTGCAGATAGAGTATATGATGTCTCCGTATGTGTCAAGTTTGTGTTCCAGCGTACTGTTCCCTATTAGCGCATTCAGCTTAAGGACAAGTTCCTCATCTAATTTCTCCCATTGTTCTTTTGCACCGGCAGGCGGCAAATTGAGTTTTCCACGTTTGGCGTTAAGAGCTTGTGCAAAATCCGCATCAGAACCGTCAGCGTGGATGTCCTTGGCACTATGGTTTAATTCCTGGCCTTGGTCATCCAACGTCTCACCTGCTATCGCAGTGCGCTGCTGCTGGTTCGTATGTGTCTTCAAACAGCCCATTTTTGTCCTGTGGATCTTCATGCCGCGTTTGGTGGTGAATCTCCTTCCACACGCACACGGAAATTCCAACTGGTCATTAATCATGGTCCGTTGTGCGTTTCCAGTCGTGATGGAGTCAGTGCCGATGGATTCATCATTCTCTCCCCCTTTCGGTGAATCCTGTGAAACCCTGTACTTATCAAGACTTTTGAGGCCTTCGGAGATAGGGGTCTAGTCCTGCACTTATCAAGACTGTTGAGGCCTTCGGAGATAGGGGTCTAGTCTTTCACGTATCAAGACTTTTGAGGCCTTCAGAGATAGGGGTCTAGCCCTGCACTTATCAAGACTTTTGAGGCCTTCGGAGATAGGGGTCTAGCCCTGCACTTATCAAGACTTTTGAGGCCTTCAGAGATAGGGGTCTAGCCCTGCACTTATCAAGACTTTTGAGGCCTTCAGAGATAGGGGTCTAGTCCTGCACTTATCAAGACTTTTGAGGCCTTCAGAGATAGGGGTCTAGCCCTGTACGTATCAAGACTTGAGGCCTTCGGAGATAGGGGTCTAGTCCTGCACTTATCAAGACTTGAGGCCTTCAGAGATAGGGGTCTAGCCCTGTATTTATCAAGACTTTTGAGGCCTTCGGAGATAGGGGTCTAGCCCTGCACTT
>JAPXFY010000019.1:71742860-71750360 GCA_030674185.1 Monoplex corrugatus
TCTCCACTCTGACTCCTCGAAACAAGTGATTCTGATAGAACTCACTGTGCCATACGAAAGCAGAATGGAAGAAGCACATATCTACAAGACCGAAAAATACGCCGGTCTTGCCAGCACCCTGAAGAAAGCAGGTCTGCGGGTCAAAATCTTCGCCATAGAGGTCGGGGCAAGAGGGTTTGTGGGCACCTCCGCTTATGATCTCATGAAACAACTCGCCATTTCTGGGAAGAAGAGGACTAGAGCCCTTAAAGCGATGGCAGAGGCAGCAGAAAGGAGCTCAAGCTGGATCTGGGCAAGGAGGAACCAAAAAAGTGAACTTCATAAGGATTAAATTCCCTACAGATGATGTGTGCCCCGTTAGCACATTGGTAAAACCGCGTACCGCAGTTCTGAAGCGCAGAATCGCCCAGGTTCGATCCCCGGCGTGGGAAAAAAAAAAAAAAAATAGACAACAGCAGAAGGGCATCCAGGAGTCATGACCTGGATGTGGCCCGGCCCCCCGAGAGTGTAAGGAATTCAGGGCCGAAACACTTGTCTAAAGGGGGTTACTTCTCTGAAGACCTTCTGTTGTCTAGCTCTCCCTAGAGTTTCTTTCTACCTGTAGTGGTGTTAGTTGACGTCCCATGACAAAGCAGTCCTGCATTGTGTACACATGCGTACTTGCAGCATTGTGATATGTGGGCTGTGGGACTTGTGTCTAACACTAGCCAGCTGATTCTTGTGGTCAGATTGTTGACACATAACGGGGGTTGTTGAGTACCCCCAATTTCAGATTTCAGTTTCTCTGGTAGAATCTTTGCGATCGAATAAATTGCATGTGCACCAACACCACAAATGCATGTGACAGAGAACATCCAAATGATGATTAAACCATGAGATGCCTACGTCTTTGCACTTACAAGTCTTGACGTCTACCTGGTATTCAAGGATTTTGTCAGTACACTTACGCAATGATTTTGTCAAGTACACTTACGCAATGGAAGTTTTTCAAGTCAAGTACACTTACGCAAGGATTTTGTCAAGTACACTTACGCAATTTGTGAAGTACATTTACGCAATGATTTTGTCAAGTACAGTTACGCAAATATTTGTCAAATACATTTACGCTAGATTTTAAGTACATTACGCAATATTTTGTCAATTACAAGTTTGCGCAATGATTTTGACAAGTACACTTACGCAATGGATTTTGTCAAATACACTTACGCAAGGATTTTGTCAAATACAGTACGCAAGGATTTTTCAAGTACATTACGCAAGGATTTGTATAGTACACTTATGCTAGGATTTGTACAGTACACTTACGCTAGGATTTTGTACAGTGCAATAAGTTTTATAGGTACTAGATTTCTATAGATTGTTTTTATTGCAATTTGGGTCCTTTGTAGTGGCTTTGATATAGTTCAAGTTTTGCTATGGGTCTTTGTGCAGTGTTGGGACATTTGTGTTTTTGAGATCACATTGTTGTGATTTAAAGATATAGATTTTCTGATAGAGGAATGCAATAGAAGAAGCAAGCAAACCTGAGACAGAAAGTCACAGTAATCGATAAAATCGATCAGAGAAATTGCAAGTTTAGATGGTGCTGAAGTTGAAAGATGACGAAGAACAGAATGGAAACGTCGCAGTCGACAGTAACACGACTGACATGTTTGATGATGATTTCCGCATAGAAAGTTGAGGATCAAGAACAACGCCACAGTTCTAGAATGAATCAGAAAGTAAAAATAAGTGTTGTCACCAAGTTGGATAGAACAAATTTTTTACAGCGGAAAACTGGTGCTGTGTGTCAGTGAACATTGCTTCAGTCTTACCTCCATTCACTGTAGTTTATTCTGTATCAGCCAGCTCTGGATCTCAACATAACCGTCCGACGCTTTGGAAAGAAGAGTTAGAAGAATTTCAGGAGACTATTGTTATAGAGCTGGGAGTCATCAGCATAAAAATGATATTTGACATTGTTCTGACTGATGCCATTAACAATTGGTGAGGCGTAGAATGTAAAGAGGACTGGCCCAAGTACAGAGCCTTTGGGAAACCCCATATCAAGTTTAAACCGACTTGTACTTAGATTTATTTACTATTAACGACTAAAACCGGTTGGACAGACATGACAAAAAACAAGACAGAACATTACTTCGGAACCCGGCTGTGTGCTCAAATCAAGAGAGGAGGAGGGTGTGGTTAATGGTGTCAAGTCAGCAGATAAAAACAAAACAAAACCAAAAACAAAACATGATAACATAATTACAAATATATTGATAGCTATATCCCGATCCATCAACAGTAGCCCAGACATATATGATATAGTCTCATATCAAATTAAAAAAAAGTTTTTATACTGTTATTCAAAATCAGACTTATCAATGTTGAAATAAAATGTAGAATTACCACATCTGTGAAAACTTCAGCAAGACGGTGTTTCACCAACGTAATATTTTGTTTGCATAAATTTTGAAGCAAGTATGTATATGTTCTGTTTTATTACTCTCTTATCAATGCCAACTACACACGTAAAGGCATGTAAAAGTGATTATTTTCACACAAATACGGCAACATCAGAACGAGCTTTAAGATGCGTCTGATTTTTTTTCAGTGTTATCTATTTATCTACTGGTAAAAATCAGATAAGAAGCACAACGTACACCCATCTAATTCAAAAGCAAAAACAAAACTTGGCATAGAAAATGGGGTTAGTTTTACGGATAGACTAGAATTAAAACCCCAACTCTAATCCTGTTCACAATCCTGACCCTGGCCCAAAAACTAAGTCTCACTTTAACCCAACCTTTATCACCGGTTGAATTCTTTTTCAGAGGTACTGATGCAAATTGTTTATTTATTTATTTATTTATATATTTATTAATTTAGTTACTTACTTATTTTTATGTGTGTGTAGTATATTTTAAAAAAAATGCATACATTTCTTAATTATCCGCAGTCTGGCTAAAAAACACACTCTCACAACACGATTTCCCACCACACACACACACACACACACACACACCACACACACACACACACACTAACAACACACACACACCACACACACATACACATACACACACACACACACCACACACACACACAACACATCACACACACACACACACACACACACACACACACACACACACACACACACACACTCCACACACACACAACAAAACACACACACAAACACACATACTCACACACACACACACACACACACACACACCACACACACACACAAACACACAACGACACGACGATACCACACACACACACACACACACCACACACAACACACACCACACACACACACACCACCACGCACACACACACAGAACGAGCACACACACACACGCACACACACACAACACACACACACACGAAACGAGAGAGAGAGAGAGGAGAGAGAGAGAGAGAGAGAGAGAGAGAGAGAGAGGAGAGAGAGAAGAAGAGAGAGAGAGAGAGAGAGAGAGAGGCGGAGCATGAAAAAAAAGCGGAAGTAAGGTTTCGTGTCTCGTATCGCCACCTATCGGTGATGGCGGATGCTGCGC
Organism: Monoplex corrugatus; assembly: GCA_030674185.1. Taxonomy (NCBI): domain Eukaryota; kingdom Metazoa; phylum Mollusca; class Gastropoda; order Littorinimorpha; family Ranellidae; genus Monoplex; species Monoplex corrugatus. The sequence goes on from JAPXFY010000019.1 coordinate 71,746,406, forward strand.
TCTTTGCTATCACCAGTACATGTTGTTGTTCGGTTTTTGATCACGTTTGCCTATCTTAGTCCCATAATGATGGTATTTGCTGTTGAAGTCCTTCAATACACTAATCGTTATTTTACCGCCTTGATCTGTTCATTTAGTATGTTTTGTTTTCATTCACTTTGTATGATAAAAAAAGGGGGAAATTATCATGAGCTTTCTAGTTTTGAGTCAAAGTAAAACTTATCGTTTTGTTGATGTGTCATTTCATTTGATTGATTTCACGTCAGAGAGAGAGAGAGAGAGAGAGAGAGAGAGAGAGAGAGAGAGAGAGAGAGAGAGGAGAGAGAGAGAGAGAGAGACAGAGACAGAGACAGAGACAGAGACAATGACAGTGATGCTTTATTTCCCAACGGTAAAAGTTTATGGCTTGAAACCATTTTTCAAACTTGCCGTTGCTATTCTATATGCATGACATTTGTTTACAGCAAGAGCGAAGGAGAGAGAAGAGAGAGAGAAGAGAGAGAGAGAGAGAGAGAGAGAGAGAAGAGAAGACAGACAGACAGACAGACAGAAGACAGAGACAGAGACAGACAGATAGACAGACAGACAGACAGACACAGACACAGACACAGACAGACAGACAGACAGACACAGACACAGACACAGACACAGAAGCAGACAGATAGAGACAGAGAGAAACAGAAAGAGAGAGAGGGAGGTAGGGAAAAGATGAGGATGGTGGAAAGAGGAGAGAAATGAAGCGTGGCGAAGTCTTGATTGATGATGGAGACAAATAATTTTACAATTTAAAATGAGCACACATTCTATCCCCCCCCCCCCCCCAAAAAAAAAAAAAAAAAAAAAAAACAACAAAAAACAACAACACTTTTTCTAGGCCTCTGTAGCTTTAATCCTATGCCACACATTCAAATGGCGACAGCAGAGGGGCATCCAGGAGTCATGACCTGGATGTGGCCCGGCCCCCTTAGAGTGTCAGGAGTTAAGGGCAGAAACACTTGTTTGACGGGGATTTCTCTTCTGAGGACCTTCTGCTGTCCGGCTCTACCCAGTGTTTCTTACTGCTACATACGATGCTGCCAAGCCGGAACAGCATTCAAGAAGATGACAAACATTCTTACCAACAAATGCCTATCAATTAACATCAGGAAGATAGTTCTTGAATGTTATATAGAACCAATACTGTTGTACGGATGCAAGGCGTGGACAGTCTACAAAGCAAGCCAGAACAAGATTGATGCAGCCGAGATGTGGTTTCTAAGAAGAATGTTGAGAGTTCCATGGACAGCAAAGAAAACAAACGAGACAGTCTCGATGGAGGCAGACACAAGTAGATCACTCATAAGGAAGATTAGGAAAAGACAGGCAACATTTATAGGCCATTTTATGAGGAAGGGGAGTTGGAGCACCTAGTCACAACGGGAAAGCTGGAGGGAAAGAGAGCACCGGGTAGACCCAGGGAGAAAATGCTGGACGGAATTGCGGAGTGGCTGGGGACGAGGAGGGTGGGGGAGATGCTAGGGGCAACGAGAGATAGAGGCAGATGGAAGTCCATGATCGCCAACGCCATGCAGCAGGGCACCTGATGATGATGATGACATGCGATGCTGCTCATTCCAGTTGCACAACAGACCCCGGTCCCAAGTTCGTTCAGTCACAACTACAATGCCAGAAAGGCCACGGAATCCAAGGATATCATGGCGCTTTGGGGCACCCACCAAAAGGAGATTCTGCAATGCTGCTCGGTCACTTAGCTGGAGTTTGATAGGGTTCTGATGTAACTTACTGAGGACACTATCGACTTCACACCCCCCTTTCCCACCACCTGCTAACGATAGTAATTGCTCGGTCACGGTGTCAGACGGAAAGAGAGACCCTCCTTCCACACACCCATTGCTAGTGTTTCATTAGTCTGGAACTGGTCATTAGACTGTGTTGTACTTTACCAATGCCAGACAGTTGGTGAACAGGGTGTTTGTAAAGTTAGTGAAGAGAGAGAGAGAGAGACAGAGAGAGACAGAGACAGAGATAGAGACAGAGATAGAGAGACAGGCAGACAGAGAGAGAGAGAGGTACAGAGAGACAGGCAGACAGAGAGAGAGAGAGAGGACAGAGAGAAGGAGAGAGAGAGAGAGAGAGAGAAGGAGAAGAGAGAGAGAGAGAGGAGAGAGAGAGAGAGAGACAGGCAGAAGAGAGAGAGAGAGGCAGACAGAGAGAGAGAGAGACAGACAGGACAGAGGAGAGAGGCAGACAGAGACAGAGCAGACAGAGAGAGAGAGAGCAGAGAGAGAAGAGCAGACAGAGAGAAGAGAGAGAGGAGAGAGGAGACAAGAGAGAGAGAGAGACAGGCAGACACAGAGACAGAGAGGCAGAAGAGACAGGACAGAACAGAGAAGAGAAGAGGGACAGAAGAGAGAGAGAAACAGAGACAGACAGAGCAGACAGAGAGAGAGAGATAAGAGAGAGCGAGAGAGTGAGAGAGAGAGAGAGACAGACAGACAGACAGAGAGGCAAAGACAGACAGATGAAAGAGACAGACAGACAGACAGAGAGAGAGAGAAGAGAGAGAGAGAGAGAGAGAGAGAGAGAGAGAGAAGAGAGACAGAGACAGAGACAAGACAAGACAAGACAAGAGAAACATAGAACAGAGACAAAGAACAACGAAAAAGAACAATTATTATCGCAAATTGTTTCCTTTCGTGAAGCAGCTAGAGACATTTTATGATGCCATTATATTTATGGACAAGTGAATCAGCTGCCTGTAACATACATCGTCACCAGACTCTGATGGTGCAGTTATTCATTGTGATTGTATGATCTGTACAGCTACCAGCTCTGTCTGTCTGTCTGTCTGTCTGTCTGTCTCTCAGTTGTGTCTCTGTTCTCTCTCTCTTTCTCTGTCTGTATCTTTCTGTCTGTCTGTATGTATGTCTATCTGTGTCTCTGTTTCTCTCTTTCTCTTCTCTCTCTGTCTATCTGTCTGTCCGTCTATCTCTCCTCTCTGTCTCTGTCTCTCTCTCTCTCTCTCTCTCTCTCTGTTTCTCTGTCTCTGTCTCTGTCTCTCTGTCTCTCTCTGTCTCTCTCTCTCTCTCTCTCTCCTCCATCCCTCTCTCCTCTCTTCTCTCTCTCATTGTTACAACGTCTGACGGAATTCTGCCTTGCAATAAGGTATTTTCTTTTTCATGTAACTAAACAAGATAAAACGTATAAAAAAGATGAAAAAGAGAAAAGGAGAACACGTATATAAGCATGCATATTTTTACCATTTCACTCATGTTTATACACACATACACCTACAGTCATAATCGGTTGAAACGTGTTTTTCTTCCGTCCTTGATAAAGCGTAAGATCAATGAAAACAAGAAGAAATAAGAGGGGAAGCAGGGATATTTTTTATAATATTAATCAAAGGACATAACTCCTGAGAATTATCTCCCATGTTGTATAGAACTTCTCAAATCTAACACAGTTTGCGCTACCCATTCAGCTAGCATAGAAGCAGATACAAAGTGTTCGAGCTTACTGATTTTGTACTTTGTATCTGCTTCTATGCTAGCTGAATGGGTAGCGTAAACTGTTAGATTTGAGAAGTTCTATACAACATGGGAGATAATTCTCAGGAGTTATGTCCTTTGATTAATATAATGAAAACAAGATTTGGAATATTACTACAAAATGTTGAAGTGTACGTCGTAATTAAAATAATTTCCCATTCTCGTAAAGAAAGTTACATTTGTGAGATTAAACGTTTTATAACATCACACATCTACTTGACAGTTATTGTTTTTGCTCTTTTCGTTTAAAGCCCAGCCGACTGAGTAGAGCCATATCAGGGCTATACGTGAAAGTTAGACATCAAAACAGTATTCAGAATATCAGAACATTACACAGAGTTTAGTTAATATCATCCCCAACTATATTGAGCTTGTGAAGTTAAACGTAGTGAAAAGAAAAAAAA
>JAPXFY010000019.1:71757860-71765360 GCA_030674185.1 Monoplex corrugatus
TTAGAGATAGTAAGAAGAAGAAGAGATTTATATGTCGGCTATCTATTAATCGATTTAAACCAGATTAAAGCCATGGTACTTAGAGTTGTCGAGAAATTTATGACTGAAAATTCCATTCAGATCAATTTCTTTTTAGGGTAAACGTGGAAAAAGTAGGTGTTAAACCAGTGCAAGAAAGAATATCAATAAGGCTTAACCACATTTGTTCAGATATTTTTTTTTCGCAGTAATCAAACTCCATACGCCTGACTCGAAAAATATAAAAAAGGGGAGGGAAGAAATGCCTTCAGGTTATAGCCAAGGGAGGCAACTGGGCCGTGTAACAAGATCAACAGCAGCTGCGGATTAGGAACTGGCCGTTTATTGATATTCCGTTCGGGAACCGGAACCCGTCAACGGTCTTCTTCTGCTCCGCTGCTTGGCGTATGGCGGTGGTGGTGGTGGTGGAGGTGATGATGGTGGTGATGGGGGTGTGGTGGTGGCGGCGCCTCCTCCGGTTCGTGTGTGTGTGTGGGTGACGTGGCGATGGTGGCTGTCATTGTTATGCGGATTGCTGTCGACGTTTTAAACGTTACAAAACACTGGATCACTGGCAGTGACACTACTGATCCATCTGTCTGTTTGTACCGTCTTTACCACAGACTGTCTGTTTGTTTGTTCTGTCTTTACCACAGACTGTCTGTCTGTCTGTTTGTACCGTCTTTACCACAGACTGTCTGTTTGTTTGTTCTGTCTTTACCACGTACTGTCTGTCTGTCTGTTTGTACCGTTTTTACCACATACTGTCTGTTTGTTTGTTCTGTCTTTACCACGTACTGTCTGTCTGTCTGTTTGTACCGTCTTTACCACATACTGTCTGTTTGTTTGTTCTGTCTTTACCACAGACTGTCTGTCTGTCTGTTTGTACCGTCTTTACCACATACTGTCTGTTTGTTTGTTCTGTCTTTACCACGTACTGTCTGTCTGTCTGTTTGTACCGTCTTTACCACATACTGTCTGTTTGTTTGTTCTGTCTTTACCACAGACTGTCTGTCTGTCTGTTTGTACCGTCTTTACCACATACTGTCTGTTTGTTTGTTCTGTCTTTACCACGTACTGTCTGTCTGTCTGTTTGTACCGTCTTTACCACATACTGTCTGTTTGTTTGTTCTGTCTTTACCACGTACTGTCTGTCTGTCTGTTTGTACCGTTTTTACCACATACTGTCTGTTTGTTTGTTCTGTCTTTACCACAGACTGTCTGTCTGTCTGTTTGTACCGTCTTTACCACATACTGTCTGTTTGTTTGTTCTGTCTTTACCACGTACTGTCTGTCTGTCTGTTTGTACCGTCTTTACCACATACTGTCTGTTTGTTTGTTTCTGTCTTTACCACGTACTGTCTGTCTGTCTGTTTGTACCGTCTTTACCACATACTGTCTGTTTGTTTGTTCTGTCTTTACCACAGACTGTCTGTCTGTCTGTTTGTACCGTCTTTACCACATACTGTCTGTTTGTTTGTTCTGTCTTTACCACGTACTGTCTGTCTGTCTGTTTGTACCGTCTTTACCACATACTGTCTGTTTGTTTGTTCTGTCTTTACCACGTACTGTCTGTCTGTCTGTTTGTACCGTCTTTACCACATACTGTCTGTTTGTTTGTTCTGTCTTTACCACAGACTGTCTGTCTGTCTGTTTGTACCGTCTTTACCACATACTGTCTGTTTGTTTGTTCTGTCTTTACCACAGACTGTCTGTCTGTCTGTTTGTACCGTCTTTACCACATACTGTCTGTTTGTTTGTTCTGTCTTTACCACGTACTGTCTGTCTGTCTGTTTGTACCGTCTTTACCACATACTGTCTGTTTGTTTGTTCTGTCTTTACCACGTACTGTCTGTCTGTCTGTTTGTACCGTTTTTACCACATACTGTCTGTTTGTTTGTTCTGTCTTTACCACAGACTGTCTGTCTGTCTGTTTGTACCGTCTTTACCACATACTGTCTGTTTGTTTGTTCTGTCTTTACCACAGACTGTCTGTCTGTCTGTTTGTACCGTCTTTACCACATACTGTCTGTTTGTTTGTTCTGTCTTTACCACAGACTGTCTGTCTGTCTGTTTGTACCGTCTTTACCACATACTGTCTGTTTGTTTGTTCTGTCTTTACCACAGACTGTCTGTCTGTCTGTTTGTACCGTCTTTACCACATACTGTCTGTCTGTCTGTTCTGTCTTTACCACGTACTGTCTGTCTGTCTGTTCTGTCTTTACCACGTACTGTCTGTCTGTCTGTTCTGTCTTTACCACGTACTGTCTGTCTGTCTGTTCTGTCTTTACCACGTACTGTCTGTCTGTCTGTTCTGTCTTTACCACAGACTGTATGTCTGTCTGTTTGTACCGTCTTTACCACAGACTGTCTATCTGTTTGTTTGTTCTGTCTTTACCACAGACTGTCTGTCTGTCTGTTCTGTCTTTACCACATACTGTCTGTCTGTCTGTTCTGTCTTTACCACATACTGTATGTCTGTCTGTTCTGTCTTTACCACATACTGTCTGTCTGTCTGTTCTGTCTTTACCACATACTGTATGTCTGTCTGTTCTGTCTTTACCACATACTGTCTGTCTGTTTGTTCTGTCTTTACCACGGACTGTCTGTCTGTCTGTTTGTACCGTCTTTACCACAGACTGTCTGTCTGTTTGTTTGTTCTGTCTTTACCACAGACTGTCTGTCTGTCTGTTTGTCTTTACCACATACTGTCTGTCTGTCTGTTCTGTCTTTACCACAGACTGTCTGTCTGTCTGTGGTAAATGTTCTGTCTTTACCACAGACTGTATGTCTGTCTGTTCTGTCTTTACCACAGACTGTCTGTCTGTCTGTCTGTTTGTTTCCTTTATCGCTTTTGTATTTGATTTGGGGTATTACAGGGCTAGTAGCTAACTGACTGACTGACTGACTGACTGACCAATTGATTCACTGAGTGACAGACTAATTAACCAACCAACCAACTAACTAACCAACCGACTAACTAACTAGCTAACTGGTTGATTGAGGAACGAAGGAACAAACGAACAAATGGACAAACGAACAAACGAACTAACTGACTGACTGACTGACTGACTGACTGACTAACTAACTAACTAACTAACTAATTAACTGACTGACTATCTACCTACCTACCTACCTAAGTATCTATCTAACTGACTCACTGACTGACTGACTGACTGACTAACCAACTAACTTACTGTCTGCCTGACTGCTTGTCTGCCTGCCTGTATACCTGCATGCCTGCATGCCTGGCGATTGACTGATTGAATGGCTTACGATCTGCCTGCCTGGCTCACTGACTGACTGAATTACTAACTGACTGACTTACTGAGTGAGTGACTTACTGAGTGAGTGAGTGACTGACTGAATGAATGAGTGACTGACTGAGTGACTGAGTGAATGAGTGACTGAGTGACTGAGTGACTGACTGATTGTCTGACTTACTGAGTGACTGAGTGACTGACTGACTGACTGACTGACTGACTGACTGACTGAATGAATGAATGAATGAATGAATGAATGAATGAATGAATGAATGGATGGATGACACTAACATTGAAACCGTTAACTTTGTTTAAGTAAATCAGACGACCTCATGCTAACTAAGTGAATAACTGACTGACGAACTGGCTGTCTGAAAGACCATCCCACCACTACCCAACTTAAAAAGAACAATACCCAAACTGATTATTTGTCCTCCTGCCTGCCTGTCTGCCTGTCTGTCAGCCTGCCTGTCTGTCTGCCTGCCTGTTTGTCTGCCTGTCTGTCTGCCTGCCTGTCTGCCTGCCTGCCTGTCTGCCTGCCTGGTTTGCTGACTGACTCATTCACTGACTAAACCATACAACATCTTACTGATTGAACCGTGAATGATTTTACTTGTCTTTCTCATTGTGATATTGCTAACTAGTCACTTGATGCGTTGTCTGTCGCAAAGAATGTGAAAAGCCCTACTCATCTTGCACAGAAAGTTGGAGCACAGAAATGACATAGGACGACCGGATTGTTGTCGATTTGTGACTGTCACTGTTGTTATCTTGTAATTATCTCGACATCTTGGACATCTTCAGTTACAATATGTATATAACTCGCTGCAGACATGTTCGGAAATTCGGGAATTGTTGGCTCCAAACTTCGATGGTGTTCATTAATACGAATCCATGACCCACGTATGAAACAAAATCATTACTTATCAAACAAGAAACTTTGCAAAAAGTTCTATGTTGACACCCACACGCTCCCTAAGTTACCCCCCCTCCCCGAACACACACGCAGACACACACGGACACCTAGACACGCACACAGCACACACACACACACACCACACACACACACACAGACACACAGACACAGACACAGACACACACACGCAAGCACGTCACGTACACTCAAGCGCATGCACAGAAAGAGAGAGGGAGAGAGAGAGAGAGAGAGAAAGGGAGACAGAGAGACAGAGAGAGAGGGGAGATAGAGACAGAGAGATAGATATAGAGACAGAGAGAGAGAAGGAGAGAGAGAGAAAGAGAGAGAAACAGACAGAGAGACAGAGAGACAGAGAGACAGACAGAGACATAGAGAAAGAGACAGACAGACATACAGCTAGAGACAGAGACAGACATAGACGGATAGACAGACAGACAGAGACAGAGCTAGAGACAGACAGAGAAAGAAAGAAAGAAAGAAAGAAAGAAAGAGAGAGAGAGAGAGAGAGAGAGAGATGGAGAGAAACGGAGAGAGAGACACAGAGAGAGTCAGAGAGACAGAGATGGAGACTGACAGAGAGAGAGAGAGAGAGAGAGAGAGAGAGAGAGAGAGAGACAGACAGGCAGACAGACAGACAGAGAGAGAGACAGAGAGACAGACAGAGAGACAGACAGACAGAGACAGAGACAGAAACAGACAAAGACAGAGACAGACGGGAAAACAGAGACAGATCGACAGACAGACATATAAAAAGAAAAGAAGTAAAGTATGGACAGAGACAGAGAGAGAAAGAGAGAGTGAAACATCCTTTCCCATTTTGGGATGAAATCAGAACCAAAGTAAACTTCAGCCACCACAAAACCAGGAATCGTTTCCAATCAAAATCGAAAGTGAATGCTTGTTTAATACGCAGCAGGAGACACGGGCAAATATTTTACCGAGGGGACGCACACAAAGCGAATAGTGATACGTTGAATCAGGTTGGGTTAGGGCATTGGAAAAGCCTGACATTTTTTCTTTCTTTCCTGTGGAGTTCAGTAACTGCGTATATTGCAGTAATATGAAACTTTTTTATCGACATACATATGTTTTGTCTGTCTGTCTGTGTCTATCAGTCTGTCTATTTGTATCTCTTTTTCTTCTCTCTGTGTCTTTGTCTTTGTCTGTGTCTGTCTGTGTGTCTCTCTCTCTGTGTTTATCTGTCTGTCTGTCTGGCTCTCTAGTCTATGTCTCTGTCTGTCTGTCTGTCTTCTGTCTATCTCTTTCTCTCTCTCTCTTTTGTCTCTCTCTCTCTCTGTCTCTGTCTCTGTCTCTGTCTCTCTGCTCTTACTCTATCTCTCCTTCTCTCATCTTCCCCTCTCTCTCTCCTCTCTCTCACACAAACAACATATATCCACATATACTTGCACACATAACATAACACACACACACACACACACACACACACACACACAACACACACACACACACACACACACACACACACACAACACACAAACACACACACAACAATACACACACACAAACACACAACACACACACACACACACACACACACACACACACACACAACACACACACACACACACACACACACACACACAACACACACACACACATCATACACACACACGCTCATACATATCACACACACTCACACACACACGCTCACACACACACACACACACACACACACACACACACACACACACACACACACAACACACACACACACACACCGTCTAATATCACTTATAGTGAAAAGACGTTAAATTAAAGAACGAACGAACGAACATACTCGTACACACATACACACACACACACACACACACAACACACACACACACACACACACACACACACACACACACACACACACACACACACCTCACACACACACACACACACACACACACATACACACACACACACACACACACACAACACACACACACACACACACACACATCCCCCCCCCCCACACACACACACACAAACACACACACTCACAGAGCAGGTGTATCGTTAAGTTCAGTGACCGTGTATTTTGTAGTAATATGGCAGGTAATGTTTATAGATAGATATTGACTCTCACACACCTGTGCTCGCGTGTACATACACGGATTTTCCAGAAATACTGCCAAGTGTACATCACACTCACATACAAAATAGGAGGGGGAGGGAGGGAGGGAGGGAGAGAGAGAGAGAGAGGAGAGAGAGAGAGATGGAGAGACAGAGAGATGGAGATAGAGAGACAAAGAGAGAGAGATAAAGAGAGAGAGAGAGAGGGGGAGAGAGAGAGAGAGAGAGAGAGAAGAGAGAGAGAGAGAGAGAGAAGAGAGAGAGAGAGAGAGAGAGAGAGAGAGAGAGAGAGAGAGAGAGAGAGAGAGAGAGAGAGAGAGAGAGAGAGAGAGAGAGAGAGAGAGGAAATTTTTTTATAATGGAGTATACGTCGAGAGGATTAAAATGAAATTGCAGTTTTGCGAGCTTGAAACATTTGTGTTGCTTCTCTGGTTGTAATTTTTTTCTCATTTTTTTTTATCCTCTCCAACCTCCTCTTTCTTTTTTCTTTTTTTCTTTTTCTTGTCTGTTCTTTTCAGCCTCCCACCTCTGTGAGACGGAGACAGACAGACAGACAGACAGACAGACAGACAGACAGACAGACAGAAACTGATAGAGGGAGACAAAGACAGGAAGAGACAGAGACAGACAGACAGACAGATAGATGGACAGACAGACAGAGACCGAAAATCCTTTTTTGATGGAAGATCGTCATGTGTTGAAAACACAACACAACCGTGATATTTGGTTTTGTAAACCATCAAACACAGAGTGCGAGTATAGTGTATTGTTAACTATAGTCATCATCATCATCATGGTGTCTTGCCGCATGACGTTGGCGATCATGGACTTCCATATGTCTCTATCTCTTGTTGCCCCAAGCATCACCTACACCCTCCTCGTTTTCAGCCACTCCGCAAGTCCGTCTGGCATTTTCTCCCTGGGTCTACCTGGTGCTCTCTTTCCCTCCAGCTTTCCCGTTGTGACCAGGTGCTCCAAATCCCCCTTCCTCATAAAAAAGCCTATAAATGTTGCCTGTCTTTTCCTAGTCTTCCTTATGAGTGATCTACTTGTGTCTGCCTCCATCAAGACTGTCTCGTTTGTTTGTTAACTATATTACAAACAAATAACATTACAACTGACCCACAATCGCACAAATAATATTGATAAAACAGTAACTGAAGTAATAATGACGATTTTTTTTAGATGGCACCAGCAGAT
>JAPXFY010000019.1:71775360-71785360 GCA_030674185.1 Monoplex corrugatus
CATTACTTTCTTCATCGTGGTGAAACGTGTCTTCCATTACTTGCTCTAATGTAAACGTCGTTTTCGCTGTGCTATTGTTGCCGCACAGTCCGCTACGTTCACGAAAACTTCTCAAATTTCTCGAACAATACCGGTAATGGCTGAGGTATACGAGCTTTCGGGGACGTTAAATTTTCTAACTTAGTGGCTAAGAGACAATATTTCCGCAGTGCTAGTGAAAAACTTTAGCACTAAGTATTCAATCTAATGTACAAGGCACGTCAATACAGTGTTGGTGATCGTGACGTCATGACGCACATCGCACGTCATTAGAACAACGAAGGATCAAATGTATTGCATTTTTGATCAGTAAATTCTGTCTTGGTGAGCTACGAACAATTGATTTATAAATTAACCCTTTGACTTCCGTACCCTATCCACCGACAACAAAAACTGAATCCCTTGACTCCCTCATTCTATCCACCAGCTTCCTGCAGAAAACTTAGTCCTTTGACTTCCTCACCCTATCCACCAGCTTTCTGCAGGCGAGGAAGTCAAAGGATTACGTTTTTGTTTGCTAGCATGGTGACAATGCAGAAAGCTGGTGGACAGGGTGAGGAAGTCAAAGGGTTAAAAGAATCAAGAACAGCAATCTGAGACCCTGCCAGAGTATAGACAAACTGGGTGTACAGGCTGGTGTGATTTGAAGGGTTTATTTTCGGTATGCCATGTACATCTCATATTACATGACAGTTGTAATGTCAGCGACTGTGAAACCATCCAAGCCATGCAGTTATTTTCTGGACAAACTATATCGGACACTGATATACACTTAACTATTTATAAGTACCAGTGACACAGCTATGAAAACAGAGAAATATCTATAGACACTTTCCTCTCTACAGACATAGAGACAGCTACACAAAAAGGCGCCCCGGGTTGATCTGAGCCAGTGTCATCTGATCTGCTAAATGAAGCTGCAAAACATCTAAAGGATGATCGAACATGCAGAACACGATCTGAGATTTTGACATTCATCATCGTGTCCCCTACTGCATGGCGTTGGCGATCATGACCCTCCATACGAATCTGTCCCTTGTCGCTGCAAGTACATCTCCCACCCTTTCTGTGCTCAGCCACTCTGCTGTTTCGTCCAGTATTTTCTCCCTGGGTCTGCCTGGTGTTCTCTTTCCCACCAGCTTTCCTGTTGTGATCAGGTGTTCTAATTCCCCTTTCGTCATAAAATGTCCCATAAATGTTGCTTAACTTTTTGTTATCTTCTTTATCAGTGATCGTATTGAGTCTGCCTCCATCAAGACTGTTTCGTTGTTTTCTTTGCTCTCCTTGGAACTCTCAACATTCTTCTTAGAAACCACATCTCGGCTGTCTCAATCACGTTCTGGCTTTGCGTGTTGACTGTCCACGCCTCACAACCGTACAACAGTATCGGTTCTATATGACATTCATTTTGTCAAATTCATTTAAAAGATGATCCATGAGATTACTAAAAAGTTAAAAGAAACAAAAACAAAATCTCCATCAGACAGAGCAGGACATCACTGGATATCAGGAGGAAGACACAAGACAGAAAGAACGATCCGAGAACATTTCGTGATGAACAATAGTAGGAGAAGTCAATGCCTGGAAACACATCAGGGTACCATACTAAGACTGGACCAGAATGGACAGGAATGGAAGATCTAGGAGAAGCCAATGAACCTGAAACACGCCAGGGTACCATACAAAGACTGGACCAGGATGGACAGGAATGGAAGATCTAGGAGAAGTCATTCCACCTGAAACACACCAGGGTACCATACTAAGACTGGACCAGAATGGACAGGAATGGAAGATCTAGGAGAAGTCAAGGCCCTGAAACACACCAGGGTACCATACTAAGACTGGACCAGAATGGACAGGAATGGAAGATCTAGGAGAAGCCAATGAACCTGAAACACGCCAGGGTACCATACAAAGACTGGAACAGGATGGACAGGAATGGAAGATCTAGGAGAAGTCATTCCACCTGAAACACACCAGGGTACCATACTAAGACTGGACCAGAATGGACAGGAATGGAAGATCTAGGAGAATCAAGGCCTAGAAACACACCAGGGTACCATACTAAGACTGGACCAGAATGGACAGGAATAGAAGATCTAGGAGAAGTCAAGGCATGGAAACACACCAGGGTACCATACTAAGACTGGACCAGAATGGACAGGAATGGAAGATCTAGGAGAATCATTCCACCTGAAACACACCAGGGTACCATACTAAGACTGGACCAGAATGGACAGGAATGGAAGATCTAGGAGAAATCAAGGCCTAGAAACACACTAGGGTACCATACTAAGACTGGACCAGAATGGACAGGAATAGTAGATCTAGGAGAAGTCAAGGTCTGGAAACACACCAGGGTACCATACTAAGACTGGACCAGAATGGACAGGAATGGAAGATCTAGGAGAAGTCAATGCCCTGAAACACACCAGGGTACCATACTAAGACTGGACCAGAATGGACAGGAATGGAAGATCTAGGAGAAGTCAATCCCCTGAAACACACCAGGGTACCATACTAAGACTGGACCAGAATGGACAGGAATGGAAGATCTAGGAGAAGTCAATGCCCTGAACACACCAGGGTACCATACTAAGACTGGACCAGAATGGACAGGAATGGAAGATCTAGGAGAAGTCAAGGCTGGAAACACACCAGGGTACCATACTAAGACTGGACCAGAATGGACAGGAATGGAAGATCTAGGAGAAGCCAGTGCCCTGAAACACACCAAGGTACCATACTAAGACTGGTCCAGAATGGACAGAATAGTAGATCTAGGAGAAGTCAAGGCCTGGAAACACACCAGGGTACCATACTAAGACTGGACCAGAATGGACAGGAATAGTAGATCTAGGAGAAGTCAAGGCCTGGAAACACACCAGGGTACCATACTAAGACTGGACCAGAATGGACAGGAATGGAAGATCTAGGAGAAGTCAATGCCCTGAAACACACCAGGGTACCATACTAAGACTGGACCAGAATGGACAAGAATGGAAGATCTAGGAGAAGTCAAGGCCTGGAAACACACCAGGGTACCATACTAAGACTGGACCAGAATGGACAGGAATAGTAGATCTAGGAGAAGTCAATACACCTGAAACACACCAGGGTACCATACTAAGACTGGACCAGAATGGACAGGAATGGAAGATCTAGGAGAAGTCAATGCCCTGAAACACACCAGGGTACCATACTAAGACTGGACCAGAATGGACAGGAATGGAAGATCTAGGAGAAGTCAATGCCTGAAACACACCAGGGTACCATACTAAGACTGGACCAGAATGGACAGGAATGGAAGATCTAGGAGAAGTCAATGCCCTGAAACACACCAGGGTACCATACTAAGACTGGACCAGAATGGACAGGAATGGAAGATCTAGGAGAAGTCAAGGCCTGGAAACACACCAGGGTACCATACTAAGACTGGACCAGAATGGACAGGAATGGAAGATCTAGGAGAAGCCAGTGCCCTGAAACACACCAAGGTACCATACTAAGACTGGTCCAGAATGGACAGGAATAGTAGATCTAGGAGAAGTCAAGGCCTGGAAACACACCAGGGTACCATACTAAGACTGGACCAGAATGGACAGGAATGGAAGATCTAGGAGAAGTCAATACCTGAAACACACCAGGGTACCATACTAAGACTGGACCAGAATGGACAGGAATGGTAGATCTAGGAGAAGTCAAGGCCCTGAAACACACCAGGGTACCATACTAAGACTGGACCAGAATGGACAGGAATGGAAGATCTAGGAGAAGCCAGTGCCCTGAAACACACCAGGGTACCATACTAAGACTGGACCAGAATGGACAGGAATGGAAGATCTAGGAGAAGTCAATGCCCTGAAACACACCACGGTACCATACTAAGACTGGACCAGAATGGACAGGAATGGAAGATCTAGGAGAAGTCAATCCCCTGAAACACACCACGGTACCATACTAAGACTGGACCAGAATGGACAGGAATGGAAGATCTTCATTGAAGCCCTATACGCCAATAACATACCGGGAAGTAAATTACAAGGTAAACACTTCACCAACCACATAATAAGTAACTAACAAAACAGAACAAATGTTTGTATTTCTGCGTCTATCAGTCTAACAAATGTATGGATCTGAACCCTCCCCCTCCTCCCTCTAGTGTGTCTTATCAACAAATCAACCAGTTAACCAAGAAAACAACCAACCAGTTAAATGGTTAGCCAACCAACCAACCAACAGATAGACAAGCAAGCGTCATGTATATTAGTATGTTATTTCGTCGGTCTTCAGGGATCGAGGACTCCATTATGTCTGATGGACCAAAGTTCCAATCAACCAACCGATTAACCAACCAGCTGATTAACCAACCAATCATCCAAGCAAGCAATACACAAACATATCCGTCAGACGACAGACAAAAAGGGGAGAGCACTCAATCAGTCCCTACATCCTGATCACTGTTCGCTCAGCTATAATAACTCACCCTACTTCTCTCGTCATCACCCCTCTCCCTCTAGACCTCCGTCTTTCCCTCCTCCTTCTTGTCTTGTTCGTTCCCCCCCCCCTTCTCTCTCTCTTTCTCTCTCTCTTTCTCTTCTCTCTCTCTCTCCCTCCCCTTTTCCCCGCCCCTCTCTCTCTCACACCCAGGTTGACACTGTGATCAATAGTATTTTCATAATGTTTTTTAAAGTACATGTTATTGAAGAACGATGGTGTGATTTGTGTTTCCGTACTGTTTTTGATGTGTTCATATCAACTCCAATAGGATTTTGACCTTTTTGAATACGTTCTGATTCTGATTCACATCATCTCTCTGTCTGTCTGCACGTGTGTCTCTATCTCCCGTATACACACATATTATCAACAGCATATATTTTTTTTCTAAAAGAGGTCAATGTTGTCCCTGAATACATAGGTTGTGTAGAAATGAAGTGGTAGATACCTCTATTTCTAGGGGTTAGCATTAAGAAGATTGTATCCCTCTCCTCTCTGTCACTGTTTTACTTTCCCAGCTCCGGGCCAGCTGGCTGAGCCATGGACTCAAGATCTGATGTCTTGAGTTCAATTCCAGTCCATAGCATTAAAGACTGACCTGATCGCTGCCCATCTTAATGTTTTCATCATTCTAGTGGTGTCAGCTTGATGTTTCATCGGTCCTTCTTCCCCCCTCCAATTTCAAGACCTTGCCAGTGCATAGTTTTTGCGCAGGCTTGGGAAGTCTGTCAGATAATTGCTGGCAGTTCTGGGTGGAGCGTATATGGAGTTTTCCGAAAACAGTGAATCGCCCTTGAACAAATTCCAAACTTCAACCCCCCAACTCTGAACAGAACCAGTAACCCATTCACTGCTGGGTTCAGTGGGGTCACATGCAGAATGCTTGTTCTTGAGCCAGACTCACATTAATGCAACCTGACCGAAAACTACGCCCGTTGGGTTGCCGTGGGCTCTTTCAGTATAAACAGTATCCCCACCTTCTGGAAATTCTGTGCTAGAAATTTCTTCTTTTCTGTCACTCTCTTTGTTTCTGCCTTGTTCCTTTGCTTCCTGTCATTTCTTCCTATCATTTTCTGCCTTAATGGTCCATTCACCTGCATTTTTTCGATAAAGTCTTACGTACTTTTTCTTCGGATTGATAATTGGGTGCATGTATTAAGTGCATTTTTGGCTCTAAGGAGGTGAGACATGCGGAAGCAATTTTAGGTAGTTTATGCCTGTTTTGATATATGTTTTGGTGTCCTTATGTATGCTTATATTTGTATTCAGGTGTGTTTTTTAAATCTCCCCTGTGCGATAAATCGGACGGAATGGTCCTACGTCGGGGGCATGTCCGTAGATTATGTGCGCAAATGCATTGACATGTGTACTTAATTTTCTTTTCTTTTTGAAGTGTTGTATGTTTTGAAGCGGTTATAGCCCTGATATGGCTCTGCGCAGTCGGCTTGGCTTTAAACAACAATAAAAGAGAAAAAAAAGCCCGAAAAGTGACAGCTGTGTATCTCACCACCAAATCTTAGGACATAATGCCTCATTCTTTCACCAAACTGCATTATTATTATCGTTTAATGGATATGGCATGAAGGTTATTGAAGAAACGAACGAATGAATGAACGAAACAACAAACCAGCCAGCCATCTGCCCACCCACCCACCCACCAAAATGACCAGCCAAATAACCTACCAGCCAACCAGTAAAACTTCTCAAATCTAACACAGTTTGGGCTACCCATTCAGCTAGCATAGAAGCAGATACAAAGCACAAAAGCCGTAAGCTCAGAACACTCCTCGGTGTTATTTTTATTGCCCTGCATTTGATAGTATTCAGAGATTCAGGTTACTTGAACGCCCAACCAATCATCTGACCCATTAACCAACCAGTCAGCCAGTCATCCACTTACCGCCCATCCACCCAGTCCATTAACCATCAAATCCAACAAACTTATTAGTTACCTAACTTACCGACCAGTCTTAGTTTTTAGAATTCACAATATGGAATATATTTGCCATTGTGGTGTTGGAAATACTCTTCATTTTTCTTAAAAAAATATATATACAAAAATTATGCACCACACACAAATAGGACAAAACCACTCACTTTAAAACGCACAACGTTTCGGCCACACCGGCCCTTGTCAAGGCACTCACTTTAAAACGCACGTTTCAGCCACATCGGCCCTTGTCAAGGCCGGTGTGGCCGAAACGTTGTGCGTTTTAAAGTGAGTGGTTTCGTCCTATTTGTGTGTGGTGCATACTTTTTGTATATAATTATATATATTTTTCAAGAAAAATGAAGAGTCTTAGTTTTATTGTCCTGCATTCGACACTATTTAGACATTTGCACTCCTAGTCATCATCATCATCAGATGGCCTGCCGCACGGCGCCGGCGACCATGGACTTCCAACCATCACTCCTAGTAGATCCAATAAACTATCTCACTCATTAACCACTGATCAGCTAGCCAGTCAACCAACCAGACAGCAAAGCAGTCTGTGAATAATCAGTCAACCAACTCAAACAAACTGCCATCATCAGTGTTAATATTTGGTACTCACCAGTCACCAGGAACCGAACCATGTACCTCTTATAAGCCTGACCATCAAACCAACCAATCAACCAACCAGGTGACCAACCAGGTGACCAACCAGCCAATCAGTCAGCCAGTCTACCAGGCAAGCAATGAACAAACGAGATACTCCCAGACAAATCCTTCACAGACTGCAGATAACAAGAGTGGAACACACAATCATTCCATCCATCATGATCACCCGTCAGACCAGCAATGTACCTTACCCATCTTCTTTCACCGTCACCATCTCTACCCCTATCTCCCTCCCCATCCCATTGATGCCTGCTTCCCTCCCTCCTTGCTTCCATTGTCTCTGTCTCCGTCTCTCTCTGTGTCTCCCTCTCTCCTCTCTCTCTCTCTCTCTTCTCTCTCTGTGTCTCCCTCTCTCTTTCTCTCTTGTTGTTGAACTAATCAACTTGAATCCAGTGCCTTCCATACATTGATATTATTGTACCAAGCAGATTGACTCCGGTGACGTATATATAGCTAATATTGTTCTACTGAGCAATGTGAATCCAGTGCCTTCCATATAGTTGCTATTGTTGGTATTATTAGATTGAGCAACTTGATTTCCGTACCTTCTATATAGCTCATATTGTTGATATTATTAGATTGAGCAACTTGATTTCCGTACCTTCTATATAGCTCATATTGTTGATATTATTAGATTGAGCAACTTGATTTCCGTACCTTCTATATAGCTCATATTGTTGATATTATTAGATTGAGCAACTTGATTTCCGTACCTTCTATATAGCTCATATTGTTGGAATAAGCAACTCGAATCCAGCGCCTTCCATTTGGTTGATATTGTTGATATTATTAGACTGAGCAACTTGATTTCCGTACCTTCTATATAGCTCATATTGTTGGAATAAGCAACTCGAATCCAGCGCCTTCCATATGGTTGATATTGTTAGACTATGTAACTTGAATCCAGTGCCTTCTATATGGCTGATATTGTTGGACTAAGCAGCCTGAATCCAGTGCCTTCTATATGGTTGATATTGTTAGACTAAGCAGCCTGAATCCAGTGCCTTCCATATGGTTGATATTGTTAGACTAAGCAGCCTGAATCCAGTGCCTTCTATATGGCTGATATTGTTGGACAGAGCACTATAGATCAGTGCCTTCATGCAGCTGGTATATTGTTGGACTAAGCAGTCTGAATCCAGTGCCTTACAGATAGTTGATACTGTTGATATTGTTGATGTTAGCATCCTGAATCCAGTGCCTTTCATATAACTGATATTGTTGGACTTAGCAACTTCAATCCACTGTCTAGTCCCTCCCCATTCGTTCTTTACCTTCTACAACCCTGAACAGAATCATGTACCCAGTTACTGCTCGACATACTGGCAGTAACACAAGCAATACTTTGTACTGGAGTCAGACACGAACACATGAAGTCAGGTTCAAACCCAGGAGCTCTACTTCTATGCCAGCCGGGTCAAAGACAGGATGATTCATTGATAACACGGTCGTGCTCCGTGACCAGCAGAGGTGGTTGGAATGAACTGAGCAACCCATTAGCCAAATGATTATTAATAATAATAATAATAATTACAATATTTATATAGCGCAAAATCTTGATAAAATCAAATCTAAGCGCTGAAGCAGACACACACGCAGGCACGCACGCTCGCACACACACGCACGCACACATACAGACACACACACACACACACACACACACACACACAACACACACACACACACAACACACACGCATGGCTATAAATGGGGAGAAAGAGTAAAAGCAATAAAAGCAAGAATAAAAGCAATGGAAAATTATAGAGAGCATAGCATACAATTATATATTATAACCATGTGATTCCCTCCGAGCGGAGACAGGCTGCAGAGGGGAGGGTTGAGTGAGGTTAGGATTTTATGCAGGAGAGAAAAGGTGAGTTTTGAGAGCGGACTTGAAGGAGACAAAAGTAGGTTGCTGACGGACTGAGAGAGGAAGTTTGTTCCAGGAGAGTGGACCAGAAACAGAGAAGGCTCGTGGACCATAGGTATTGAGCTTAGTGCGTGGAAAGCGAAGAGTCAGAGGATCAGAGGCAGAGCGGAGGGTACGTGAGGGAACATAGATCTCAAGTAGGCTTGACAGGTAATCGGGGGCTGCGTTATTGAGGCTTTTGTAGCACATGGTGTCTAGTTTGTACTGTATGCGCTTTGATACAGGGAGCCAGTGAAGTTGTGCCAGGAGAGGAGATATGTGGTCAGCTTTTTTCTTTTTGAGTACAAGGCGTGCAGCATTGTTTTGAATGCGCTGTAGGATGTGAATGGTGGAGGCAGGAAGACCAGACAGGAGTGAATTGCAATAGTCAATGCGAGACATTATGAAGGAGAGAACGAGTTTTGCAGTTGTTTCGACAGAGAGATACTTCCTGATCAGCTTTATACGATGGAGATGATAGTAGCAGGATCTGGCAGTTTGAGAAACAAAGTTGTTCATGGAGAGGGTAGAGTCAATGCAGACACCAAGGTTTTTAGCTGAATCAGAAATTGGGACTGATGTGTTACATAATGGGAGAGAAAGAGGAGGCAGCTGAGAAAGTTTCTGACGGGTGCCAATGAGGATAGCTTCTGTTTTGTCGTCATTAAGCTGGTCTATTGTGTGTCATCCAGTTCTTAATGTCCGAGTAACACTCAGTGGTGCGAGTCAACAGGCGCTGTATATTATCAGGTGAGTTACTATCATTGTCTTGAATTCATCAATATTCAGTGTGTTGTGAGGCCGAGGTCCAGTGAGTTGGCAACATAGCACTGTACAAGAACGAACTACAGTAAGGATAGTGATAATAAAGATGGTAATAATGATGGTGATGATGATGATGATGATGATGATGATGATGATGATGATGATGATGATGATGATGATGATAATAA